>VZSE01014929.1:305565-399327 GCA_013398275.1 Promerops cafer
CGGTGCCGCAGTGTGGGCTCCGCGCTCGGCTGCGCCCCGCGCGCCGGGGACCCCGCTGCCGCGCCGCTACGGCTGGGGCAGGGCTGCGCCCCTCGCCCTCGCCGCCCTTTGTCCGTCTCCTGCCCCCCCGGACTGCGCTCCGTTCCCGAGTGGCTCTCCGTCCCTCCGGACAAGCTCCCACCTTCGCCTTTTTTTCTTTTCATTTTTTTTCCCTCTTTTCTGACATCCGTTTTTCTTAATAAAAACACCAAAAATCAGGCCGTCACCAACACGGGGCTTTGCCCTGCCAGGTGCACAGCGAGTGCGGGGCCCCGGCCTGGCCACAGTTTGGGTTCACCCTTCCACCTCCCTCCGCAGCGCTCCCGGCCCGGGGGCTCTGGGGGTACAGGGGGGAAGGCTGCCAGCATCCAATGGGGGCATGGAGGGTCTGGCCGACCAGCTGGATCCGCAGCCCTGTGTCTTCCTTGGTGTGCCAGTGGGAAAAGAAGAAGAGCCGAGAAAGCATCACTTGGAGGCTTCCTCCTGTTGACTGCCCTTCTCTTTCCCTTTTCCAGTGTTTTATCGCCAGCCAAAGCTTCCGTCTCACTTTATAAAACGAGGGTGGGAAGGCTACAGGAAGGTGGGCCCCCGAGTGGCACGGCACACAGTCTTGCTGGCACGGGATCTGTAAGAAGCTTAAAAACTGTTTGCCATGACGCTGATTTATGAAAGCCTTCCATGTTTCGTAACGGGGAGTCTCTAACACAAAGTTACTTTGGGAGCGAGGAAGCGCATTAAAGTTTCTTTGGCAATCTAAGCCTTACCCACCCAGCTACTCCGCGTCCCAAATCAGCGTGCAAACCGCCTGCCCGCTCTGTAACCCGCGCCCAGCCGCTTCCCTTTTCTCGCGGAGCCAAAACGCAGCCCGCGCTCCCTAGAATCTGCAGCCGGTTCCCGTTTTTTCCTCGGGAAAACAGGTCCCGAGTCCCCTCTAGCGGCGGCGGTGGCAGCGGCAGCGGTCCCGCCGTCGCGGCTGCCGGGCGCCGGGTCCCGCTTCCTCCAAGGGGTCCTGCGGCGGCGCTGGCAACGCAGCCGAGGCCAGCTGGCTTCTCCAGGTTTTATTTTGTAATGACGGCTCGCTCCGTGTGAGAAGGAACGAGCTTTAAACCAGGCTTTAGCACTAACTCCTATTAATCTGTAAATTGCCGCGTACGGACATAAAACCAGGATAGGCGTGTCACTGATTTTTGGTCCTTGGCCAGATATTTCGTGTCACGCATTTTGAAGACCGATGTTAAGGACAAATTGAGAAAGGCAGATAGGTCATAAAACCAGGCTGATACCTGGGGTGTAGGAAAATACCACAATAATACAGTAAACACCAAGACTGTCCTAGTAAATTGTTACTTGCAGTGTGTATGATGTTTCAAAAAGTCAAATGGGATTCGCTTGTATCCTACATGGTCATTTTTTCTGCTCCTTCTGCTATATATCTTTCCAGTGTTTGCCTCCTCGTAGTCTGCTGTCTTCATTTTCCCCTCCATAATCTAGCACTCTCTTGCCCTCCTGTCTCTCCAGCAACTCTTGGAATTGTGTCTTTTATGATTGGTGAAATATGGTGGTGTTAACAACATTGTCAGAATCTTCAGGGATAAGGGAAAATCACCTGGAAGAGAGAAAACCCCCTCATTCTGCTAAGACTTAGCAGACAGAAGCAAATTTCCATAACTGATTTTAAATTATGTTTCTACCCATATATTTGGATAAATCAAGAGAGCAATTTCTTCAAAGAATCCAAATATCCCAGTAACTGAAAATGGAATATTTTCTATCCAAAACCAGTGAGTATGAACAGGTCCGGTTATGAGTGTGTGTACCTTCAAAATTATCAACAGGCAACTGTTGGTAATTTTTGTGGTAACAGCAGGTTTGGGGTTGTATAATTTCAGTTTCTGCAACACTGAAAGTAAATTAATAAAGTTAAGTGAAATGCACTGTAGATTAAAAGAAACATTTCAAGACAGGATGGGCTTTTTCTTGTTACAAGCAAAGAACATAAAGGCCATTAAATTAGAGGGGAAATTACTACATCAAAAGGGAAGTAAATTTAAATGACACAAAAGTGGCCTTGTTATGTGTAAAAAGTGCAAAGTAAAGACAATGCAATCAAATCAGTTCTGTTTTACAGAAACTGTGAACGGATGTGCCCTAGTCTAATTTGGCAGAGCCCAGATATATCCATTATTAATGATATAAATACTTAGTATTGAGAATAAGTTTTAAATGGTAAACTCTGATGTAAACTATTCCTGGGCTTTCCATAAGTGCATGCTTCATATAAATCTGATAAAAAATCTACTTTACCCTCCCTACAGAACTAAATTTAGTGCCTGCTTCCATGATATCTGCACTTTGATGAGAAGTCACAGCTTCCAAAAGTTTTGAGGAACTCAGAAAAATCACATTTCCCTATGTATTATGACCTTAGAACACTGCATTCGACATTAACAGTGAGTTGCAAAGGAAAAATACAAAATTGTATACGTTGCATTAAGCATGAGAAAGATCTGAAAGCTTTTCTGGTTTTCATTTCTCAGGAAGATTCCTTGAAGATTTCCTTGCTTCTGGATTGTTTCAATATAGTTTTTACTGACAGAGTTTGAGTGTTTGGTTTTTGGATCTGTTTCTTTCCTTTTTTAAAAATTTATTTTATTTTATTTTTATTTTTTATTAAGAGATTAAAGAGTTTGCTGAAGAACAAAGTCCTCAGTCTACAGCAAAATTCCAAAGAAGTGAGTGCCTGCCTAATGCTAAAGCTCAGCTAGCAACATGATATTTGAAATAACGTTTGATCCACTGTGGAAGAGACCATTGTATTCCCAAAACTAATAGATATGGGAGGCTCAAAGGAATATTAAAGGAACTCAAACCCATTGCTGCTTGCTTGATTCTAAAAAAAAATCTCAGAAAATACCTAAAATGTTTCTCCAAACTTTCAATGTATTAGATTGTTTCTGTAGCCTCATTATCCAGTCTCATACATCGGCATGGTGAAACTCCTGTTCAAGCTAGAGCTCACACACATTTTGTTCTCCAGTAAACACAAATGAGTGAACGTCAGGGAATTACAGCAAATAATAAGTCTTGCAGGCCAAGAACTGTTGAACCAAACACAAAAATAAGTAAAATTACATTTGAAAGTAACTTTCTTTCACAGCGTATTTTCAAACCTGTTGGTGTGTCGGTACACGCGTAATTTCATTGGCATGCAAGCTCTGGTGGAAGAATGTATTCTGGTAAAATTTTAAGTGTAAGCAGGGTGAGAACCTGCATTTGGAGAGCCATTAGTGCAAAACATAGTGACTTTGACAGCTGAGGACATGTCTGTGCTGCTTTTGTGCTGTGGAGTGACCTCTGGAGTGGCCTTGGCTCCCCAGCCAGCTGGTAAGTACTGGTTTGTGTCCGTATTTCAAAACAAAGGCTCTGCAGATGAGAAAGGCCACCTGCCTTCTGCATGGTCATCACTGTCATGGCTTACTCGCAGTGACTTCGTGAAGACAAATCCTAGATGACAAATAGTTGTTAATGTTCCCGTGTGATAAAAGCAAGCATAAAGTCACCCTTCTGTACAGCGGATCAAAAACCTAGAAATAACAAATAAAGGAAAGCAGGCAGAGCTGTGCTGCTTTCCTTCAAGAAGACAGATTTTTCCCTATTGACCAAATGGCTTATTGCATGGCTAAGTATCCACATATTTAACATCCTGGTTTCCTCTCATTCAACTTTAGACATAGTAGGCACTTCCACAATGGAGGCAAAGACCTCTGCATAGAGTTTCTTTCATTTTACTGACTTGGCAGAATGCTTCCTGCTGCAGAAAAAGAGATTTAAAACACAAGTATAGATGAGGAAAAAAAAAAGGGTCGCTAGATAGGGCCTGCAGTAACATGAATGTCTGTATCAGCCTGGATTACTTCATCTGAAAGAAATTAATTCAAGGCAGACAATCATTTATATTGCTATCTTTAAGCTGTTGAAATCTCCATTATACAGGAGCCATTTCATAAGAGTCCTCCTAAAAGAATCTGGCTTGAAATCAGCACATCTTGAGCCTCCTCAGCCTCAAGCCCTCTCCATCCCATATGACAGCCAAGGTTTGTGTTGCCTTCTGATAGCCAAGCCCCTGTAGGTGGCTGCAGCACAATCCTCAAGGCCCTTCTGGTTTTGCAGCCACAGGATCTGGGATTACGTTTGTGGAAGCTGCCATAATCCACGATATCTGACGGCTGGGCTGTTACAGCAGAGGAGCAGGGGCTGACTGTGTGCTGTAAACTTCCACCTGGCAGGGAGAGCAGCAGTTGAAATCCTAGGTAATGAATTAATTTCAGCATGAAAATGGCAGTTGTTATTTCGGTGTGAGTGTAGATAGCTTGGCAAAAATGCTGGAATTTAATTAATTATGCAAATAAGAGGAAAGCAAAGATGTTTGGCCCACTGCTCTGATTATGTAATAGGTATAGAAATATAAATGTTCTGTGCAAGACAGCAAGACATACGACACAAAGATTTAGAGTGCAAAGACCTAAAATGCTAATCCTTCCTTTGATGTTTATATTGCTTAGCTGGAAAGGGAGGAAATGCATTTTTCATTCTTTGATGCTGTGAAAGGGAAAGGCCTTTATAAGCAATATACAATCCATATTTATATACTATCCACAGTACTTGGAAACTTTATTCAATATAAGCAGAAGCTATAATAAGAAAAATAAGCCAAAATATCAATAAATAGCAGATGCACACTGTATTTGGGTATGAATAAATTATGTGAGTCATAATGATTGCAACAGCAGGTGGTGGTGTAGTTCAAGACTCTCTGTGATTTCTTGCTTTTTTCCTCATACTCCAAAGATGAAGGCTTGAGACCCCTAATGCCTGGTGCAATTTTTAGCTCTGCACGTTCAATTGGTGAACAAACTAGAGGCATCTTTTGAATTGTATTAGCTCTGCAAAAAAACATACAGCAAATGGGCTGGTCATCATTTGTGAGTGCTAAAGCTGCTGCTATGACTAATTTATGAACATCCATCCTATTTGTCCTTTCCTCTTTCTTCCTGTCTCATACATCCTATTTTAATTAAGCTTCAGATACGGCGTTTGCTGGGGTAGAGAATTTCCTTGTTATGTTGATTTCAAAGTTTTTTATTGTGGAGCTCTAAGCTGTAATTGGAAACTGATAAAGATTTTGAAATTACCAGTCAACTATGTAAGTGCCATTAGACTTTATTATAAAAACATAAATTGTACAGAATCCGTTCAGGTGAAATTGAACTTCAGTGTGTTTTTCCTTTCTTAATAACAACCAGCAAGTTTCAAATATTCTGCCTTAGAGAACACAATTTGAAAGTCCTGACTATGCGCAGTATAGTTCTCTTCTACATCATGATTATGCTCTTACTTTGGAACATGACAGTGTTTCATTTAAATTTTTACAGAGATGGAACACAAAGGTACTAAATATTTAAACATATGTCTAACTGTTTTACTGAACCATAAACACTAATAATTTTGGACAGTGAAACCTTTTGTTGATCCAGGCAACTAGTATCAAACAAGTCCTACACATATAGGAAAAAAAGGACTTTTCTCCATGTTTCTGTACTGCCTTTCTCCGAACAGAATGGGTCTCTATTTACTGTGAAGGTCATGTTTGTATAAGAGCTACTTTCAACTTCTCTTTGTAATTATTGGAAGCAATTGCACTACCACATAATTTGATGTAGGTGAAGAGGTGAAAGAAACAAGAATAGAAACAATTTTGATGAACTTAACAACAATAATCAGTCTCCTTTTCTGAGTATTCTAATTCTTACGTTACTATGTATTAACAGACTCAATAAGAAATATGGGCCTAATGGACATAAACTGAGATTTTCATATAGAATTGCTTCAAGTACGTCGCACTTAAAAAGAAACCCCATGATGTACAATGCGTAAGTTTTATTAACCTTTGGCCTTTTATCTAGACTGACATTTAAATTCTTTTCCTCATAGTTCAACCTTTCTTCTTTCTTCAACCTGCAGTAAAATCATCATGTTGGATTCACAGCTTCCCAATTACCATGACAAAGCAGTGATACCAAAGCCTCAGATTTACTCTTTCATTAAGAAGCAAGAAAGAGTGGGGTTCAGAACAGAGCTACTTTAACTCTCCTGTCATCTTTTCCTTGTCTGTGAATTATATGCAAAACTACTAAGATTTAATTAATGAATTTATTTGCTTTCTCAGCATTCTCACTATTTCTTGGTACTGACAAATTTTGGCTGATGGATTTGAGAACTGTTCAATGTAAAAATGTATACAAATACTCTACATTCACAAATAGTGGTAGAGCTGTATGTTTTGTTACCAAAGTTGTGTGTTATGAACCTTTAGAAATTAAATCAGCAGTTGTCCAAAATAAGTTCTATTTCAGAACTGAACATTTTGTTCATCAGTCTACTGCAAAAACAAAGCTTTGCCCATTTAATTGTCAAAAAATAAATTAGTCAAAGTATCTATTTAGAAGTTATTTACTTCAGATGTTCATGAATTATTTATCTCAATATTTCTCCTGTTTAACTGCGATACCATATTCCCTTAATTAGCTACAAATATCTTAAATTAGAGAGGGGCAGCTACTAGAGGAGAATTTCCATATTAATATGGGTTTTATTTATAAATGTTTACTGCTCCTTTACAAAATACTGCATAAGTGTATTGCATATACTTTGCAATTTACTAATGTAGGCTGGGGAAGCCTCAAACTTGGCTGTCTTATTCTTACATATGTTCAGATTTGGATGCTCTGTTTTACACATGTAAACAGAAACCTTACAGCCTATAATGGGTTTTGCAGTTGGGTTCTTTATTCTTTGTTTAGAGACTTGGTGGTCAAATGTAGAGATTTTGGATGTTTGATTGGACCAACATACCATTCATCTATGTAACACAATTTCCTAAAGGCCTACTGACATTAACCATCCTAGATTCCAGATGAACGCATTTCTCTTCTCTTCTCTACAGTTTTGCCTAAGAGGTAAAATCAATACACAGCTCCATGTTTCTCCCTGAATGCTTGGACTGAAATCTTTCCTCTACTGAAGGCAGCAATAGTTTTTCTCACTGACTTCAAAGAGGCCAGTGTTTCACCTTTACATTCCCTGTTGGATACTGCTTTCCCCTTTAAGCTACCACATATCATAAAAATTACTGTGCTTTGAAAATTGTAATGCACCACTGTAAAAACTGTAATGCCACAAGGTAGTGTCAATATGTATTTTTATGCAGTGGAAGGAGGAGGAAATAAACAAGGAGAGACAAATCTTTGTAGTTAAAAACTGAGAGTTTTTGTTGCATTTATAAATGAAAATACATCCTTTCAAGCAATAAAACCCCCATGCACCTGCTCAGTACCATTCCACCAAGGGCAATCACAAGGCAACCACAGGTTTACCAACAAATCTCTTCTTATAATTTCTCAGTCACAAAGAAGGTTAGAAATGGGATTTTGAGCTCTAAGGGGTTTGTGAGAAAAGTGCAAATATCCAACATGTTCTGCAGATCTTAGGTATTGAACCGTTATCCTGGCGAAACCTAGATTTTAGTAAGTTCAACTTCATTTTAAGATATGGCATCATGGATTACCTTGCTTCTTTAGTTAACTTTTTCCAGTCATTCTTCTTCTGCCTGAGATGCTTTGCTGTAGTTTTAAGCATCCATACCAAATATATATAAGGAAAAGAGGATCAGGTTTGTCTTTAATTCTAAACCAGATAAAGTTATCTTGCATGCAGACTGTAGAGGACTATAGATGAGGAGAGATGGTGAGCAATAGGAATAGGAACTATAACAATTTGAGCTGTTGGCCCCTTTTAACTTCCTAACTCAGGTCCATTTAAGTATGTGACATCCCTGACTTTGAAGGGAAGGCCAGGTCTTGGTCCCAGTGCAGAATTTCTGTATTTCTAATCCTATATTTGTGATCTGAGGGGAGTGGTGGGGTGGTGCATATTTGGACTTCAAAGATAAAAGCTCAGCTGAAGAAAAATTTTGATGAATAGATAGTAAAGAATATTTCTATTGCGTAAGTAGGTTGCTGTAAATATATATACTTATATATGGTCTGTACCTACAAAGAAAAAAAGCACAACTCAGGAAACCTTTTAATGGAAATCTTGTAAAAAACCCCAAACATATACATATATATATACATACACACATATATATATAGTCTGTACCATAAGTAGAAATTTGCTAAGTAGCTATCTAAGACTGACGATGAAAAAACTGACCAAGTAAATGAAAGCAAAATGAAATCTCCAGTTTAAACCACCATCAGAGGTAAACAGCCCCACCAGGAAGAGAATGAATGTCTCCTGATAGTCAAGCCAGGAGTCTATCTACAATACCTGTCATAGCTCTTATCTGGTTTGGGTTTTTTTCTGGTTGGATTGGTTTGTTTGGGGTTTTTTCCTAAGGAAAAAAGAATGCTTGATTAAGCTAATTCTTTGGCTTACTCCATTTGGTGCATAATTAACTGAATATTGAATAGTCATTTTGCATGTTATATAAAATCAGCTTAAGTGGACAGGAAAATATTCAGAGTACAAATGAGCTTTTATCAGTGACTGAAGATCCTATTGTCTATGATTCAAAAGGAAAGTAAACAGAGGTGCCTATACCCAACATGTCTTTCATTCCATAGATGTAATAAGGAAACAAAACCTTGGAAGTCCTGTTCTCATTATTATTCTGACATTTTGAAGCTTTCAAAAACATTATGTGAAATGCAAATTTTAGGGAATTTTATCAGAGGCAAGCACTTCAAATGATATGATTCTAAAATTGCACAATAAATTAAAGATATAATTGGATGAAAGCTATGTAAAAGAGTCATAAGTAAGTGTCTGTGTGCAAATAACATTAACACATCGTAACCTTACCTGGGCAGAATGGGGGCTGTAAAAGTGTTGAGGATTATTTGGTTCAGGTTTGCAAGTTCTTGGCTGCAGAGAAGATGCAGTGCAGGATTTCAAGGCCCAGGCAGTTCCCCAGGGAATGCTGTGAAAAGAAAGTTGAATGACATTCAGTTGAAATTCTGCTGTGAACTCCAATAAAAGGACAACCCTTTTAAGGGTCTGCGGAGGTTCCATTTAGCAGCGGTTGGTTTGGACAAGAGCATAAGGATCACTGTGTTCTCATAAAGTTCAGAAAATTAAGAGAAAGAGCTCCACCATAGAAACAGCAAAGTATTTTTATGTCTTCAGCAAGAAATGCCTCAGAAGAATGAATAATTAGACGGAATGACTTGCTAAAGACCAACCTCTTATATCACAGTTCATCCTGAAAAGAAAATGGAAGTGACTGGTACAAATGTTAAGGATTAAGTCAAAGCGTATCCTGCTTCAGGAGTGCCAATGGGAAACGGAAGAAATTTGCCCGTGGTTAATGAAGATTAACCCTGCACACTCACCAAAGTTTGTGGAATTACAGTCAAACGTAGGATAGGGCAAAGAAGGTTTTTCACCAGCCTTTATTGGCCCTGTTGGCTACCTCTGACAGCATTTTAAACACTCAGTTAAAAAAAAAAAAAAAAGAATTAAGCAAAATTTTCCTTCTTTTACCCCTAGCTGGGAAGAGCAGCCAGTAGGAAGAGCAGTGGAATTTTAAACAAGCCTGTGCCGTGGATCACCCTACTTGGAAAAAAGCAAAAACTGAGAAGGATGTGCTTCTGTGTCTGTGGGACACCATCCATATACATATTTGTGAGTGTGTATCTGTGTGTGTCTGTGTCTGTGTGTGCACCACTGCTCACACACACGTAGCCTTGGGTAAGCCAGAAACATTTCACGACTGGCGGGATATGAAACAATTTTTTTCTCTACACTGATACAGAAAAAGAAATAATTTTTGTGGTCATTAGAAAGCTGCACATAATTTTCTTAAAACATTTTGCCACATCTGGAGCCCTATTTTCCTCTCCATAGGCTGCTTAACTCTTATTAATATCAATGGGGGTTATGCACACATGTGGAGAATAAATTAGATTCTTCATTGTTTCCTTCTGATAAAATTAAATGTTCTTTCCACATGTTAAAATTAACTCACATACTGTTGTTCTCAGGGTATTGGATATAGAGAGCATTAGTTGTTAGTTGAATCTTACAATATTTTGCCTCTTAAAAAAAGACTTTATCCTACTCCTTTTAGAATCAAAGTAGTTGTCAAAAGCTTCATTCAGAACTTGAGTTTTGTGACTGTTGATTTCATCCTTGGGCTGTATGGAAACCCTTGTCTCCCAGTATCGTGCATTATTCAGACTAGATTTCTGATAGTAGTTTCTTCATAATAATAAATGGCTAACCACTTTTCCAGTCAAATTTTTATCAATCAATTCTTATTTCCTTTTTTCTTATTTACAGACATTGGAAGAGAAATGTTTCTGTCACAGCCAGGAGCAGGACTGTCTCAAGTTGTTTTCCTGTTATGCCTGTAAGTGAAAAACACTAAATGAATTTTCACTGACACGAATTTGAGACACAATTTAAAACCATTATACAGGGAATCATTATTGTGCATGATTTAGTATATGCAAGATCCTGGGAAGGATTTTATACTCTTTGAAGTGTTTTTTTTGCAGGGCAAATTATTATATTTATAGAAGACCTATTAATATTTATCCTTGACATTGCACCCAAGAAATAGCTACAGAGACTATTCCATAGACCTTTTGCCATTTTTAGAACATGGAACGCTGACCGTTAACGTTCAGCTCAGTCGTAAACGCCATTCCCCGAGGGATGATGACATCCAATAAATTGGACCAGTTTCTAAGAAGCTGCATCCCCCATGCATCTCTCACTAGCAGAGAGTGATTAAGCTTTATAACTTCCTAGGACAGCAGTGGAGATGCAGCTGCAAATGGAATAGTGTGTCAGTAAAGCCTGCCTAACTGTCCCAGAAGTGGTGTGAGGTGGGGGAATGCCTGCAACTTGAGACACCGAGGGATCCCGTAGCATTATGAGCCTCTTGTTGTAGATACACTCTTGGAAAATAATTTGACAGAACTCTACTGAATAAAACCTGTGTGAGCTCAGCTTAAAGCCACAGTTAAGAAAAGTGAAGAAGTCAAAAGAGCTCATACCAATGCCATCAATGGAGTCAAGAAACGGGGCTCATTGAAGTTACTTGATTCAGCAATCAAGCCAGTATTAACAGATAAAAACTGATGATCAAATTAGCAGAGAAGAAATTGTATAAGAAATAGATTTATCAAAATCCAGAATCAGCATTATTTTTTCAGTATTATTTATTTTAGTGTTTTTCTAGTGGACAGCAGTTTTTCACTGCAATTCATGAACCATTTAGACTTTGATTTTTTTTTCTCAGAACTATAGCTAGCTCTCCTAAGCTTTGGGATTTTGCTTTTGTATTATAAGCTCACTATGCCACAGAATATCTTTACAACCTTGAAACAAGATGCAATCTTTTGATGTCTAGTTGCACTTACTTTTCAAATTTTGTCTCAGTTTTTCTTTCTAATTGCAAGAATATATCTCAAAATATGTTGGAAAGTGCAAACTACAGTTTGTGATATTTATTTTTACTCCTTGCTTTAATTTCTGAATGTCTTTCAGGCTTAATTGGGGCTTGACATACCTTCTGGGTGCTAGGATGCTCTAGTTTGAGAAATTGTGGCTTAAGAAGGCATGCTATGAACCATTCAAGCCCCCCATAGTGAATGGAATCCACAATATGAGGACGCCTAAATTAAGGCACCTAGATGCCTTAGTGACTTAGGTTCCACTGTAGTAAATCAGGATTTTGTCTGTCACCCATGGATCTCAAAGAGCCATTCAGCTGCCAGTCAGGTAACAGGTGTCTGTTTTAGAGAGGGAGGCTGATTCTGCTCTGCTGCATCTGAATCCCATCAGCTCATACCCAGAGCTTCAAAAAAATTGGATGTTCTTCCAAATCTTCCATCTTATTAAGCTCCAGCTACAAAGATCAGAGAATAAGATCTGATTTACAAGTTTTAGTCCACTTGATTAGAATGAGGGGTTTGTTTTACTTGGCCGATCGGTTCTCTTCATTTTGTTTGAGACAATTGCCCTGTGGTGGTCTCAGTAATCACACAGGGAAGATATGTTACATACAGCCTTATTTTCTCTATCTGAGCCTTTTTCATGCTTGAGAATAATCTTAACCTATTTAAATTTTTTTTTAGGAGTATGTGCCATGTACAGTGAAACAGGATCCTGCAGTGGCTGAGACATTTGGAGCTGAGGAAATTAAACAGTCTATTTCAATGTTATTGAAATAGAAAATGTTATGGACTTTCTCAGGTGCTCTCTAAGTTTTCTGAAGCTCCCTGGGCCAAAACGTTCCTAAGCCTGGGTATGTGTGGTATGAGAAGGGCCTTCCTTCTCCCCCACTTGATGGAGAGTCCCATCTCCCTGTTGCTTTTCTTCACACCATTGTAATGGAAGAATTAATTAGTGAATCTTAAGCTTCCCTTAAAGTAAAAATTCTAGCATTTTTAGCATTTAAAATAACTAAGAAGCCAAAAAATCCTTCCAACCAAAGTTATGGTTGAATTAACTTTTCAAATAAATCCCAGAATACAAATTATTACAAGCTCAAGGGGAGCACATTGCCTCTTTGTCCTGACAAAAAAACATTGTGCAAATGAGTTTACTATAAAGACATATTGGAACCAGTCTGGAAGACAGCACACCAGTTAAGTTTTTGCTGGCATGGAGTCTCTCCATTAAGGTCACTGTCTCAAAATATTTTTCAGAAAGAAATCCTGCTACTTTGTAGAAAGTGAGCGGTTCTAAAATAACAGTGGGCTGATAAACTCTTTCCTGTTAAAGACCCTCCACTGTCCAAAATGATTTCTCAAGTAAAGTGGGTGCAAGCTCAAAGTAGAGATTTAGAGCTTTGCACAGGAGTCAAAGGCTGATCTATGCTCTAGAAACACACAACTGTATTGGCATCTTGAAAGCATATTGATTTAATTATTGCTTAGCTATTTTCTCTGGAACTCTCACTATCATACTGGATACGTTTCACAAGCTGATAACAAATACCACACATGTAGCTCCAGCCCCTACAAGCAGCAGTCTATGCACTTTTAAAGGCAGACTTTTTTTTTTCAAACAGATTAACACATGAGAGCAAATATCATCAGTTGTCTTCAAGGGAGGAAGCTTTTGGCTGTTGCAACTTTAGTTTCAAACTAGTCAGGAGATTTTGCTGCAGAAATATACAATAATTTAATTGCTTAAGGCTTTTGGGATTCTGACAGGGATGCAAAGCTGTGCAGTTGTGTTTGTGAATGATTTTTTTGCCACTGCAGATTCTTCATTCAAGACCAATTGGCCACATGTGTTGATAGTTAACACTAAGGATGAATAATTTCTGTTTTTCATGAAGGTATCAAGAGCCTCTGTCAGATAAAATGGAAGAGTAAATGACACTGAAGTATCGCACTGAAAGATTACTTGTTAACCTTGCTATGGCTAATAAAATTCTAATTTGCAGTCTTGATTCACTACAGTTGATGTGCGTGTGAGTAACACGGAATTACTCTGGTTCAAGCTGTTAAAATATGAGACCTACATGAAAAATATATTATGCAGGAAAGAATTATCACTTATTTCCCCCCCTGAACTGAGGTTAATCTATACTTTCTGTCCACTAGGTATTCTCGGATTTACAATTCTGTTCTCTTAAAACCCAGTTAATTGCGTTAAGTGCAGTTGGAATGTGTTCAGAGATGACATTGGAGTTCTGATTATTGAGCATATATTAAAACATGAGGGTTCAACAATCTAAATGTATTAGCTATCTATCAGTGATACAATAAATTTCTCTAGTTTACACATAGGAAAGAAACAAAACACCTCCTAGATCAAGTCCCAGTGTGGTGCCTTGAACTTCTTGATACTTTTAGTATTCGTTAAAACGCATAAAATGCATTTTTAAGGAAATAAAATATGGCTACTTGCTCTGAGCTTGCATTTGGTATAAGGCACAGTTATGAATTATTTCTGCAGGTGGATTTTAATACACATTGTCCTGTCTACTTTATGTTATGACTAAATTATCCTCATTCTGCAGACTCAAACCAGAACCTCTGTAAGCTGTAGAGCAGCTGTACACAGCCTCTGTCACTACTTTCTTTTAGTCACATCTTAACCACAAGATCCTTCTTTAATTATAGTAGTACTTTTGCAGGAACAAACATGTATAATGAAATCTCACACTCTGCTTTTGCCCAGAACAATTAATGAAATAAATTGGTTTTGAGTACAGTATCAAATTCCACAGTTGTGGATTTAATTATATAGAAATTTCATTTCTGTAAGCTGTACCCTTTGTATTATTTAGGATTGTGGATGGAAGTGAATCAAACAGTATTTATGTCAGAGCTGTGAACTGATGGCAATGCAGCGTGCCTTCTCATTTTTCACTGTGTCACATCCACTTTTGACTGAACTTTCATTTTAAAAGTTAATAGTTTGTCATTCATATGAAAAAGCAAGGACTCTTCAGTGAGCTGGTTATTTATAGGTAAAATATACAGAAAATCTCAAGTTCCTTAAACCAACTTCTTGCAAGATCTCTGCTTTTATTTACTTCCTGAGAAACAACTTTGACATAAGTGTCATGGCTTGTCCTTATCTTGAAATTTGCTGTAAAGTTAGAACAGTTTTGGATGCCAAGTTCTTACCCTCTTCACCTTTGCAGAAGTGCTCACGAAACATATTACTCGGGGTTGTCTTCCTGTCCCCTCTGTATAATCACAAAACCAACAGTGAAAATACCCAACTTTAACTGTAAAGCTTTGAGAATACAAAGGCTTGTGCATACAGTCTATGCCCGATGTCTATTCCCTGCTATCTTAACAATATTTTGGTTTGCACTCATCTGGAAGACCTCTGCTGGAGGAATTTTATAATTTTTTCAGAACTGTTAACTTGGTACCCAGTGAAACTTCAGAGCATTTCCATGTTACTTGATGGGAATAGGAAAGACCCAAATTTTTTTTCCAGAAATCACTTAATTGATCTTTCTATGGTACTCATCTGCACTGAGATGTGGAATCCTGGATATTATTACTTTAGTCATCTCAATGCACCTTATAAAAAATCTTGGCTGCTTTAAATGAAATGGGGTCAAATTTCTGATGGCTTGATGATGACACTGCCAAAACCAAAAATTGCCTTAAGTAATGATAAACCACAGTGAAGGATTTTATATAAAGCTCCTTCCTTTATACCTGAACTGCCTCAACCTGTTAAACATTCTGAGCTGCAACAGTGGAAGAGAATGGGGAAACATGGATGTCAGTAGGTGACTGACAATTCTGCCTCACACAAAGCTTTAAATGAAATTATCAAAGGAGGACAGAAATATCCATTGCCAAAGACTGAGATTGCAACATTCCCAGCCACACTGATACATTTCTCTGAGAACACCTCAGAGCTGACAAGGGGAACGTTTACCTACCATCACTTCTTGTAGGAGTAGAAAAATTTTGTTTAGCAGTTGTGCTTTAAATTAAAGGAAGTGTTTTGTTCCAGTGACCTGGAGTCAGTCAGAGGATAAAATCTGTGCGCTTTCTTTTTGTGCCAAGGTAGGAGAACCAACAATTATAAAAGGAAGCTATGTTCCCTCACACCTTTCCTGCCTGTTTTCTGAAAGCAGATCTTCCACCCTGCTGGTTACAGCCTGCCAGCTTTTATTTGTGTTAGTTTTCCCTACCCGGTGTTAGAGTAGGTTTTAGTGTCCTCTCCACAATGTTAGTCCTTTCACACAATTTCCTGTGTCTTGCTCCTGCTATGTTGTGAAAACAGTGATTGAACATCATCGTGGTGCACTGTGGTAGCACTTCCAAGAGCCTTGATGGCACCTCCCACAGACAGTCTGCTCAGGGTTATTTTCCTCATGGTTGTGCTCTCAGAAATCTGTGTCAGTTGCCAGGAGAGGAAGAAATGTGGTCCCTGCGAGTGCAAGGGTTGTGTCTGGTCTCCTCTGACGTGCCGGTGGTTGCTGCCAAGGGCTGCTCCCGGGCGCGGTGCTGCAGCCTCGCGGTTGGGCGTAAAGCCGTAATGTAAACTGCGCAAATCTCGGCCGCGCTTGCCGCTGTCTCTCCCTTTTCTGAAGGAATTAGTGTGCTCACCAGATGGTTACAACACAGGCAGTGCATGAACACCACGCTGGAAAAATATCTAGCTGACATATTAGACACACATTTTACCCCTGTCAGAAAGCTTGTCTTTAGGCAGAGTGCTGAATCAAAGGCTCCCTTTTTGATGTTAATTCCACTTGTTTCCCTAACTTTGCATTAAGGACTTAACTTTATAAAAAATTAACATCTTCAGCAGAAACACCTTGCTTCAACTCTTTTTTTTTAAATCAAAAGCTTGCAGCGGGGGTCAAATGGATTAAAAGGAAGGAACTGTATTAACTTTTGTTGATCCAACAAGGTACTGCACCTGATTTCTGGTTTGGTGCATTCATTCAATCATTCCTCTGTGTGCTCCTGTGTTTTCAGCTAATCCTTCCACAGGTGTGGATATGAAAGCCTCCTATCCACCCCAGCCTCCAAAAAAGCAAAGGCCATAGAAAAAATCATCCCAGGCTTTTCAGATTGTTGCACCCAGGAAAATGAAGGAGTGATGACTGAAACACCGCAGAATGAGGATTAAATCAAGAATATTCAAGAAGTGGCTTACTGGTATTTTATACCAGAAGTGGCCCTGGGTCACCCTGGTTGTCTAATCTCTAATTTGTGTTTTCAAGACTGGAGCCTTCCTGCTAACTGTTCCCTTCTTGAAATCCACTGAAAAACTCACAGTGATGGGTAGTCTGTTTGCTAAAGATTGATTGATTTTGTGTGAGTGGAACTAATATGCTTCTCATACTGCTGCAAAAGTGTTTGCATTATTTATTTTGCATTATTTTCTGATCCATCTCCTTTACTTGCAGAAGAATTATAGCAGCACAGCCCAGCTGGGCAAGGGGCCTTTAAATAGCCTCCTGACTACCTGCTTTTCATCAGGTATCACCATGCTGGGCTCGGGAGGAATTTTAAAAATGCTTAGGCAAACAAAAATAAGCACTGGACCAACATACACACAGTCTGAAAATCAGCCTTGGGGGAAATCATACAGGAGAATGCCTGAGGGTTGGCAACAGTCCTGGCAGGGTGACTAACACCCTAAATCAGCAGGATAAATGAATTTTTAGCCTTGCCAGTGCAGGAAAGTCACGCTGCCAGTTGGGTGTTTCTGGGAGCCAAGCCCTAGTGAAGAGCCACAGCTGGAGCGGGGTGTGTGGCGGAGCGATGCAGCGCACGGCTCCCAGCCCGCGCTCCAGCTCACGGGAAGCACAGCTCTGCTCTGCCAGACCTGCTGCTCCCTTCCTGCACACCCAGCTGCCCCCAGCCCAGGGAGGGAGAGCTCCGTGCCTTCCTCTGCACTGAGAAGAGAGTGACAGGGCTCAGAGCCCCTTTGCAGGCTTCCCAAGCAAAGAGGAAGCCCATTACTAAAATGCTGTTGTCCTTCATTTGTCAGATGAAGACTGCTTAATAGATTACCCAGGCAGCAGAGTAGCAAGTAGCTGCTCTGATTTGAGGAGTCTGGCCTAGAATACTAAATACTGGGCTCTGTCATACAGTGTGCTTTTACATGGATTTATCAGAAGGAAAAAACAGTCTTTTTATTGCGCACTTGCACTTTCTTCAGCATCTGAAAAGAGATTAGTTTCCTAGGAATTTTAGCACCTATTTTTGCAGTAAAACTGTGACTCTTTCTACTATAATGTGTAAGTAAGTGACTGGGTTAAAAAAGCCCAACACCCACCCTTCCATGTATGATTTTGTGATGAGATCATAATAACTGATATTAACTGACAGTATTCATCCATATCACCTGCAGCTACTCCAGGAGAGAGGCAACAATGTAGACTAATGGTTCTGCAGTGTAGCTCTGAGATAATGATATCTTACTGATCACACTAACCAGAGGGTATATCTTTGGACTGTGATCAAGAGGGACACAGCAGGTTGCTATTGCTGTCAAATTCCTTTAATATCAGTTAATTTTCAAATGGGCATTAACTTTCAGAAGAAGGCTTTTGCGAGAGCAGTGGGTCAGCTTAATTAGTCTGAGGACCTTAGTGAGAAAGTGGGGATTTCTTTAAGGTTTCATGTGTGTCTGAAATTCCAGGAAACTGTTTCCCAGCCTTGCTTTCTTGCTGATGTGCTGCAAGAAGTGTTAGCACAAGGATTTGCTCTTAAGTGTTTTCTTCCCATGGCCTGTGCAATTGGAATTAAGCCAGTGGTAAAGGATGGGGCTGATTTGCATGAAGTAACTTTTCAGAGAAGTCTGTGGAGCAGTGATGTCAGGAAATCAGAATGTGCTCACAAGTTAAATTGTAATGTTTTGTACCTGGTGAATGGAGCGTTGATTCCTGCCTTGTAAAGAAATCAGGGAGTGAACAATGCTTGCTGAACAGGTAGTATCATCTTCAAATGAATCACTTCCACTAGTCCTGATACAGGAGCTAACTGCAGCTTTTTCTCAGATTTTAGGGATGTTGCAATTAAACTGCTTTTTCCTGCAATGTTTTCTTTAAGGCAAAAAATGGAAAGGCAGATCAAGGGAACCATATAAGCTTGTATTCCTTTTATGACTGAGAAATATCTGTAGGTGTAACCACCAACTTACTTCTGATATAGTCTTTACTATCCAAATGAATACTACAATAGCTTATGAAACACAGAACATCTCTCTTCCAACATAATTGCAAATTAATCCACTGAGTAACCAAGGCCCTTGTCTAACCTGTTTAGGCCCGTAGCATAATCTATAAAGAGCAACATGAAGGAAACAGCTTTGCTTGTAATACAGTTCAGCCTCTGTATGAATGAGTCTCCATCTACAATATTTTGTAAATTTGTGAAGATTTTCAGTAAACTGGAGTTATAGATGAGTGTAGAAGTTTTTCTATTTTTTTGTTTTCCTTGGGATGTCTCTTTGCTCCATGGACCTGAGAGAGAACACTTAAACTTCTGTTTTCTCACTCAAATACTCTCTGGTAAACTATTTTTTAAATAGTTTAAAAATATAGTTTAAAATTTTAAACTATAAGCATGGAGCTGCCTGTTGCAGCCCTTTCATAGAGACAGGAAAATCAGAACAGATCTCTCCTGGGGAACAAGAAATACTAGTTTCAGCCTCTGAAAGGGGGAGAATCAATAAAATCTGGTAATATTTTCTGCTGGCTGAGAGTTCTAGCTAATGAGTCACTTAAACCGCCCAAACAACTTTCTGACTCCAACCCTTTCTTTAGATTGTTTCTCTTCACTCAGTTCCAAAAGGGTTGAGGCTGAATAGACTATCCTGTGTCCAAAACCACCAAGTGACCTTGCTCACCAAATAGTTCTTTCAGATTTTCATTTCAGCAACAAAAAATACCTTTTCCTTGTCTTTCTCCCTAGGACTCAGACTATCTCCAGAAGACTATCAGTTATTCACAGAGTCATATTAATATTATTTTCAGGCTATTGATACCTTTCTTCTCATATTTTCCAACCTCACACAATTTCTTGGCTCTTTGAATTAGCACACATATGTCTGTTTTCTCTTAGTCACAGAAGCTGTTTTTTGTTCCAGCCCTCCTGTAGCATATTTTCTGGTCTGTGTTATAAATGCAATTAAAGCCTTGAATGGACATGTTTAGGATGTGGGTGCAAACTTGTGCTGTTGGTTAACTGGTTTATTTTTCAGTGTTGTAGCTCAAAAACCAGCTGTACCTCACCACAGATCCTGTCTTCAAATGAACAGCAGGTTTTAGTTTTTATTGACAGATATGAGCATGTGGTGTTGTGGGACTACATCCATCTGTGGACTACCTTTTCCCAAACCCTGAGCTGTGAAAATGCTGTACCTTCTACAGGGCCTGATATGCTTTTGTTATATTGTTCTATTTTAAAATGCTGAACCTTCTTGAGGGCCTGATATCCTTTTGTTATATTGTTTTATTTTAATCCTTATAGAAATATGAATGAACTTTTAAAAATCCTGCCTTTTTTTCATTTGCAAAATCTCATGTCAGAAGACCTTAAGGAAGGTTTACTATCTATTCTTTGTTGAAATAACATCTGAAGCCGAACTCCATCAAATATATGTTTTCTTTCATTTGTTGGAAGTTCTTGAACAGTCAGAAAAACTGTTTTGGGTTTAGATAAAACTGTTTAGAATTAGGGGTTTTTTTCCCTTTACTTTGATAATGTCAAAATGATGGAGCTTATTTTGCTGTACTAAGCGAATATTCCTTTGAAACCAACATGCATTTGAAAAATGTTTTTTTTACTAAGTCCATGAGGCTTTTCCTGGGAGATTTTATCTAGCTAAAACCTTCCTTCAGTATTCTTCCCACAGTCTCAAGCTCCTGAGCAGTGCTTTGTAGGGCACTGTATACACAGAAGAAAAAGATCTCTGATCTAAATAGCTTGAGTCATTGAATCACAGAATCATTTAGGTTGGAAAAGATCTTTAAGATCATTGAATCCAGCCTTTAACCCAGCACTGCCAAGTCCACCACCAAACCATGTCCCAAAATGCTATATCTATATATCTTTTAAATACCTCCAGGTATGGTGATGCCACCACTTCCCTGGGCAGCTTGTTCCAATGCTAGACAACCCATTCCATGAAGAAATTTTTCCTAATGTCAAAACGAAACCTCCCCCAATGCAACTTAAGGCCATTTTCTGCTGTCCTGTCACTTGAAACCTGGGAGAAAAGACCAAGCCCCACCTTGCCACAACCTCCTTTCAAGTAGCTGTAGACAGTGAGAAGATCCCCCCTGAGCCTGCTTTTCTCCAGTTTAACACCCCAGTTCCCTCAGTTTCTCCCCACAAGGCTTGTGCTCCAGACCCTTCCCCAGCTCTGCTGCCCTTCTCTGGACATGCTCCAGCTCCTCAATGTCTTTCTTCTGGTGAGGGGCCCAAAACTGAACACAGGATTTGCGATGCAGCCTCACCAGTGCTGAGTGCAGGGGGACAATCACTGCCCAGGTGCTGCTGGCCACACTGTTTCTGACACAAGCCAGGATGCCATTGACCTCATTGGCCACCTGGACACTCAGTGACTCATGTTCAGGTGCTGCCAACCAGCACCCCCAGGGTCCTTTTCCAGCAGGCAACTTTCCAGCTGCTCTACCCTTCCTAGTCTTTGCTAATTTTTTTCTTCTTATTTCCCATGTTTTGGGAACTGCGGCATCAACACATAAAACCTTTTAGAAGTGCTGTTTTTAAAATTCAGAATTAGCTTGTGTTATCATGGAAAAGCAGCGTTAGATCTCTACCTGAGAGCTGAACAATCCCAAATTGCAAGAGGTTGTGGACATAAATGCAAAGTCTGTAGCAGGGGCTTTTCTGAAGCTGCAATGTGCTGTTTCTGATCTTCCTTTCAGAAATGTGTTTATGAAAATCTGCTTCTCCTTCAGTGCTGCCAGGAGGACGCATTATCTACTTCTTGCTGTAAATCATCAGAAACTTTCTTTTCCTCTGCTGTATCACTGTGAAAGTGAGAACAACTTAAAGAAGTGAAAGCAATTTGTTCAGCAGGAGGTATTAGATAAAGGGTGCCTAGAGGATTCCTCATACCATCTTGAGATGGAGATAAAATAGAATGACATGATAGCCCATTAGGCAGAGCAAAGTAAGCACAGCAGCAGATTCTTGTCTCAGATCTGTGATGCATTTTCCTGCCTTGGATGATTAAATGACAGTGTCTAGAACAACAGCACTCCTGGCTTTTCTGAGCTTATGTGGAACCTTAGGAGTCAACAGCAGTCTTTGCTCAGAGAGATAAAGGATTGCAAGCCACCCAGAGGACACCCAGAGCAGCTGCTCTTGCTTACCCTTTCTTTTGAAAATTGCAGCACAGCTAAAACTATTTTATAGACTCCTTGCCTAACCTTCACTAGGAATCTGGAGCTCCTTGTCACTGCCAGTTTCTGAAGCTGCAAGAGTTTAAGAATCAAAGCAAGAGATTAAATGAGACTGCAATAACATAGCTAATGTACTGCTCATACAGTGACAGCAGAGTTCATTAACTGTGCTGGGGCTTAAAATGTTACTCAGTGCACTGTTAAATAACTAATTTTTAAAGGGATTCTTGGAATTATGAGACTCTGCTCTGAAAATTTTCTGAAAATTTGGAAAACAAAATCATGACATTTATATTTTGGTGTTAACCAATTTTGCTGTTAACCAATTTTGGTGTTAACCAAATAGGTTTTTGGTTTTATTCTCTCTCACAACAAATTAAAAAGAGCTCACACTTTCTAAATTACTTCAAATATCTAGCAGAAGCCAGGATCCTAAGAAACCAATTCAAATGAAATGGCTGATGCCAGGAGAAACAAGATTATTAGTAAGCTGAATGACTTTCCCTCTTCACTGCCCTAAGGGCCCACTGTGCAATTTTCACTGCACTGTGGGCTGGGTATCCCAAAGATGAGAGTGGGAACCAAAGTCTTTGTGTCACTTACCCTAAATTAAGGTGCTGATGGTGTGGATATCCCCTATTCTCCATTTCTTTAACACCCTGTAAAGAAAGGATCAGCTTCTGAAACTGTGGATGCCCAGATGGTAAAATTTGCTCAGGGAATAGGATACACAATGTTGGCCTATCCCCTTCTTATTCTTCTCTTTCCATTCATTGTGTGTAAAAAATCTCTGTCCATCAGCTTATGCCTTGTAGTGACATACTCACTAAATTTAATGGCCAGTGTCTTCCCGTTGACACCCTGTCCAGCTGAACAGCTACCCACTACTGTCTGCCTAAGCCAGGGCTTTTCCTCACCCAGCCGCTTCTTTTGTGGTCTGAATCAGCACAGCCACCACCTCAGTTACCAGAATAAATCAGAACAAGTCTTCAGGTGAATAATGTTGTGTACAAAGAAGTGCTTTAAATTGTAAATATATTTAATTTTCAGTATATGAGTTAAATAGGTGATGTCTTGGAAGATTTACCACAATAACTGTGTGTGTGTGTGTGTGTGTGTGTGTGTGAGTGTGTGTGTGTGCATGCTTTACCTAAAACTGACTCTCTCACAAATGCTCTAAGCATGTACTCCACTCTTTTTAAACACTTGTTTTAATTTCCTCTCATTCTTTGGGAAGGAAATTAAGTTTGGTTGGTCGCCTCCAAGGAATAAAAGTGAAAAGTTATTCTAGTTTGCCTGAACTAGAGCAAATCTCTTCTGAGTGCTCTCTGCCAAGGAAGAGTTATCCTGCAAGAGGCTGGCAGAGATAAACCCTACAAAACAAACAACCCACCCCAAAACCTCAGCATGTCAGTTATTTCACTGCTCACAATAGGAAGATGACATTTCAGAAGAAAAGCACTATACCTTAGACACTAGCTATCTAACAAGCACATGGAATAGCTTGGAGTTAACACCTGTGTAATGAAAACCAGAAAATAGCAGCGATTCCTCTGGAGAGACTTGCTTGCACCTTGTGTCCTTTCTTTCCTACCCATATCATTCTCACTGGCTGCATGTTGGCTCCAGACTGCTGTAGGTTGATTTAAGAAGTCCAGAATGATCCCAGATCAGCTTGTGTGTGTCCATCAAACTTCAACTACCTGTCTCCGAGGGCTTTTTCCCCCTGAAAAACAGATGACAGCAGGAACAAAAGGTTATGAGAACCTTACATTCTTTTGTACTAATTTCCCATTGCTAATTATCTATTCTCAGTATTTTTCACTTCCCTGCAAGTCATCTCACAAACATCCTTTAGAAATTTGTCTTCTACTTCTTCTTTAATCTATACCCTTAATATTTTTTTATCTGAGAATTATCCCACCATATTTGCCTCATGCCTTCCACATCTTATGTATCTTTTCTCAAAAAAAAAAAAAAAAAAAAAAAAGAAAAAGATGAGTGATTGATCCTGATTTTTAAAGAAAGCATCATTTTCACTTTTTAAAGGAGGTTTCCATGGCACACCATATCCTGTTACATGCTGCTGGGCTAGGGGGGTGATTCATTTAATGATGTGTGATTACAGTTTTTCTCTCCTCCTGAGTACCGAAGTTGCATATTTCATCCAAACTGCTAGCAAAACAGATCCCTTATGAGAAACGTATAAAATGTGTAGTCTCCAAGGTTAAAAAGGAAAGTAATGAAAAATAACCAGCTAGTGCAGTTTTATCATGTTTGTCCCTGAGGATCCTGAACCTGCACCACGTTGAAGAAGAGAGCCTAGCAAGACTCTCAGGCAGGTACTGTGAAGTCTTGGAGGGTGTTTAGTATGGACAAGCCACCCTAATGGGAAACCCTCGGCTTCATGAAGGTGACTGACTCCACTTTAGCTGTGCTATTGACTATTTCCAGAAGTTTACTCATCTCTAGGAGCCACTATCACCGGGAGGCAAAAGCGCTTGGCAGGAGATTGGTACCTTTGGGATAGAAAACAGGGAAGTTGCACGTCCCCACAGGGATGGGGCAGACTCCTGCGAGTGTCACGTACCGCGGGCGTCTCTAGTTTTACCCCCGTATTTGGCCTTGCGCATCGCTGCGCCGCGCTGCTCCGCCAGCCTTCGTTACTCTGCCCAATTAGGTCAGCAGGAAGGAATCTAGAACTGTTTTACATTTTGCTTGTGCGTGTTGGAACAGGAAGGACTGCGTGTCAGTAAGTTCATGAGGCAAGCTAAACCGGTAGCAGCTGTATTTCTTAATGAAAATAGGTATTTTGATACTACCTCCAGGATTTCTCCAAGGAGGATTCAGGCTTCCTATCCAGCATGGCCTGCAGGGGGCATCAAAACAATTCAATGGACACTAAACTTTGTTTTCTGACTGTAATTCTCTAACAATAGCGACCCTTAAAAAAGAGTATTTTGCCATTAAATCAGAAAAGGTGAAAAAAGAACTTGATTAAAAGAGAGGATGACATTTCACTACATCTCTTCTGGGTTTTTTTGTTTTGTTTTCTTCTGGCTTCTTCCTAAGGGAAGACTGGATTTTAAACTCCATCCATTCTCCAAAGTCTTGCTATCAGCAGAGACTTTGAGAAAATGTCATAGGAAAGGGAATTTCAGTCACCACTGACAATAGGATTTAGAAGGTTTTAAAAGTTTCTCAGAAATAGGGCAGACCATTTTAGAAATCCCTCTGTTTTCTTTATATTGGAATAGGCTGCCTTCCAGCATTATTATCTGGGCTAAATCCTAGTTGAAGGGTTTTGTTGTATTTATAAGAATATGTTGCACTGTTGGTAGCATCCACATTTCTTTGCTGCACTGTGAGCACAAGCATAGTGAACTTGACCGGGAACAATAGTAGAAAACTTAAAATACAGCTTCTTCTCCTGAATGTTCACTGTTGGTACTCCACATAACTTCTGACCTTTCTATTTCATATTAGGATCTCCTGACTGGATTTTTGATACAGACTGTACAGTGGGCCTGAATCCTGAGGATCCCAATATATAGGCTATTTGTGCAAATCTGAAACATTCAAACTGCTCTGAAATATTTTGTCTGTACTTTTCTGTAGCCTCTTTAACTTTCCTAGCTCTGCAATATCTTTTTTTCCTACATCCAACATATATCACAGTTACATTTTGCACTTAAATAGATGCACCTGCATTGAGCCTCTTCCTGCCTTCCAGTGTGCTGCTTGTTTATTTGCTGTTTGATACAATTTGTTTCCTAGTTATTATACTACATTATATATAATTTTCAAAAAAGCATGAGGTTATTAATGACTTACACTTATCCAGAGTATACCGTAGAATTTTCTTTGCAATGAACTCTCTTATCCCTGTATTCTGTTACTTTTACACTTTGAAAAAATGTTTTCACCAATATTATCTCTTCTTTGTGTTTTCTTTGTTGATGCCTCAGGTTTTAGCTTTTGTAGTTTTCAGATTCTGTACTGCTTTAGTGTGTACTTTAGTGTGAGCTTCATATTCGGGGATAGTAAGCTCTCTTCACTGAGTAGCTAGACAAAACAATTCCTTCTCTAGCTGGGGACCAAGGACAAATGATCCAAATTTCAGGCCCATGAGCATAAACAACAGTGGTCTGAAGAGAGAAAACAAGAAGGATGGGACTTCATAACCTAAAGCTATAATTGGACAATTAACCCCAATATGCAAAAGAACCAGAACTTATAAAAGTGAGAGACCCCGTGACCGGTGGTCCATTTTGTGACCATTTGGGGTTCATCTTGACTGTGGTCCTGGCTGGGCCCTTGTACTGCCCAAGGTGTATCCATTGAGGCCTTCTAATAAATACCTACTTTATTCTGTAACTGTCTAGTCTCTGTTCCAGGTCAGCCTTCACAAGGCAACATGTTACGCAAGACTAATAATTTTATTTAATTGTAATGATGGGGTGCCATGAAAAGCAAGCAGTTGCTAATCTGAGTGAGAGTTATGATAAAAATACCCCAAATAATATTGAGCTAGGGTTGCACAGGCAGCCTTAATCTGAAACTTTTATCTTCTGAACTCTTCACTTGAAAAAACTTTCCTGAACAAGGCAGCTATTTATTGTTTTTCCAGTGAGGCATAGGTTCTTCTGAGATTTCTTTCCAGCCCCAGGTCTGACCTTCTGCTTTATCTTTTTCTGCCCCTATGTTTCTTTGCAATGCGTCTCTCTCCCCTGGCTCTGTATCTTCCTCCCCATTTTTTCCAGCTTCCAGTATAATTTTTCTTACCAGCCAATCCTTCCTGGCCTGCCATCTAAATTTTCTCCCTAGTGCTCCCAGTCTCATATCAGCCTCCTCTCTGGACTCCTCAGCTGCTCACACGTGTTTTGTTCTGCCACCTTCACCTTTCCCCAGAGCATCATTCCTTTTCTGTTCCTTCCCCCTTGCTACCTCCTTCCCAAACTTTTCCTCTTGCAGTTTCTCCTCCAGTTTAATGTTCTCCATTCTGACACACTTTGATATCCAGCCTTAGAGGGAGATAACCACTTCCACCATCCTCATGCCAACCACCTGTGCATTCTTTTTCCATTTCCCATCCACCATCCCATCTTCTTCCATCCTCACTGCTCTCCAGATCAGCTTTATTTCTTCTGGTGCATCATGGACAGAGTAATCATCCTGCCAAAGTACAGTTTCAAAGCCAGAAACATAGGGCTTTTTAGAGGGAAAATCACCAGGATGCTTTAAGGTAACTCTTGAAAACCATTGAAAAACTAAAAGAGAAAAAATTCTCCCCTAAATTGTCCTGGGTCAAAACTCTGGACTGAAAAATACGAACTTAATGTGGCTGAAATTGGGTAACTGAAACCAGGAATTATAACTGCTTCAACTCTGATAATGCACAACATACTGTGAAAATACAGTAGCTACTTGTGTCTCTTGTGCACATTTTCCATGGTCATATTAATTTTATAACACTGGCATTATAGTTATTTCTTACATGTGGCACTGAAATCAGTGGCATGTGTAAAAGAAAATAGGGAAACATCTACTATATTGTTCTGCAGTAGTTTGTTTGTTTGGTTTTTTTAACAGAAAAATTCCATCTTTCAAAAAGTGTCAGGGCTGACAAAAAAATCTACTATCAGTGAATAAACGAGTTTACTTGTACATCCAGGTTTTCTATTGACAGCCTTGTAAGCACAAACACTGAATACATATTTCCTCCTTCATACCTGAAGGTAAATGGTCTATACTTGCCAACATCCCTTTAACAACAGGCTCTTAAGAAACAAAGAAACCTTTGGAGACAAGTTTCTGAACCATGTGCATGCACAGGGAGAGGGACAGCTGCATAAAAGGCTTTTGCAACTTGTTACAAGGACATGTAGTGACAGGACAAGGGTGAACGGCTTTAAAATGAAAGAGGGCAGGTTTAGATCAGATATTAGGAAAGAATTCTTTACTGTGAGGGTGGTGAGGCACTGGCACAGGCTGCCCAGAGAAGCTTTGGATGCCCCATCCCTGGAAGTGTCCAAGGCCAGGTTGGATGGGTCTCTGAGCAACCTGATCTAGGGGAAGGTGTCCCTGCCCATGGCAGGGGGCTTGGAACGAGAGGATCTTTAAGGTCCCTTCCAACCCAAACCATTCTATGATTCTTTGATGATTCTATGATCTGTGAAAATACTCATCTATTTATAGCCATCTAAACATTTTCTGAGCACCTCTTTGGCTAAATGAGCAACTTCACTTTTACATACATTTTCATTCTTGCTTGAGAAATTATATTTTTTTTAAAAAAAAAGTTCATCCTGATGTATGCAAGTCTGCAGCCTACGGAAGACTCTTTGTTCCTGGAATGTGGTGAGAGCATAATGGCTAAGGAGCAGACAATCCAAAACAATTTGGGGTTTTCTTTCTGATTTTTGAAAAGGGGTTGATAAATTTAAATACGGGTTCCCATCTTCTTGGGCTTATGTAGAATGCCATATGAGAAAAAAATGCAAGAGAATCTTTTCCCCATGAAATTTAGAGGCCCTAAGTATAATTTATTCATTTTAATATCAAGAAGCAACATGATGTTAGTTTCTAGATGATAAAAGGAAAAATGAGCAAAACCCTAAAAGCTGGTTTAGTGATGAAGAGCTAGGAGCAGGCTTTTCTCTTTCATGTGCCCTAGATTTTTCTCTATTGTTAGTTTGGGATTAGCTTTAGTTATGCTAACATTACAGGATGTGCAGTAAATAAAGATGTTGTGGGAAGGTTTTTGTACAGGTAAATACTGTTTCCTAGGCTATATTATTGCTGGTTTTTAAACACTTGCCCTCTTCACTCCCAGAATTTGATCTCCTGGGCAACTTCTAAAATCTCTCCATTTCATACTTTTCTCCTTTATAGTTTAAAGAAATTTATGTTAAAAGGGGCCCTGCAGAAGTTAGTGCTTTTAGTGATAATCACTGGTGTTAAGAAATCTCTCTGGGGCACCAAATTGTCTGTAATACCTGTAATATAAATTATTAACTGAAGTAAAATCAGAAATAAAAAAACTTCGGGGAAAAATAATGGGGAAGTAATGATTCAAAATGGTAAAAGAAAAATCACTTGCCTTGTAATTCATCCTTATAAAAATTCAACCATAATACCCAATTCCCATGAACAAGTGGGAATAAAATAAATTAATTTTTCCTAAGATTTGTCTGGTTTATGTCTTTCAACCCTTCTCCTACCATCATGGTGTAGATCTTTCCTTCTTTTCTTAAAAAAAACCTTCCACTGGCTCTCTCGCAAGCCTGTGCCTGGATCTTTTTGTTTAAATAATTATACTCAACGAAAAGTCCACTTGGATATTTACAGGTGTGTTTGAATATCTGTCAGAAGAAGACAATGATTTCAGTGTTAATGGATTCTTCAGAATGGATAGTATACTATCAACTAATGAGATCTTTTTGGTCTTTTTTTTCACTCCTAGTTGAAGCAGATATTCTCCTGGTGTTTTCAGGTTTTACTGGTGCTTTGAGGAACAAAACCTCCTAGTGGACAGATTGAATTTCCTGTATTAAATATATTTACTTTCCTCTAGATCTGTTGTCTCCTCGCATCCCTGAGCAGCAAGGCTCATCTTGGGGGAGGCTGAGCACTGAAGGAAGTGGGGCAGAAGTGCTGGGCTGCACGGGGACAGAGTTCAGAGCTGCCGCCACCACCCTATGTTCAGGTGGGCTTACACTGCAGCTGCTCTCCTGCATTAACAAGTGGTTTACTTGCTAAATTAACAGATGTCTTGACTTCTATGCAGCTTTCCTTAACTGTCCTGAAGATGGTTTTAGCTGTCAGCTTCCACCCCTGGATTTTGTTGCCGATTCCGGCTGACCTTCTCTGTGGCCGTTCACTGCGGGCACGCCACTCCTCTCCTCTTGCATGACATATGCAGAGAAGCTAATTCAAAGCGTTCATTGTTTATGGCTGGGTTTTTTAGTTCCTTTAGCTTCAGGGGTTTAAAGCTGGGGAACAGCTAATCAAAGACTAGTGCAGAAAACTGATTTCAGCTGTCTCTTCATAGGTTTCACATTTTTTTTTTTTTTCAGTCATCTTCTCCCCTCTCTAATGCAGTCCCCTTCCCTAGAACTGAGAAGAAAGCAAAAGCAAGTTTAAAATTTCCAGAAAGGCATGCCTATCTACAGGAAATTAAAGGCTGCTGGGCCATTTTTATGCCCTCCATCCCTTCACTTAAATACTCAGTCCTTGTTGATGGTTGCCTTGTGGACTAACAAACTTTTCTCCAAACTTAAATATGTTTACTGCCTGCTTGTAACCAGGGGGATACATACACCACTTCAGAGAAAACAGCCCTCTTTATGGCCAGGGCTTAAGCCAAAGCCAGCTACATTTCCCTCTCTTTGTCTTCTTGAAATGAGAGATCTGTTTCCTTCAACAATACTGTTTATAACTTCACCAGATGAAAACTGTCCTATCCCATTTCCACTGAGACTCAGCGGTACCTATTCACTGGCTACAGAGTTAAGAAAACATAACTTAGCTCAGCTTTAATGCTTGCATACACACCATGCAAATTTCCTTCAAATGAGCCAGGAAATTCTAAATATCATCTCATTGCAAAAAAAAAAAATTACTGTCTCCAAAGGTCGGTTTGGAAATGTTGTAACCTGTGATGTCCTTTAGTATTGGCTACATTTCCCACAAAATTCTAGATAAGATGACTGCTCAGGCTGGAGTTATATTTTCAACACCAAGTAATGAGACAGTTATATCTTTTCAAGTGCCATAAACATAGCAAAATGAGTTTTCTAATCATAAGACTACCAATCAAAACAACCACAACTATATGAAACTCTGCTGTGTATTTCAAGTTAATGTACTTTAAATGTGTTGCTTGAATTGGGAAAACATTTCCTATATAAGCCTGATTTGTGTTTTTATTTATAGTCCAGTACATTTACCTATTTTTTTTTCCAGTGATTTCTGTGTTACCAGAAAAATGATTTCTATGTGACTGGAGAAATTACTTCAGATAAAACAGCCCCCAGTCCCTGGAAACTATCTTACTTTATAACTACTTGGGAGGTCAAGAAATAAATCTTCATTGCTTTACGCTCTGACAGACACCAGTGAGCAGAATGATGAAAGAGAAAATTTAGGATCCTCATATGATAAAGAGGGATAGGAGCATTTTTCTGTTGTAAATCCTGTGCTCCTTGTCTCAGGTGAATATGAAGCATTTCAAGTACAATGTAATTCTCTGTATCAGAGTCTGATTCTTAAGGTCTCTATTGGATTATTTCAGCTTTGTAACCAGATTAGCAGATCACCTGACAAAAAGGTGGGTCCTACAGAAAGAGTAGTCACATTCATCTTTCAATTTATGCACATTCCTCCCCAGTTCTTTCAGAAAATTGTTTCAGAGCAGCAGTCTATCTGGGGTGCTACCATTGCTTTTAAAGTGTATGTGACAAATTATTAACCAACTTCTCCATATTTATTAGAGATAAATTTTAGATTAAACTTGCTTTACTTTTCTGTTACACACTGGATTTATATTTTAAGATTAGAGACTTGCCTGGAATAGATTCTTTTTCATCTTACCTCTTTTATGGGATGTATTATTACAATAAGTTCATGGAAGTGTTGTTGGAACTTTTACAGTATTATTGAATTTTTATTGCATTCTCATTTTGGTAGAACATGCAACAGTTTCTGCTGTTAAGCAAGCCTGGATCTTGAAACATGGATTTGTAAAGCTAGGCCCCCATTGTATCTGGTAATTAGCAAATTCATCTGTAACTGAGTCCTGGAGTTATCTGGAAGCTTTCTGGAAGGTGCTTCTAGACATTAAGTTTTTAAATAATTTCCTGCAAATTTTTTTGTATCGGTTGAAAGGCTTTTCTTTTCCATCATTCACTCCATAGGGAAGTAGTATTCTATGAGACTTTTGCTGGTTTTCCTTTCCCTGATTAGAGAATGTGATGTGGCTATCTGCAAGGATGATCCAGAGGTGCACAGATATTTTATCTAACCATCTGACCTTAAAAATGCTTCAGAAATGTAGGTGAAAAGCTGCAGGCCAGCTCTTTTTGTGGCCTTCACCCCATGAACCACCATGACTTGGACTCTGAGCATCACCTTGGCTCACATTTCAAGGCTGGCTGGAAGCTAATATCTCATGCTGAAGATCCTTAAGGACCTTCAAGCAAAAGTTAAAACACATCTGACCATGGTCTGGTATCCCCCCTGCCTCTCCATACCCAGGGAAAAACACATTCCTTATTTGCCAGGGCTGCTACTTTGTCTCCTTTGTCAACTTGCACTCAATTCACTTTGACATTTTATTATTCTCCTGTGCCAAATTGGCTTTATCCTTGCAAGAAACTCTGAAAAGAATCTGAGTCCTTTCTGAAGACTGTGCAATTCTTTGTTTGTTAATATAAAGACAACTTTGGAATTAGGTAGAATCAGGAATCAGTCTCCATAGGGGTCTCTGGCAGATAGCTACATTCCTCTGATTTCAACTGCACTTGTAGAATTTTCTTAATCTGATTTCTAAGTAGATTCTTTACCAAAATGCTTACAAAAAGTTGTGTTATTTCTGTGGAATATTACCTGCATCTCAGATATGGAGAGAAAAAAAAAAAGATGCTTACTTTTCCCAAGTTGGTGCTGTATGTACAAGCAGCTTTTGCAGAAGCCCTATTTAGTGACAGTTTTGCATGACAAAATGATAGCTAGATTCCTATGACCTTATTTCACCTTACTTGTTCAGTAAAAGCAAATACCAGGACCTACTAAAAAATATCCAAACAATCCAACACAACTCTTCCTGAAAGACACCTGTCATATACATGGCTGTTTATAAAGAAACACAAAAAATGGAAGACATGCTCACTGGAGAATTTAGTTCCTCAAAGCCCTACTTTTTCTTTGTTTTTGTCTTGGCATCGAAAGGAAATCTCCACTTACACTGAAAGCATATAATGCTTTAATCTACTCAAAGGCGTAAATTAAACAGAATTATTAAATTTACTTTGCTGACACTTAATTGCATATTTTCATTAAACATACTAAAGCTCTGCTTTATTTTTACAGTAACTTAATAAGAGAAAGTAGGCCTACCAAATTTCAATTAGATTTGCCTGGAAGGGAAGGCAAAGAAGAGAGAAAAAAAAGTATAGGAAATAATTGAATAAAAGATACTGGCAAATAATTTTGCTTGGTAATAAAAAGGCACAGAGACAAAATGGAATTTCCTGGTATCCCAAGAAAAACCTCAAACAAACCACAGCTGAGTGGATGAGAAATTTGCTACTTTTCTATTTCAGCCTATGCTGGGTTATTGCAGTGAATGGATTCCACAGGCTGCGTATTTGAGAGTTTGTGGTCAGTCCTGCGTGCTTTTCACTGAGAGGCCGGTGTTTAAATAATAAAAATGCATTGAGAATAGCACTTAAAAAAAAAAAAAAAAAAAAAGCTTTACTGAATTCCATAGTAGAAAGCACTATTTTCCTGAATTAATTACAATACCATGTGAAGTGCTGCACGAGACCACAGAATTATGGGTTAAGGCTGTTCATTTAAAGAATAGCATTTTGTCAGGGTAAAGTCTAATTAAGTGTGTGGAGATGAGAGGGAAGAGTCAATGTTTGCTTTCATTTGTTATCTTTTGATACCCCTGTCAGACGACTCAAGATCACAGGCAGTGCCCTAACAGTGGGTCATTTTGCTTCTCCACCCCGTACTGTTATCGCTGCTGTAAGATCTTTTTTTCGTGGAGACAAATATCTTTGCACATGTAAAGACATTAGCAAGCTGCGGGGAATTCCGGCATCAGTAACAGCAGAGCTCTGAGAAACGTTCACGACTTAACCAGCTGAGGGAGCACAAGGCATCGGTTCTTCAGTAATGGCACTTCTAGAAGAAACAATGTGGTAACTATTATGTCTGCTTCACTTAAATTTCCAGTGAAACATCTGAGGGTCCTTCTTCTCTTGTGGAGTAGTTTGGGTCAGAATTAATTTTTTGGAGGGGGTCAGAAGTGATTTTTAAAGGACATGGCCGATCTGCTCCTTTCTTTAACATACTGGTCTAGAATATATTTAAATATATTTAATTGAAACCAAGTAGGCAGTTTGATTTTAAAAGTCTGAGGTGAAATCCTGGACCACCTGAAGCTAATGGCAAAGTATAATTTATGGGATTAGAGCCAAGTGTTGATCCTTGCTCTAAACAGGGTTGTATTAGCATGCAAATGTAGTAATAGTTACATTATACCAGATCTACAGTCTGCTCAGCCCATGATCCTGCCTGTGGCAGCCAAGCAATAACAAACCTGCAAAAGCAGGACAAGCAACCTGGGGCCCAGAGAATTCTTGAGTTTTTTGGAGTATTTAATACAGGTTTGACAAAATAATTAGGCGACTAAGCAGACAGAAGAGAGTTGGTCTATCAGTGTACACTAGCCGAGCTTTGCTGTTCTGTAGGACAGAAGCAAGCCAAGGTGTTGAATTCAGCTCTAAACTGCTGGGCATCCATGCACGGGTGTGCTGGGCTGCAGCCAAGGCAGTGTGGGGCTCCTCTGCAGAAAAGCCTTTTGAACTTGCTCTGCAGCCCATGATTATGCAGATAGGCAGTGTGGGGAGAGCAGAGGCGGCAAGAGTAACAGCAAACACATGTGAAACTCTGGTCCCAGGATATTGTTTTCATTATAGTTTTGTTCTCTGCAGTTACTCGGACTCTGAAGTGTCAGATTCCAGTTTGATTTCTTCATTAGGAAAGCCACTACTTCAGTAGTAATGAACAACAGAAAGCACAAAAACACTCTGACAATGGTTGGTTTTGTTTAAAAATGTTAGCATGGGTTAGACAGTGTCTAACACTAATGCCTGGGACAGGTTCCTTTCATTATACTTTGCATTTCTGGAAAATAACTCAGCCTGTTTTCACAGAAATTGGTTAATCCATACAGCATAGGTCAGAAAAGACATATAAACTAGTAATGCTGCTTATTTTTGAAAGGCAGTAAAACAGACTCTACTCTTTGTAAAGGACTCAGAGTATGCTGCCATTCTGATTACTTACCAATGTAACTTGTATACACATTACAGTAAAATTGGTTTCCCATTTCCTGAAAGAGAAACCTGGTCTCATGTTCCTGTAAAGCACTGTCCACCTCCAGAACAAAATATGACACCTTCAGATTTTTTGCTCATAGGAAATATTATAGGTTACTTGGATTTTTATGGTATTGAACCTATGCCTTTCTTCAGATTTATGAGAGTAAATAAGCCCCAGTTAACTGGGTTTTGCCTTTCCCGTGAGGAAATTATTCTAAACTATTTTTTTTTTTCTTGTTTGTTTGTGCTTCAGGAAATCTTTTCTCTTCCTGCCTTGGGCAAATGGAGTTATGGTAATGAAAATATGCACATAGTAAAAAAATGGGAAAGTCTTTGTCCTCGAAGAAATGATAAGGAATGCTTTAGGGGTAGATTAAATCCATTTTAACTACTTAAACTTTATTCCACGGTCTCTGCTTGTGACAACTAAACTCCTTTTGATAAGAAAAATGCTTTCTTTTGGCCTTGTATAATTAATCTTGGAAATGAGATAGGTGGATTTGGAGGTGCTGGTGAAATGCGAGGATTAAATTTTGAAATTTGACCAGCAATGTTGGGAAGACAAAGAGATGGCTGAACAAGCAGGGACATTTGCAGCTGCCAGCACAGGTAGGTAGGCTGCATTTTCCTGCCAGAGTGAGACTCTTCACCACTGCCCTCACTTTTCTGACATCAAGAATGAAGCAGTTTGGTATCAGATCTTTTCTTGCAAGGAAAGTCAAAGGTATATTTTGCTGGTCCTCTAAGGGTTTTCTAACTTGTTGATGAGATTAGCAAGATTTAGGACCTGTATGCTGGCATGAGCAGAGATAGAGGCAAGCAAAGGTAATGTTTATGTACCACATACTTTTTGAAGCATTTCTCTTTATCCAGCTTCACCAGGATTACTGTATTCCTGCCAGATTCAGTTTGTGCCAGCTGCTTCTCATTCAGCATTTGATTTCCTGAAGACACCATGGCAAAGTTACTGTATGAAATAGGAAATTTAGAACAGAGACAAGTAAGTTTTGCTTTATCATTTGGTGGGTCATTGATTTTGGTTATAACTGACCTTAACAGCAAATCTTTCCTACCAGAGAGCCCAGAGGATACATTAGGTGGAAAACAGTGAACCTCTACCATTTGCAGCTCATACAAGACCCTGAAATCACATGCATGGAAGTTGTGCACCCTATTCTCACAGGACTCTGGTCCAGGGACTGTTGGCCCACTGGGCCTGGCTGTTAAGCAAAGAGAGGCAATCAATCATTCTCCTAAATAATGGCAACATAGGCCACCACATTGAAAGGTAAACCGGCCAGGCCAGTCTAGAAGGTTTTGCTGGCATAGTTATGCCATGAATCACCACCCACATACATAAGAAAATTCTCATGGGCTTAAGCCTGTATAATGATGCCAGGAAGAACCATCTAACCCAGTCCTGTCTCTTCCCCAGGATCATGCACCTCCTGACTGGGTGAGTATGGGAAATGAGCACAAGTGCTCTCCTGGGAGGTGGGCATCAGCTGGGGAGAAGGAGGAGATTACAGGTTTAAGTTCCTCAGGGAGCTGCAGTGGACAGTATGTCGTTCCCAAAACACAGTGACCTCCATGCCAGCCCAAAGTCCCAAGTGAGGTGCCACATCTGTGGGGTCCTGCTGGTGGCTGAATCCCTCTTCTCTTCCATCCATGGCTGCTTGCACAGTAGCACGGTGCTGCTGTGGCTGATGACCTGTCCCAGTGCAGCACGGACAGGTCAGCACCATCAGAGCTTCCTCAAGGATCTTTAACAAGGTAAATAGAACCATATCCTGAACCTCACCTGAGGAGAGGAATAAGTTGCCAGATTCATACATTTGCAAGTCACAGATTTCCAAGCCATTTCTCCTCATCCTCTCAGTTCATGGAAAAGAGTCTTCTTTCTTCCTCCCCTCTTTTAGGGCATAGAGATGTGGTAGAAAGAAACTTTTCTGTATAATTATTCTGATCTGCTTTACTCTGTTCTCAAGCCAATGCCAGAGCTGGCTCAAAGGAAATGGTGGAGGAGGAGAGCAAGGGCTGTTTGTGAGCAGTTTGCACAGAGTGGCTCAGTTGTATCATAAAGCTACACCTTGGGCTCATTGGGATGAATAGGCCAGTTCATTGGTCTGAATGCTGCTGTTCCAGGTGCTCTGCACCTGTTGTTCTCCTCAGACATTGGCCTTTTTCTTTGCTGCCATAACCATTTTAGACACTGCTTAAATAGACCTAATGTTGTGCATGGTGAATTAGGAGCGTGAAAACAAAGGTGGTATGTCATGCTTCTGTGTTCCTCGATAATGACTAAAATCATTCTGAAAAAAATACTTTTAAAGGATCAGATTTCTATGTGGACTGCTCAATTTCCATTGTACATAATGAGATATTTTTATTCAAATACTCCAGATAATTAGACAGTTTTGCCCATAGAACCTGGAATCCTTTTGGTTATGGCATTAAGTATAATTTTTGCTCATTAGGAATAGATTAGGCAAATGCTGCAAGAAAATAGAAACAAAAAAGACTGGAAATCTATAGTTACCTTATGAAAGCTGAATTTAAAAATACTGCAAGGCAGTTTAACAGAGAAATCCTTCAACCCTAATGCAGATCATGTGATGTCATTTTAAAAAATCTCATTGACTCAATCACCCTAGTGGTCCCTCCAGTCTTAGGATGGGAAATCGGCACCTACTGTCTGGTGCTAAATTCACACCTATAATCCTACCTCCCAGATTATGATCAACTTCAAAGAAATTGCTTATGAATATCGGTGGCATGAACTTTACCTTTTCTTTATATCTCTATTCTCTTTGCAACTAAGTAGACTAATTTATCCTACTTTGAAAAAAGCCATTTTGCAAATTATTTTCTGACAGATTTATACCTCTAGTAGCTATCAAAAAACATCAGACATCAACAAATTGATTCTCTGTTTTGTTGACTTACATAAAATGTGTTCTAACACATTCAGATCTTTGTTAGTTACCAAAAGCAAATGAAGAGAATCTTTTAGAAGTAAAGTACCCCTTCTCCAGGAACCTGTACTGGATTTTACATGTCTGTCTGAAAGATGTAGGTTGCAGAGTCTCAGCGACAGACTCGCAAGACAAGAGGTGGAGAGGCACATCCAGCAGCTGGCTGAGCAAGCCTTTGAAAATATAAAGAAGAAACTGAGAGATGCCACTGAAGTGCATGCTGAAGGACCTTGAGTTGGCCTTCTGCAATTAAAGCCATCTGAGAGGCTGTGGGTCAGAAAGGGGCGTGAGGGAGGTCAGGAGCCGTCTGGAAAAGGTGTCCCTTGCAGTGGCGCCGAGGGCGGAGAGGCAACCAAAGGGAAAGGAAGAGCTGGCCTCAGTGTTTGCTTTGGCCTAATTTCAAACAGAGCCACTTCAGAATCTGTTTATGCAATCCTGTCTTTCAAGAGCTGTTTTAATTTCTTTAACTAAGGCTCTGTGAGCCCCAAAGGTTTGACTTATCCCATGGAAATCAGAAGATAGGCAGTCTAGGGAGAGCTGATGTGGGCTTGACCACATGCTTTATGAGTTTCACATTCAGAAGCAGTGGCTCTGTTTTAAAGCACTGCTGAGCAGAGATCTCAATGCTGAAGCATTGAGCTCTCTGATGGATACCAGGTCGTAGCTGTTAGAGCTTATGGCAAAGACATTGTCTAAGCACAAAGTAATAAACTGCAAATAAGTTAGAGCAAGCTCTGCTATCATAATCCTATCATTTGTATGCCTAATGTGTAACTTTGCTTTTCAATAAGTATTTTCACATCATATTTATAACTGTTGCTCATCTCTTGTATCTGGGTCACTACACATTTAATACACAGAAATCTGTCCCTCATTAACATTAGCAAAAGACAGCCATAAATGAAGACAAATGAGATGTTAAAAAAAAAAGAAGGCTGCATTATTTTAGCCTTCCAAGAGGTCTGGCAGTACACTACTCATTTTGGAAAGGAACAATTAGCCAGTTTGATAAGGCCGGAGCATGGAACATATCCACCACAGTGAAACGTTTTGATTGGCATGAGTGCTGAAAGCTGGACACCTGCCTCCAAGTCCTTGGAAACTTCATGCTTGATTTGGGCCAAAACATGAAGGCTGTGCTCAGAGTAAGACTTCAGAAAACTAGGCACTTGCTATCAGAATTCCTTTGTCCTGGCCCAGCAGCACAGTGCCAGCCCCTCAGCAGCCAAGGCAGGCCATCGTCCCACTACAGAGCCAGCCCTGGAGCAGCCTGTCTGTAGCACTGGGACAGCTGTGTCAGGGACAATGGGACATTGATCTATCTCTGTCACTCAGTTGGGAGGGGAAGAAAATAGCCTGGTAAAATTGCATATGACCTAGCAGCTTCTGACAGCATCTATTGTTTGGTTTTGGGGAAATCCCTTGCATAAAGCACACATTTTGCTGATATGGCTGCATATATGCAAATAATAAACTGCTGTAATGTTCCCATTTCTCAAAACTTGTAAAATCTCTCAGTTAGGCAAGGCAGAGATTCACCTGGCACAAATTCCCTCTTAGGCCCAGTGCTGGCTGTTTCTAATTACCTCATTGCCTTTAAATGCCTGCATTGAGGCCACAGGGCCCCAGGTGCTCGTGTCCCCCTGGAAAGCAGGAAAAGGTGTGTGCTTCATCTCATAGGAATGCTACAAAGACAAATTCCGTAAAGACAATTCAGCGTTCAGACACTGTAGGAAGCAAGGTCAGGTAAACACCTGTATGTCTAAGTCCACATACAGGCAGCTTGTCATTTCTTCAAAAATTGTATCTGCCATTGTTCACCTCCAGTGGGGAGATATTTGTATGGCTGAAAACAAAGTTTTGCTCCTGTTTTGGGGGCTAAATTTTGGGATATCCAGCTCTAAAAGTGTGACAGGAGACATTCTCCAAATGCCTACAGTTTGGTTTGTTTGTATCTTTACTTACAGAAGCCAATTCCAAACTAACCAAATAAAGGATTTTACCTTTCCTGACGACCTTTCTTCTCTGTGTTTCAGACTCGTGCCCTTGGAACTGCTTCCCCCAGGATGGGCTGCCCGGGCACACTGCTGGTTCCTGCTCAGCCCACTGCTGGTCAGTACCTCCAGATCCCTTCTGCAGGGCTGCTCTTTCTTTCTCCTAATGTCGCAGTACACATGGAAAATGAATGTTTTGAATAAATAGAAAAAAACCCAAATGTTTAAAGGTGGCTTTCATAATCTCGCAATAAAAAAAAAAAGACTACAAAGCTGATTTACACTACCTGATCCATTAATCTTTGTCTCAGTAGAAATGAAATAATGTGTGAATCCTTAATGGAAGCTTTTTTGTCTCTGATGTAGTATATTCAAGAGATTTTTTCACATATTACGCTGGTGTGAGTAATAAAAGCTATCACAGTATGCTAGAAAAGGGATATTTGTTCAGAAGTTCTGTGTGACTGTGAAGGTATCATTAATCTATTTTTTTCTGAGCCTACTGCTTCAGGCTGTCATCTTAAAGGACTAACCTGTGACAGAAATGTCACAGAGCAATACAAGATGTTCCAGACCAGTTCTAAACCCAATTCGATGCTTTTTCATGTGACCACAAGCTTTGTTGTTTAGAAATGGAAGGCCTGGGGGAAACGGGGAGCCAAGGTGAAAAACTGAGCAATTTTAGAAGAGGTTTAATGTACCTGATAAGGCCTCTGCTAAAACAGTCAGATAAATCATGCTACCACTCACCTTAAATTTCTGCTAATCACCAAGACTAAATCTAAACAAGGTAAAAGACTGCACAGCAATTTATGCCAGGCCATTTTATAAGACAAGTTCAAACTTGGGGACTGCTTCTTTTTTATGGTAGAAGCTGGACACAAATGATAATTCAACACTGCTGTAGAGGAAAATAAATTGCATTACTATGGCTTTGAATGAGAAGTTTTGTGATAACTAGCTAACAGTCAACAAAGTTGAAATTTTCTTATAGTACAATTATAAAATAATAGTTGAAACTATATTTCAACCTGTTCTTGAGGCTATAAATTAGCTGAAAAAGCCACATTTTTTCTCTATTTATTTGCATTGTGCCTGAAAGAATGGAATTTGTCTTCTAATGAGTATTTTTTACTGCAATGATAACACAGGTAAGTATAGTCCACTTCAGCTCTGCAGGGACTTTTTACTCATAAGCATAAGTCTTCCCTTAGCCCTATTTTTAAGGCTGGAAACAAAGAAGAAATCCCTTTGAAAAACATTAGTTTCAAGTCTTTTGAACTAAAACCCAAACTGGAAAGCTTCTCTAAGAACACCTTGAACTGGGCACAAATTCAAGTATTGTTGAATGCAGGCTTAAAAATGTCATGAATTCACAGACATCTAAATATTTAGAATTGAATAGTACCCAGAAACAAAACCATACAGAACCTAGTGTTAAGGAAGTGGGGGAGTGGAGGTGCAGGAGGAGAATGGGGAAGAAAGGGAAACTCCATTATTCATGGGAGAGCAGAATAATTCAGATCAGACTGAATTTCTCTGAGGTTAAGTGCAGACCTTAGTCCACTATAGAAAATGAAAGAAAAGAGCGTTTGATCACTGTGAGTAAATATAAGTAATTACAAATCTTAACAGACCTGTCCTACACTGTATAAATAGTCCTAAGTTAGCTTCCACAGAGAATAGATAACCTTTGACTCCTCCCTATACTAGCGTCAGGCTGCAAATATGAAACTGCTTAAATTAAAAAGTAATTCAATTCCATCCAGGTGTGAGGGAACACTTTGTGCCATGTTATTGAACTAGTAATATGAAAGTGTTCTCTCAGTGTGGATTTGATATAAAAAATGTAAACAGTCATTTAATACCAATACTTGGAAGGAGATTGAAAATTAAACTTATCAGAATGTGACCTAGAAAACAAATTCATGTAGAAGAAAACTTTTTATTATAGGGGTTATATTTTAAATACACCCATCCATCTCGGTTTACAGTGATTGTTTCTCCAGATATTATCAGGTTGGCTATATAATAATACAAACCATCTTCCTTCCCTCTCTCAGAATATTAAAGAATATATTGACTTCCATAATGTCTTTTATTGCCAGGCAAGCTCTCAGTATGATTCAAACAAATGACCTTGCTATGCCACCTGGTTGGTGTACAAGCAAAAAACCATGTTTTAATGTAAATAAATGTCTTATTCTCAGCACTAGGAAATAACCTACATGCATCTAGTGTAAAATCTGGTTTATCCTTGCCATGTGGTCATGCATTTCACTGTATGTTGATCCAAGAGGAGGAGGAGTTGCACTGTTTTCAAAGAGGCTACTCAAGCACATAATATTTGACTTCCTCATTTATGTATAAGCTTAGACTATCAGACACTGATAGTAAGGACATTTTGATACATTAATGATTTTATTGATAGGTTTTTTTTATCCAAACCCAATCACTTTTTTTACTAGAGCTTAGTCCCTGTCTGGAGAGGAATTCCTTTCCACGCACATCGGAAACAGCTTTATTGCATGGTCATGGACTTACCTCTCCTCCGCTTCAGTTTCTGTGAAGGCATTTCCCCTTACAGTAGGGGTTATTTGAGGATTGCAGTGCACTCTCTCAGAATTGCTATGACCAGCATAAATGATAAGGATTATGGTCTGATCTCGGTGCCTGAAGTCAGACCATTGAAAACTGCTGCTCGTGTTTTTTTTGGCATTTGAATATGAAATTAAAGGCTGAAACGAGGTATCTGATTACATGCCCCATAACTGGTATAATCCCTTCTAGAGACAGGATCATTCTGAATTTTCACAATAATGAGCCAAAATTTTTTTATAAGCGTATGTCATAACTGCATATTTGGGCCCCCATATAAATCTGCTTTTTTAGAGACTTCTTAGCTCGAAAGTGATATTTCAGGTATCATTTGTTGATTACTGGTTTATTTAGGTCTGTCAGAAGATGTTTACACTCTCTATGGAATTAACGAAAAGGGGAAAACCAATTCTTAAAAGACTCTTAGTTGTAAGTGTTGCCTCTGAAAGGAGCTTAGATATATCACGTGCTGATAGCAGGTTATTATATAAATGACTGATTGAAGATACAAACTCACCTCAAAGTTTGGATATTTTGCTAGAAAGAGATAGTTAGAAGACTAACATTTTAATTTATAGTTCATGTTATTCAGCCCTTTTGTATAAACTACATTTTTTGCATCCCATGGTATAGCCCAGAAGCAAAGACCTTGTGAGCATGGAGTTCAAATGACCCGGAATGTGCTAAAATACTGCTGGGGGCAGGTTTGATACAATTAGCTTCAATTCATTGCCTGGCATGCATAAAATATAAATTTAAATAGCTACTCACTCCCTTTCTTACAGGGTGGGAGGAAAGACAATGTGCATCACCTTTGCTTCCTTGTGGCATTTTCTCTTGGGAGAAAGTGGGATTGCAGACGTGGTAACTGAAGCATGACTGTTTTGCAAAGAAAATCTTTCACCTTCTCCTCTGTTAGAAAACGTGTAATTCTCTGAGACACAAGAGGTAGGCATTTGGGTTACTTTGCTGTTGCTGTTTTCACTCTTCTGACAAAAAAATATGATGAAATGCATCAAATGATGTAGAACTTTGAAGTGCTAAGAGAGATTTCAAAAATCAGGAGAGGCTTTTCTTTATTTATGTGATAATTGTGATGCTGGGAATAGGTGCTGATTGTGTTGCTTGAGGTACTTTTTATTCTGTTCACAGAAACTTTCCTTTAGAACAGGAGCCTGAAGACTAGAGTGATTTTGGAAACTTTTCATTGCTCCCTGACTGAATTACTTCACCCATGTGAGAAACCACACTTTGCACAACATGACTGTATTTGCATAGTTTTTAACTGAAAATATGATGAAGACAATAAAGCCTTGTTAGCTGCATTAATGCATACAAGAACTTCTAACCACATAGTCTCTGGTCTTTTTTTTTCTGTGCAGAAGTAAGTTTCCCTGCTGGTTAAATACTGCCTATATTCCATCTCCTAGCCATACACAAATCACTGATCCAGACACTGAGGAGTTTTTTACCAAAAGTTATTGCTGCCTCACAAGGAATGGATCCAAGGTAAGGTGTTGGTTTTGCTTGACCTGGTAACCTGCTGTCTTTGTAATTAGGAAATACAATAAACTACTTGGTAGTATATAATTTTTTTCTGGATTTTTTTTTTCCTGAAACAAATGCACACACACACATACACTCCCCTTGTTCCAGTCAGTAGATGGAAGTTGCAGAGCAGAGGTTTTTGAGCAAAATATCCTAGCTTTTAGGATATTAGGAAAGAGGAGAATAAAAAAACTCCACCAAGCATCTGAACTCTGACCAGACTCAGTTGTAGTCAAGCGACCACTAATGCACCTAAAAACACAGCTGGATTTATAATACAGCTTGCTGTAACTCACTGTTTGGGATATGTGAAGGAATGTCCTGTAATAACTGCAGTGATGGGTCCTGGGGCCCTCTGCTCTGTTATCAGGGCATAAACAGTTGCAGATGAAGTACATGCCCAGAGCTTTTTTATTTGGTACTTGAAAGTATGTCAGAAAATGCCCACAGCATTCTCAGAAATGCTGCTTGTTGTATAACTCGCCTTGCAAGCAATTGTGGGTTTGCTGAGGATCTAATATAAATAAAGCATCTTTCATTTTTTGTGAAAACTTATTCTCCCTCCAACTCCACAAAAAAGCTGCAGTGGTGTCCTTGACCCAGTGAAATGAGGACGGGGGAGGCAGTGATGCAGCCCAGGGTGTAAGGGGGGAGTTCTGCTGAATTCAGCCCCTGAACCATCAGTGCCAGCAGGGAGGGTGTGACAGGACCCACATCACATTAGGATGACATAGACACACAATTCAGCTGCACTCTCAAATTTCAGGGCCAAAACTATCCCCTCAGTTCATGCACCTGAGGGGCCTGCCCTAGGAAATTGTTGTTCTCTGCCCATGGTTAGGTGATAAGGAGAACACAAGAGGAGATTTGGGTCCAGAATGAGTGTGTCCCTAACACGCACCTTACAAGCAATCATCTACATTTATTCATCTGGTCAGGGATGGGTTATTCATCACCCTGAAAGGCAGACTGTAGCTCTTGAATATTTTGCTCATTTTGTCTGTTTTTAAAGTTGCAGAATTGCAGCCATATATAAAGCCAGTAGCACTCAAGTACTCAGCAGGCTGAGCTGACACTCTCCAAGATGAAGCTGGCTGCTGTTTTTGACTGGTGCTTTTTGTTTTGCAGAGTGTTCTTTAGCAGCTGCTCCAGCTGACTGTCTCACTGCAAAGCTACTACACTTTGCCACTGGCAGTATGGGTACCCTGAAGAGATCTGGCTTCCCTTAATTGAACAGAAGAAACTAATTTAAATTTTAAAAAAATATAATTAGTTTGACTTCCTCTACCAGGAATTCTGTAATTGATACTATGAATAAATTATGGGATACAACTGCGAGGGTTCTTAATTACAAAGCTTCTGAGCTGCACAATTCTGTGCTGATGAGTGATGCATGTTTTTGTCCTCCAAAATGGAGCACAATTCTTGTCATAGAATATATCTTACATGCTGCAAGCTGGAAGTGAGGGCTGAGCAAGTGCACCCATCCTGACTGAACACATGCTGGGGCAGGTATCACTTGGCTTATCTGTGCAGAACGCAAATCCAAACCAAAGCAACTGGTTCAGGCTCATTCAACAGCCAGAAGGGGTTTAAACTTAGTGATTACAATTATCTCAAGCCCTGTGCAATATGCTTTAGTTTTCTACATGTCTGAATTAATTTCCAGCCGTTGTCATGTTTTATGGCTGCTTGGTGTGAGTTTCTTTCTCTCCGAGTAAATTTTTCACTAAGAAATAATTCAGTCACTTCTCTCTCCTGTTCTTAGATAAGTCACTTCCTCATGTATGAATCAAATTTTTCTTTCAAGTGTTTTGTTAAGTACCAATGACATCACACACTCCAAATGTAAAGAGCAAAATTTAGAATATGACTAGATTTAATAATTACTTGGCATAAAACTTAAATAAGAATAAATAAACCTCTTTGATGAAATGTAATGTTCTTTTACTAAAAACATCTTTGCTATGAATAGCAACATAGACTTTTAACATCTTTTGTTAAAAATCAGTGAAATCAGGGATGGAGGGAGGGAGGGAGGGAGGGAAGGAATATCTCTCTTCCAGCCTCAGTCACATTGCTGGATGGTTGAATTCTATTCACTCTTCTGAATCCCCCAGAGTTGGAATTTTTGGCTCTCCCTGCAATATTTGTTTGCTACAACTGTCTGCAATTTCTTACCCATCTGTTTGCCCAAAATTCACCACTGAGGCTCCTGCAGCTTCTCAAATTTGTTGTCTTCATTTCCAAGGCCCGTGAGCCTCAGTGCTTTTCCCCACCAGGCCAGGCAATGCTGGAAATCACCCCAGCTCCACTGGCTGGGTACTCACTGCTTCTTGCTGCTCTAAAGCATCAAAGAGCAGAAAGAGCTAGAGAGCCCATTTCACCACTTTGCAGGAGCAAATGTGTTCTCATGGTACACAGCCTCAAACAACTATTGTACTAACATTTTTTTTCTTTGACTTTTTAAATTTAGATTATACACATAATGCATTTATTAAAAAAAAAAACCAACAACAAACAAAAAACCCCAAAAACAAAACAAAAAACCCCACCAAAAACCAAAACCCTGAAGGAAGTCCTTTTATTTAGAGACAGTATTAAACTGCAATTGAGTTTGTGTATAAATCAGTCATTTAAGATAATTATCACAAGAATAAGCATTATATCCTCAGGAAATCCAGACTAAGATTAAACTTCAAGGAAAATGAAGCAGATACGGAACTACACAGTTGAACAACTTTTGTTTTGCCTTGTAGGTCATGGGTGAAAAATGCCATAAATCCAAGACACTAGCTGGGATTCAAGCTCCATGTTGCCCTGGTCATAGCACCGTATTTAATGTGGCAGCTAAAGCAGGTGGATTGATAAGAAATCTGCTTTTGTGATTAGTTGCCAGAAGCTGGTTTTGAAAATTAGATGCCAGAGATCGTGTTGGTGGGGCATTATCAATATATGTAGTTCTTTACTATCTGCAATAGCATTACAAAGCTACCATTTTCTGATATAAATCTAATTTTAAGAGGACTACTGGAATTGCTGGATGAAACTGGAGGGAACAGAGGGAAGGTGATTGTTTCCAAACAATGACTTACTCTTCATCATGCACTGCTCATGCTGGAACAGGGATGGACAATTTCCACCAGTTTATCTTTTTGATAAATGACAGTTTTGAGGCAGTTGCTGCATTAGAGGAATGTCTGTCTGGAAAGCCTTTTAAAACAGATGACTATATTAGACTTAGTCCTCTGGAGGGATCAAAAACTCTTTCTGCTTCCTCCTCTCAAATCATGTTATTTTCCAGAATGTTTCAGAAGGGATTTTAACTAATTCATATTATTTTACTGAAGATAAAATGTGCAAAATCTTATGAAAACATTTTTGCTGCTTGAGCATAGGACATGGTTTTTTTCCCTTGGTTTATTTTTTCTCTGCTATGGTTTGGAGATTGGATTGTGGGTTTTTCTCTGTTACTTGAACGTATGATTGCATCAAGCTAACTTTAAAGCAAAAAAAAAAAAATTGGTACCTTTCTCTCTTGCAGGTGTTGAAGTATTTAATTGCACTGCTTACAAATTTTTATCAAGCTTTTCCAGAATATGCTTTATACTGCCACCTTCAATGAAATATTATCCAACAGGTTTAGGCAGTGATTAAAGTATGGCACATGAGCAAATTGGCCATTTTTCCAGGCTCTCCCACAACTTTGGCTGCATTGTTCATACTGAAATGAGAAAAGGACCTCAGGAAATAATTCACATACATTTAATCTTCTTGCATTAAGTGTTTGGCTGCTGCTATTTTGATTGGAAAAAGAAAAAAGGTGAATGGTATACTTTACTCTTGAAATCCCCATGACTGGCTGAGAAACAGGTTTCATAAAATGACATTAACATAGCAAACTCTTGTTATCCACTCACCAGTAATTCTGCTATGCCACCAGTATGTAAGAGTGGCACAAAATCCAAACACTGTGAGGAACATGTGGTGATTTGCTGGTCTGTGGCATGCCAGTGTGAATTGTATGACTCTTCTGCTTATCTCCTAAAGACTGGTGGTACATCACTTTTCACTCTCGGGTTACTTGGCAAGGCATAATTGTGCATGTTGTGGCAGTTATTTGGGAAAGGTTGGATACAATCATTATTGGCACTTCATTCTACGGTCTTTGTGTTCCACACTGAGTTACTCATTTGGAACATTAGATGACTGTTGAAAGCTTTTGTCATAGTTGGATATTATCCACCCATCTGTGAAAGCCTTTTTTGCAGAACCTGAGAAGTGAGCAAGCAAGATGAACAAGGAAATAAAGAGAACCAAGGCCAGCAGCAATATGATTTTTATGAAGATGCAGCCTCCCCATGAATTGCATAAGGTGCAGGCAGCTAGCTGTGCCAGGGTCAAAGGTAGTAATAGCCAAATATCTCAACCTTTGGTTGCTTCCTTTTCCCACTCCTGCCCTCCCTCAGCACAATCCACAGTGCTGCTGAAAAGGGGATTCCCCTTTACAAAGTCTGTCCTGTGTTGGAGTTCTCCAAAGACAGATGGATCCTGGCTCTGCCTTTCCCCCAGAGACACTTCCCAGCACTGGAGGTTGTTCTTCATCATGGTCCCTAAGACTGCAACTAAATCCATGTCCTTCTCTGCTGCTACTACTTGCCTTTGCCTATTTCAGATAAAAACAGAGTGAGAGGCATGTCCCACAAAAACATTGGCACAAGGGAGCTGTGTCCTGAGCCCTGCCTGCAACCTCCCCACCTCCTGTCCCAGCAGGTAGGATAAAACAGGAAGAAGTTGACTACAGGAGAACTCCACAGCAAAGAACTTGGTGATCTTTAAATACAAAATTTGTCTTGCTTAATTATGTTCCTCCTTGCTTCATTATTTAAATAGTAGAGAATGTGTGGCAATTTTGAATAGCTGTAGGTGTTGGTGATAGTGTAAATGAAGCATGGTAATATTTTTCAAGGGCTAGGACAGCTTTCCAGCACAAAAGGTAGCTGGCAATTATTTCCTAAGGATGTTAACTGAGTTACAATTGCATTTGACTCCTTTCACAGCTAGATAAGGTCATGGTTCTCACACAATCTCATTACACATTACTCTTTTTGAAGCAGAATTGGCTTAATGTACTCCTACTCCCTTGTCACAGCAGCTGTGCCTTCCTTCTCTGCTGCATGAGTGTGACTACCTGTCAGCTAGGCTGGGCACCAGCTTGGGGAACAAGGTAAGACAAAAAAGCAAAGTAAAAACATCTGTTTGGCTGTCAGCCCCAGAAAAATATAATTTTTCTGCATGTCAAGCCACTGAGGAAGCAAAGAGTGACAGGCAGTGGAGAAAGGCAGAGGAATATCACAGCTGCTAACACTGCTGAGGAATTTCATGCCATCACACGTTGCACAGACCCAGAAGCTCTGAACTACATATCAGCACAGTTATTATCTCTTTGGGATTTTTGATACGCGCTCAGTATCATACTGGTGGCTTTATACACCCACCTTAACAAATATATGACACTGAAGACAGCAGATGTGGCATTTGGGGAACACCATGTTTAATCTGTTTCCTTCATTACTCCCTCTCTTGCCACCCACTTCCAAAAGATGTTTTCGAAATGCCAAGCAGTGCCATGAATTGTGTGTGTGTATGGTTTGTGTGTGTTTTCCAAGGATGTGACCAGGCTGATGGACTTTCTGCCACGTTCCAGCAATGTCTCCATGGCCTATGCAGAATTTCTGGACCATGCTCAAACTTGAGTGGGAACACACTGTTCAGGCCAGCCTCTTGCTGCAGGTACAGGCTGGCAGTGCCAGTGTCTAGCAAGGCCTTGGGTGCCTCCAAGGAAATGTCTTGCAGGAGAAAGAGATTTTTATCATTCTTACAGATCCAGATATTTAAATTCTGATGAAATCTCACTATAGGTAGGATATAGGCATTTTAAACCTTTCTAGGTGTTCTTTCATTGCATTATCTCTCATTTTTGTTCATTATAAATTCTGTTAAAATGGAAGGACAGAACAGGGGATGGTGGCAGAAAAAAATGTGGTAAAATTAAGGCCCAATCCACTGAGTGCTTATCAGTCATGGCCAATGTGTGCTCTATGCTGAAGGAGGCAAAGGAATGAAGGAAAAAAATATAAGTGATTACACAGGTATGGCACATATAACAGTTTTTCTACCCTAGAAAGTTTAATATTTAAAAGAAAATCTTGCCTTTATTGGGTCTTGAAAGCATGAGCAATATGTGTGTCCCATAGGGAATCTGAGGACCTTGCCATCTCCAAATAATTTTTATCTGTAATATGCCCCATGTTAACATTGGTAGTGAGAATTTGACTTGTCAAAAGTTGTAGACAGTCAGAAGCAATTAATGGTTGCAAGTCACTTGATTCTCAGACCCATGGTTTGTCTAGCAGACTTTCCCCTTGATGTTCATGAATGTTACAAACAGAGTTTTTCTAAAGCTGGGATTTGCTTTCTTTCGGGGGTTGCATTTCTGGTCCTCTTTTATGAGGTGTTTTATTATAGGCTTTCTTTGAGCATCCTCTCCATCACCCAAACTGTGTTTGATGTGGCTGCGGATACTGGATGCCCTTGATATCCTATCTGACCGTGGCTAATTCAGAGGATCCTCTTGTCATCAGACAAACACTTCTAGCCACATAAACTAGATTAAAAGGAGCAGAAAAAAATGTTTAGATTAGCGTGGAAAACGATGCTTGCTCTGATGGGAGTGAGAGATTTCCCTGAAAATATAGGAATTTCCTGTTGCTAAAATATTGTGTAGGTCCTAAAAACTTTGCAGGCAAAACTTTGTTTCTCCTCTGGACAGCTAGAAGGGTCAACATGCCTTGGGGTAGGACGTAGGATTGCAGTGTTTAAGAGTTCATCTAATCAGGAAATTATGGCTGTAAAGTTACATAGCCCTGTCACTTATCATTACACAGCTCATTAAATCTCAGCTAATTGCAGCTTCACCCTAGTATCCAGGTCCTAATGTTTCTGAGCCTAATTAGCACAGTGAAATCCTAAAATCCGACTGATTTCCCTTTTTTGAGTCACTTCTTGTACAGAAAGCAATGGAATGTAGAGGTTTAACTTGCTTAAAACACTAAAAATTGTACCCTAGTTTTTTAATCTTTTAGTTCAGTTGTTCAAGACATAAATGCTTATTCCCAGAAGGGTCTGGAAATGCAGAGGAAATTATATTTTTTTTAGTGCAAGACACTGCATGAAAATTATTTCTTTTTCATTTATTATTCACTGTACTTCTCTTGCTCCTTCTGTTCCTTCCCATGAATACCTCTCTACAGAATTATCTATAAATTATCTATCACATTGTTGTCATCATATGATTTGCTGGAAAAGCCATGTCTCTATCAACCAAAGAAATGATTCATAAGCAAAATTACAAGAAAATATATTCAAGTGGTTATTTTCTATAAATAACACCCCCCCACACATTTCATTAGATAATTTAACGAATATTTTCATATCCAAAAAGTTCTACTGCCAATGTTCAACCTAAAAAGAATGCTTGAATACATCCTGTCTTGCACTAAAAATATAAATAACATCTAGTTTAATCACAGAATTATAGAATGGTTGCAGTTGTAAGGGACCCTAAAGATCATCTAATTCCAACCTGCTTGCCATGGATAGGGGCATCTCCCACTCAATCTGGTTGCTCAAAGACCCATCCAACCTTTTCTTGAACACTTCCATGGTTGGGGCACCCAAAGCTTCTCTTGGTAACCTGTTCCAGTGCCTCGCCACCTTCACAGCAAAGAATTTCTTCTTAATATCTAATCTAGACCTACCATCTTCAGTTGAAAGTCATTCCCCTTGTCTTATCACTGTTTGCTCTTGTAAATGGTCTCTCTCCATCTTTCTTATAGGCCCACTTCAGGTACTGGAAGGCCACAATTAGGACATCTCAAAGCTGCCTCTTCTGCAGGCTGAACAATCCCAATTCTCTCAGCCTTTCTTCATAGGAGAGGTGCTCCAGCCCTCTAATCATCTTTGTGGCTCTTCTCTGGGCTTGTTCCAACAGGCCCATGTCCCTTCTGTGCTGGGGACCCCAGAGCTGCTCCAGGTGGGGTCTCACCAGAGGGGAGCAGAGGGGCAGAATCACCACCCTTGATCTGCTGGCCACACTGCTTTGCATGCAGCCCAGGATCTGACTTTTTGGACTGTGAGTGCATTGTTGGCTCACGTCCAGCCTCTCATCCACCAGCATCCTCCTTCTTGGTATTTTCTGTTAGGATGAATCAAAGCAAAAGTCATAGCTTAGAATCATTCATAGTTTCAGGTGGCTACTTTCAGAAGCAATCCATGAGTCAGAGTTGTGATAGAGTTCTTTTATTTCTCCAGGACAGACTTTTGAAGATGGAGATAGCATGCACCAAGCTTAGCATCATCTTCACTTGAAACACTGAGTTTTATTGTGCAGTTAAAAGAAACTAATCACTTTCAGTTATGCTTATATGATCATGAGACAAATACAGCTTTTTACTTATTCTCCCAAAACTGCCTGTTTCAACTTACAGAAGTCTTCTTTTATTTTCTAGAAAAAGACCTGTGAATAGTATATATGTTTTGCAAGTTTAAGAACTTCTGTAGCAGTGGGAATAATTCCACTAAAATTAGCATTTAGATCACTGAAAAAATTGAAAATTCTTGCCTTTTTGAATTAAGCTTCTGCTTTTTTTAACTCTTTCATCATCATTATTCCACCTTGATACACAAGATTTAAGAGTCTTTTCAAATTAATTTGGTAAAAGAATTAAATTTGTAAAGTCTCCTGTTGGAGATATATTGTCATTGTGTGATTTTCTGTGAGGAGCTGATGTTGTGAAGAGGGATGTTAACACACTAGCTATTGCTGCTGGTTTTCCTAGGTTTTGTTATACTTATTTGCCTTGACTGATTCTGTTAATTATATTGCACTTACCTGTGGGCTGTCTTCTCAGACACTTTATGTTTTTGAAAGTGATAACAATCAATCCTGAAGGGGAAGAAACCTCATAAAGTTAAAAAAAAAAATTATTGCAGTTAATCTAAAAATCTACCAAACACAAGAACATTTCTCTAGGCTGTCATATAGCATGCATTTAATTTCCACAAAACTACACTTTTATGTGAGAAAGTGGTAATGCAGTTCTGCAAGATCGCTCATCAATCTTCTGATGCTAAATACTGGTGCCTGGATAATAATTATTGCTTATCCCAAGAGGATCTCAGCACAGTTTTTCCTGTTCAGAAAGTCTGTTGCCCTAATACAGTCTCCTGAGAGGTACATTTTCCACACCAGAGCAAATTCATAAATACTAACAAAACAGGTCTTGCAGAACTTGATTGATGTATATAATCTCTTAATTTCATAGATTAATAAAACCAAGAGCTGGAGAAGTTAGCATTGGGTAAATTACAGAGAAAAATGGTGAGGAGCTGTTGCTAAACTCACGTGGTGACCAAGCAGAATTATCTTGTGCCATTCTTGGCATCATGTTCTCATGCTTTATGGAGCCAGAACAAAGTAAAAGTTTGTGAAGTTTGATCCTGGATGTCCTGCTCACTGGTGTGAACAGCGCTTGTGTGATGGCTGTTTTTAAGCACTAGTCACTTACCATTTGAGATCTTTGTATGAGATATCCCTATCTAGCCATCATCAGAACAAATGAGTCTTGTGGGTTACATCTGGAATAAATGAGGCAGTGTTCCAAGCTCCCCAGAAAGCTTGCAAGGCCTTTGCATGTCTGTTTGGTCAAGAGCCATCTTGGAGCATTCCTCTTCTTCTGTTGATTTATGCTGAGGCACTCTGCCTCTACGTACCTCTGCACAGAGATACAAATGTTCAGATCTTTATTTTTCAGTTCATCACATATCAGCTATTAATTTGCACTAATTTATCAAGTACTGGAGGCAAATGTCTTCCCTCAGACCTCTTTTTGGTTTTTTATTGTTGGCTAGTCTGCATGGTACGGGACAGTTGAACACTCCAGGTGGGATATCCTTCATACAGCCCATTTTATACACCAAAGCATGCTCATTCTGTCACTCTTCCCAAAAGTGAAACTGCTTGATCTTGCTGAGATGCCTCAGTTTGTTACGATGCAGCTGTTAGACAACATGGAGAATTTGTCTACCCTGGGCAGGTTTGTTTAAACCCTGAAGTCCCTCTAGCCAGAGCGGTAGACTGAGGTTCCACTGGGGTTACACTGCTCTTTCAGGCATCAAACTTTTTCCTCACTTAATAAAATTTATGGCATTGACTTAATCAATTGTCTTTCTTTACTTGAACTGTTATGGACTTGAATCAAGAAGGAATGTTTGTTAGCATTATTTCTGAATGACCTCGAAAATGTTAACGCTTTTTTAGGGATACCTTGCTCATTAATTTCCAAAGGACAAAATACAGGATGTGCAACTGCCTGTGACCATACATTTTCTTCTGAACTTATCCCATTGTTCAGGAATGTTATTGCATTGCCTCTGAGTCATGGGAAAAAAATTAGCAGAAGTGTCTCTTCCTAATTAGGACACGGACTATGGTGTCTCATTTCAAATTTTGGATATAATGTTGCATTTACTTTAGCCATTAGAAGCACACTGGTAGAAAGTTGTAGAACTTCACTTTGAAAAGACCAAAATAAATACAGGTGTTGTTGCGGGTGTGTGCATTTATTTTTTGTTTTGGAAAACTGCACATGTGAGACTCAAAATTATATAAATGCATTGATCAGTTATTTCTGTGTAGGATCTCCATCCATAAAAGACTTAAACATATAATCTCCTCTGGCCTCTTTGAAAGCAAAAGAGCACGCAGAAGAAAAGATTCTGAACAGAAAGATTCAAACACTTGATGCTGTTTTAAAAACTCCACAAAGATATTTTTCATCCATAAAAGAAACAATAGAATTAACAAATCTGGTATTGTTTCCTGTGACATAGCCTAAGCTCAATTTAATCCTTGCTGCTGTATCAATAAATTGCCTCTGTGTCTCCTAAATCTCCCATAGTACCATGATCTCTCTCCTCTGCCTCCTGAATAACCATAGACTGCAGCCTTCTTAGGGTTTTTTTCTTAGAGTAATAATCTGTGTTTCTTTCTCCTCTGTTTAGAAATGGCTTTTCATGAACATTGAGTTGAAGTTGGCCAGTGGGTTCAAAAGTTGGGTATGGTGGGGAGAGCCAGATGGACACCACAGCTGCAGGAGTCCCATACCCTTCCAAAATCAGGATAAAAATGGAGCTGCTACACTCCCCTGCGATTTGCATAAACCAGGTATTATTTGGTATCACTTGTCAAACAGACATGATCTCTGTATGTCAATGACTTCCTCTAAAAAGAAGCAGAAAATCAGTTCCTTTGATTTCACCACTTCGTTTTCCTGAAGGAGGGAGAAAGAAGCCCTCTGCTCATTTTACCTCTCCCTGTTTTCCCATGCTGACCTATCTGGGACTGTTTAGACAACGCACAGAGCAGACTTGTTAAGGGGGCTGGCACTGGAGAGATCAGAATTTTGGTCTGCTCTTTTCTGCTGGCTTACTGTGTTATGTTGAGGCAGTCGTTCAGTTTCTGCTTTCCCTTCTTGCTCAGACTGTGGCTGCTTTGCAGGGGGGCTGCAGCTCTGAAGAGGGGATGAGCCTGCAGGTGAAACGTGGGAAGAGGAGGAGGAGGGACAGCAAGGTGAAGGTACTGCCTTCTGGCAGCAGCAGACTCTTAGACTGGCTCAGCTGCTCACCAGACCACTCTGTGAAGAGCATTTAAGAGTTTAATTGTTGATTTTAACTCTGGGGTAAATGCAGGCTCATTCACAGTCCAGGCAGTGATGGAGAAAGGCTGTTCTGCACAGCTCTTGAAAAAAAGTACCCCTTAGTAGGCATGTGCAAATTTTCACATACTAAATCTTCCTGGGGGAGGGAAGTGAAAATTCAGTTTAATTGAGAGAACTGACTTCATGTGACTTAAATTGCAATCACAGTTTTCTGGGTTTCTGTGTAAAATTATCTCTAAATTACTCCCATGAACATCACCAGAGAAAACTTTACCAGATGTAACAACTAGATTTTAATGCTGCTTTCAAAAGGATAGCAAGCTTTAGCATAGAAGAGATAGGCATTTTTTAGCAGTGACTGTTAGGAAAATCAGAGAAGGAAGATTTAAAAAGTACAAAGAAACTTCCAGATCTGGGACACAGGTCTTTTGTCAACATCCCCTTTCTATTCAAGCACTCTGAGATGGGTCAGAGAGAGCAATGAGAACAGGGAGCTGTGGCAACTCTGGATATTTTGAAGATGATTTCCAAAAGTAGGAGATTATGATTTATCTCTGTTACTAAGGCATGACTATAAGCCTTCAACAGAACTTTTGGTGACCTTAAGGATGCAGTTAGGTTTCATCTTCTCTTGCTATTAATGCTTTAGCTCTTCAGAATATCAGAAATAACTTTCCATTTGGGACGGATAAATATTTTTGTTACAATGTTTGCATTTGTTCTTGGCTGCTGAATGAATACGTACCTTTTTTGATTTGTCTGACATGGTTCAATGGTTTTGATGAGCTCCCAGTCTGTAACCTGAGTCTTTAAATGCAGAGAACTGATGTTTTAAGCTGAAATTATTCTTGATAGAGCACATATTTGCAATATCTTTAGTACAAGAGGAAACTGTGATCCAAACTTACCATTTTTCTGCTGTATGTAAACCTTTATTAGCAACTTCAGTCACAAAATTTGAGTTCAAATGCTCAGCTACTTGATTCATGCAACCTGTCCCTCCTCCTTGAAGAGTCTTAGGCTGAAAAAGCACAAATGCAATGTATCTGAGAATTTTATCTTAAGCACATGAAACCTTAGATAGGTGAACATAAATCTGGAGTGAAAATCCTTCCTGAGATGGGCTCTTCATAGGGAAGACCGTTTGCATAAGTCAGAGGATGTACGATTACAGCCTTTGTTTGTCAGATGGGGTATTATAGGTACATGTATACACAGACACACACACACAATTTATACCCATGGTGTAGTTCAGTACAGCTTCTGGGGTGTGGTGGCTGATACAGTGTCTGATAGTGGGTTGACTCTGGCTGGATGCTAGACACCCACCAAAGCCTCTGAACACTTCCCTCCACAGCTGGACAGGAGGGAGAAAATACAAGAAAGGACTCATGAGCTGAGATAAGGACAGGGAGAGATCACTCACTGAATACCATCACAGGCAAAGCAGACTTGAACTAGAGATCTTAATAGAATTTATTCCTGACAAAATCAGAGCAAGATAATGAGAAGATAATAAGACCTTCAAAACACTTTCCTCCACCTATCCCTCCTTCCCAGCTCTACCTCATCCCCCTCAGCAGTACAAAGAGACAGGGGATGGGGCTTATGGTCAGTTCATCACTCACTGTTCCTGCTGCTGCTCAGGGAAAGGAGTTTTTCCCCTGCTCCAGCATGGGGTCCTCCCCACAGGAGACAGTTCTTCCTGAACTTCTCTGACATGAGTCTCACAGGCAGCAGTTCTCCACAAACTGCTCCAACGTGGATCACTCTTCCTCGGGGTGCAGTTCTTGAGGCACAGGCTGCTCCAGCGTGGGTCCCCCATGGGGTCACAAGTCTGACCAGGAAACCTGCTCCAGCGTGCACTCCTCTCTNGACCAGGAAACCTGCTCCAGCTCCTGCTCCTCTCTCCACAGGTCTGCAGGTCCTTGCCAGGACCCTGCTCCAGCATGGGCTTCCCATAGGTTCACAGTCTCCTCTCAGGCATCCACTTGCTCCAACATGGGTCTCCTCCACAGCCTACGGGGGGATCTCTGCACTCCCAATGACCTCCATGGGCTGCAGGGGCACAGCTGCCCCAGCATAATCTGCACTATGGGCTGCAGGGAAATCCCAGCTCCAGCACCAGGAACACTTTCTCTCCTCCTTCTCCACTGACTGTGGTGTCTGCAGAGCTGCTCCACTCACGTATTCTCACCCTGCTCTTCTCTGGCTGCAATTACATTTGCGCAGTAACTTTTCCTCTTCTTAAACCTGCAATCACAGAGGTGTTGCCCCCATTTCTGGTTGGCCCAGCCTTGGCCAGCAGCCTCTCCTGGGTCCTGGACCCAGCTGGCACTGGCTCTGCTGAACATGGAGGAAGCTTCTGGCAACTTCCTACAGAAGCCACTCCTGTGCAACCCCACTACCAAGACCTAGCCATGCAAACCCAATACAAATGACTACCCAAAATCTTGAAATTTTACCTCCAGTAAACCCTCTGATATATGTACCATATGACAGTTGATTGTAAGCTGAAAAAAAAAAAAAAAGGCAATCTAATCTAACTGCTGCCTTCTTAAAGGAATGCACCCCCAGCACACGCAGTAGTGCAGCACGCAATCTGGCAATAAGGACAAGACGACAACACAACTCTTGTAGAGGACCTGCAAAAGCCTTCTTGTATATTTGTTAACCTGAGAGGGAGACTGGATGAGCAGTATAAGTTAGATATCAAACTTTTGGATTGCTTAGAGGCCTCTGGGAACACAAGTTGGCCTTATGAATCCAAATTAAAAGAAGTATAGATTCACGTAAATGTGTGTAGGTGCTTTCCTGCTGTACTCAAGCAGCATTTCTGGGATAGTGATAACTTTTTCAGCTTGGTAAAGAAAAGAACCAAAGTTCCTTTTCACATGGATCCAGGCCTCTGAAAGAGCTGGATATGTTCCTGGGTCATTTTTTACTCAGAATACTTACTCTGAATGTTCTTGAAATTGTGAGTATATTATAGTGTCCATACCCTTCTCCATCATGTGTGCACAGACTCTTGCATGCATAATTGTTTCCAAAACTGAATAAACCTGCTCTTGCAATGCTGGCAGATGCAATGTATGTAAATGCTAGCTCTTTTCCTACAAGTTTTATGAGAAAGGAAAAACTCATCCAGACTATTTTCATTTTTTAAGTCTTTTCACTTAATATATCTCAAAGAAAAATGTGGTTCTGCTTAAAAAAAATACAAACAACAACAGCAACAAAAACTGAAAGCAAAAAGAAACAAAATAGAACACCCAAAAATCCCAATCAAACAACACCCTCCCAAAAAAATCGAAACACCACACATGCACAAAAGAATTGCAGATAAATTACTTTATTTGATAATGTCTTCCTTGTTGCAAGCTCAGTTTGACTCCAGGTTTAGTAGATGTTATTTTAATGTGCATTTATACTCAAAAATATGAGTGAGTGAAAAGTATAGTCAAAGTAAAGAAGCCTTTGCTTTGTCCGTTCACAGTCCACTAAAACTCTAGCTATAAATCCCTAATAGCAATTTGCTGTTTCTGCTAATTTAAATTAGCCATAATGAGGTAAATCAAGCCATTGGTGTCTAATTGGGCTTTAATGAACTGAATTCCTCAAGAAGAGATTTATGGAGAGTTTACCTGACACAAACAATTGCACCAGGGAAAATCCTTTTCCTCTCCTCCCACTTCCCCTGCTGCAAGGAAAAAACACAGGAGGCACAAAATAGTACAAAGCTGGAACTATTGTGTTGCTGTAGGCAAAAGCATTCCAAAATTAGCCAGAATGTTCAGCAGCAGAAGAAAGAAATATGCTCTCTTCTTTGCAGATGTTTCACTGCCACCCTGACCCTTGACTTGGTTTGGTCAGTGAATAGAAAAGCAGTCAAAATGCAGATGCATTGCAGTCAACTGGGATCAATCTGCAGAAAGAGCTGAGGTTCCTGCTCTGGTGCTTCCCCACTCAGGAAATCACAAAACCTTGTAGACTGGGATCACTGGGTCATTGGGGAAGGCCTACAGGTTTGTCTGCAAAATGTGATCATCTCCTAGGAATACCCCAAGATACAACAATGAAAATAGTTTAAAAACACAGAAGGTGGTGGGATGGAAGAGTAAAACTTTCTCTGTGTCAAGCAAAGAGCCTGAAACAACCCTCAGGTGTTACTGCAAGGGTGTAGCTAAGGGTGCTCAGGAAGAGGGAACATATTTGCACACTTTGGCCAGTCACCTGCTTTCCCAGGCCACAGCTCAGTGTGGAAGGGTGCCTCCTAATTTCCTCTTGCTACTTGCACTTAGCTTCAAAAGGACACTTACCCTGTAGGCACATTTCAAAACCCTTTATGCCAATGGTTCTGAATTTTAAATTCTTTGTTTATGCTCCAGGTAGGGATTTATCTCCTCAGTATACAGATTACTTTATTGACAATTCTTATCCTGTAAGTGTCTATGGCTGCATTATAGGTAAAACCACCCAAGCAAAAGCAAATCCAAATGAATACAAAGCATATTTGCATGTGTGCTGTTAGCTAGTGATATGAAATGTTGAGCTAATAAAATCTTTAATCAGAGTTCAAATACAGGCTCTGCATTGCCTATCACCTAAAAGTAAATGAAGAATTTGTATTGGCAAGGCTGTCCCTCTATCTGTCTTCTAAATGGTGAATTATGTATTAACCTAATACAGGTTTTATGGAAGATCAGAGCCTGCTCTGGGTCCCCAAGGATATCTGATGTGCCAGAGAGTATTCAAAAGTCATGAGCCAGGCTTCAAATATAATTGGATTGCCACAGGAGCAGGAGGCTTTCTAAATAACAAAGGAAAAACAATATGTAACTTGTGGTTCTTTTCTTTTGCTTCTCTTGTTTTTAGTTTCTTGTTTGCAGCAAACTTAATTTTGCAAACACAAGGGGAAGGAAGTGTCTCAGTAAAAAAGGAAGGGAGGAAGGAAGATAGGAGTTCATCATCTCAGGAGTTCTGAGCTCTGCGCTTGCAGAAACAAATTATATCATCATATTTGACCCTGCAGCAGTTTCAAGGCAAAATGGGGATTTCCTGGTGCTGCAGCAAAGGGTAACTCCTCTTATGGCAGAGCAATTTTGAAAAGCATGCAAAAGAATTGTGAGTTTTTCTGCCAAAAGGAAGATGATCAGATCACCAGTAGCCTTTTCCTTTTGGTTTGTTTTTTTTTTTTTCCTGGCTCGATGGCTCCAGGCCATTGAGCAAGTTTCTACTGTGAAAGTCTGAAATAAATCTAAATCCCTTTTGCCTTAGAGAGCAAAACTCCCCAAACTGCTTAATATTAAATACCTGGCATCAGACAGAGTGCAATTTGAACATAACTTCAATCAAACTTTATTACTATTAAGCATGGAAGGCAGAATATATTTCATACAAGCATTACTACTTAGAATCTGACTTGCTGCCAAGCTGCCTCAGAGCTGCCTTCCATATATTTGGCTTTGCTTGGATCTCAGCTTTCTTACACAGCCTCAAGCAGACAGCCCCATCAGTGACTGTGTGCCCTCGATGGTTGGTAGTACGGGAAGGATTTCAAGGCTGGCTCAGAGCCCAGACATAACACCAAATCCACCATAAATAACTCAGCTGCCATGAGCATGTCCCCCGAAATTCCTCCTCTGAAAATTAATGGTGTTTGTATGGCTCAGTACCTGCATGTCTAATACACGTTCATATGCCAGGGGCCAAAATACTGATAACATATTAGTAATTACCACTAAGAGATCCTAGAGCCTTAGGAGGAGGAAAAGTGAGAGAAAGAGAGAGACCTAGAGAGAAAATATATCAACTGATAATAAAGGAAATTCTAGCAAACTGATAATGCACTTAACAAGTTTCTGATAGCTTCTCAATAAAATAGTGTTAATGAAGAAATGTTTTATACTCACTGAAACAGTCTACCTCATCTTTCCATATTGTGTTCTTCTAATGTTAGAGATCTTGTTCTTTTCAGTAAAAATCACTAAAGTAATATTTCATTCTTCTTTGTCAAATTAGCTGCTATCCCAACAATTACTCATGGAAAAAATGATGGAGGAATACTATAATTTCTACCTGAGTTGTATTGTAGTCCCATATTCACATTACATTGGAATACATCCCGTTGCATTTTCTATGTCGATAAAGACATACACACTTTAATAAAAACATTAGCAAATAAGAGAAGAAATTAATGCTAACAATGAATGTAATCTGAGTGCTTGTTAACTTGAGAACAATACTTTACAGGAGAATATCACAGTTAAGATGCATAGTCCTGGGCATACAGTAATTCTCAGGGTTTGCATCCACAGTGTGGTGCAAAAGACAGATTTAATGGTGTCTATGCTGGTAAATATTTCAACTGCAGAAAATTCTCTCTCGATGTTATGAGGAATGCAGATCTCTCAACATCCCTCACGTGTATAAACATTGCAAGTATTTATTCATCTTGTTGGGATGAGACTTTTCAGAAAAACCTTTGTGCCTATCTTGGGATTTTTAGTAGCTCCTAGAGGAAAGACCTTTTTATTTTGCACACAAGAAGGTGGTTTTGGTGGTTTAAATCCTGCAAAATTGCTGCTGGTTCCTTATTGATACAAAATGTAAATACTACTTCAGCCTGGAATTTAGAAATTAATATTACCCAATTTATTGCTTTGTTGACAATTGATAATATGTTTCTTCTAAAGCAATACATGTTTTCAACATAGGGAAGCATTTTTTCTTTTAATCCTGCTCCCTGGCCAAAAGCATCAGCCTGTTTCCCCCTAACCTGATGGAGTCCACCCATGATGGAGTCCAGGAACATTGATTCCCACATTTACTGTGGTGTCTTCCACAGATTTATGGTTCCTCATGCTGCCACCATGAACCTCTACCAGGAAATGCTCAGACACATGGTCCAAAGGTTAAGTGCATTTTTTCGTACATCAACCACTTTTGTAAATGGTGTTTTTAAGGAAACATTAAATCTTACAGTGTGCACAAACATTTTAACAAAGATTTCATTCTGCTTTATTTATATGCTGCAACGGTTATATACCATGTTTTGAATGACAGTTCTTCAAACTATTTCTTTTTGTACTATAAGTGCACTTATGAAAAGACAGGGTACATTTTTTGCTTACTTAAATGTACTAGGGGCATCAAGGGGTAATTTTTCAGACACTTAGTATTTCGTTGCTTCTACAGATGCAATTAATTACAAAAATCTTTTCAAACACTGAAATTCTAGTTCAATTGCATTATTAAAATGTATGGTGAGACTGCCTTAATGTTTTTGTTTAATTAATGGCTGCATTAAACTATCTGATTTCCTAACTGCTGTCATATGCAATCTTTTGCATTGACATTTAGAGGAGTGCTGATTGAGGCTAATCTCTCTGCACTTCCTTTACAGGCATTGGAAAGAAAAGGGTTCCTTCAGAGCTATAATTTAGAGTGTCTAAAGTTAAGCTCCTACTCTAAGTGGCCCCCCAAACCTCCCTATCACTGACGCACATTCTCATTGAAGTGAACGTTTGTGAATTCCTCCTTTGTCATTGAAATATGAAATGCACATACACTGTACAGCAGAATGAATAACCAGATAAAATGCTGTCACTGAGATGACTCAAAAAGTGAGCTTTCTGTTCTATTCTGGAGGTTGTGAAGAGTCTATGGAGAAGATTGGAGTCAAACATACCTTACAGAATCTGGATTTTTAGGTATTTGTGATGAAAATTTGGGTCTACCACAGCCTCTATGAATGTGCCAGTGACCATCAGCTAGTAACTGGATTCTCAAAAAAAAAGTGCAGGGCTGGGAACTGATGGCCTGCATAAATCCTGGTGAAGAAGGAGGAGGGCAAAGTATATGGGCAGAGGTGGCTTAGAGTAATTTTCACCTTTAAAATTTCAAGCTGCTTCCAAAGGTGACAAAGTAATCAAGCAAGAACTGGTGATGTCCCTGCTAGGTCCAATACTGTTCAACATCTTCATTATTGACCTGCAGGATGGGTCTAGACTGCTGTGATAGTTTACCAGCAGCTGGGAATTAAACTACAAATAAGCCACTCCCCTTCTCCCTGTCCCCCTCTGGTGAGGGAAGGACAAAGGAGAGACTATGAGCTGAGATAACAATTTACTGAAAGCAAACAGCAATGGAGGAAGAAACACACAGTGACCAGCAATATTAATAACAGAAGTATACAAAAAAGAGAAAGTGCTTTACACACAGAAGTCTTTCACCACCTTGACTTAGCTCTGCATGGCCACAGAGACAAAGACATGCTGGTGGGGGGACATTCCTGTCACTCTGCAATGACAGTGGTTATTCCCAAGGCAAAGACAAGATGCCAGGGGGGACGTTCCTGCAGCTCAGCAGTGTCATTTTTTTATTCCCGAGTCAAAGACAAGCTGGTGGCTGTTCCTGAGGCTCAGCAGTGACACAGGGTTGTTTCTGAGACAAGATGGCAGGAGGACATTGCTGTGCCCAGCGCCACACGGCCTCCCAGCACTAGGACAAGATAGCGCACCCTCCTGTAGCTAGGGTTTCCTGTCCCTGAGGCCAAGCCAAGAAAAACAATGAAGGATAAACCCTCAAGAAAGCTGGATCATCCTCACTGCGCAGTGCTGCCGCTTTGTCCCGCTCTGCTCCAATCTGCCGGTTCAATTCCACGCCGTGCCACCACTTCAGACTGCTCTGCTGCGCTACACCCGCCTCTGCTCGGCTCCATTCGGCTGGGCTCCTTTTGTCACAGGTTTGGAGGCTCAAGACAGTTCCTTACAAGGGGTATCCTCTTGTTCAAAATCAAAACAAGAACTTGGTCCCCGTTTGAAAAAGTACTTAATAAGGAGATCCACACTAATTTCTTTAAAATCTCCATCTTCAGAAAAATTATAACAGAATTAACAATGGAAAGACAAGTATCAAAATAATCTGTGTTCTGTACTAGTTTAGAGCATATTCATTAGGTTCCTGCGATGTTTTTCTTCTTAAATATGACCTTTTTGTTGTCCTTGTTAAATTTCCTGGTAAATAAATTACAGTTTCCACTGTAAGTAATTTCTTTACCATAGTCCAGGTAACTCTTATGGGTAGCTGGAGAACACCAGCAGAGGTGCTTAACGTTGGATGTTGGGGACAAGTGCTAAAACAGTGCTGGATTTTGCTATACTTTGTTTTGGAAATTGGAAATTTGCCAATTTGTGAGAACACTCTAATTTTGGAATATAGCTATGAAAGCTGAGAGTCTGAGGCCTCTTATGGTCATTCTAAAAAGCTGGCAAAATACTCTACTGAATGTCTTGTAATATGAAAGACAAGCTCTCAAAGGGGGCTGGCAACAGATGGAGATTCATATCACAACCGATAACTTCTTTGAGCTCTTTAGAGACCTATTCAAAGAAACACCAAAATATATACAGGGGTGTGTTAGGGGGTGAGTTAGAGTTTGTCAGAGTGGAAGAAAACACATCTATTTTCTTAAATGGCACCTCAGAGCAGTTATTTTTCTTCCGAATATTCTTTCAGTACTCTGTCTTGCTACAAAATGCTTCACAGTGTCTGTAGCTCTTTCTTGGTTGTAACAAGAAAATTAAAACCTGTTAAAAAAAGAAACTTGATTAGACTCTGTTCCACTTACACAGAAATGGTTAAGAAGAAAAGAGCCAGAGCACATACTGATCTTATAGTTAAAGCCAAGAACAATTTTGCCTGTGACCTTCAGGATCCAATTCAGAAAGGCATAAAAATGGTGCCCCTGGAGAGCACAGACATCCTATAGATTTGTAAGTGGTTTGGGTTGAATTTAGTCTGTGCCTACATTTTTTATTGTGCAAATTGAAGTAATCTCTTCTGAGAATAGGTCCATAAGCCCCTGCAGTCTTACCATGTATGTCTGCTCCCCCTTTTGCCCTCTCTGTCCTCAGCTCACAGAGTCTTCTTCTGCTGTTCAATTTGCCACTCAGGACAGTGAACCTCTTGGCTGTTCAGTTCCTTGCCTCTGGGAAGTCACAGAAATGCCTTCTGCATATTTTGTTGAGGAGAAACCCTCCCCAACAGGCAAGGGTTGCTAAGCAGTTCACTGCCTGGAGCACACGGAGCAGCTGCCCTGTCATGCACCCTCTCTCCATGGCAGGGGGTGCTCCTGCCCCTGCTCATGCGCTAGGAGAGCATCCTACCGCAGCACAGAAACAGGGATTTTCTTCCGTGCTCCAGGCACCTCTGTCCTCTCGGGGCTGAACTGCCCCCAGGCAGCCTGCAAGGTCGCTCTGGATCTCTGTCACAGCTCTGTCCAAGGGTCTCCACTGTAACAACAATGATTCTTCTGATGCACAGAAGGGCTGTGGATTTGCTGTGGGTCAGCAGCTGGAGGATTAGTTGAACTATGTAGCCTGCCCAAGCATCTCCTGTTGCTGTGTATAGTGAAACATAACTAAGCCTTTCTGGAGTTTAATCTACCACAGAGAGTGCCAACTATATACAGTTAATTTTTGTGGGCTGGGGTTTTTTTTCCTGGTTTATGTTGGGAGATACACAGTAAGTAGAACAAAAATGCTAAGCACAAAAAGCTCCCCTTTTGAAAACAATGTCTTAGGGAACCCTCAGGTTTTCTTCTGCATTTTCTTTCTGTGCATGCACCCTCCAACACTTACACCTGGTTTTGTGATAACTGGTACTCTTGAAGTATTTAGCAACCTGGAAAGTGGACCCAGTTTAAGCCAGAATGAGCAAATTGTGGGTGAAAAGACAAGTAAAATTATTTAATTGAAAGCCTTGTCAGAAACAACTGGAAAATTAAAGGGTGCAATTCATTCTTTCCATAAAATAATGCATATGATCATAAATAATGTCCTTTATCTGGCTTTATTTGTCATTACACTTTTCTGGTGAAAAGTTTGTTCAAGAAGATGGGATAGATTTTCCCTTGTAGCTGTAACAAAGTCCATGGTAGAATCTGGATCTTAGAAGTCTAAGCCTAGTGATTTATCCACACATAGACTATACTGCCTCTATATGTTGAGAAGAGATTGTAACATTTCATAACATGCAGAAAGGGAAAAAAAGAGACTTACACATGTTTGCGATAATTAAGTGGTGTTTAATTCTGAATCCAGGCCTTTTCATTTTTTATATAGCTGATTTAAAAATGTTGGCAGAGATCTGGTCTTCTCACTGCTCAAAGATCAAATACAATTGTTGAGCATTAACAAAAAAATGTTCTCCATGAAACTTGAATCTTTGGAGACTTTACAAATGGTAAGTGTGTGGAAATGAAAAAATGGGCTGTAATTGCTGTGGACTTTCATTTCAGCATTAGTTACATAAAACAGAAGCATATGCTTGTGTTGACAAAAATGAAAACTTTTTCTGCCAAACCCATTGGCTCTTAAATTTAAAATAAACTACAGAATGATATATGCTTACTGTCTGTGCTCAGTGTGTTGAAGAGAAGGAGAAAAAATACTGTCTTTAAGAAAAAAGCCATAAAATTAAGAGCAAAGAAACATGACTCCAAGAAATTGGGTACAGTTAAGTTTTGATCTTTAATGCAGCACAAACTTGGTTTTTGAATATTACAAACTTAAACTGGTTTGAGAAAAGTGAAGCTCAACACAGTTAAATGTAAGTATGTTTTTGGAATTTGCACCATTGGCTGATTCATTTTACAACATGTTTTACCTGGTACAATCTTCAGGTATAGATGTGGTCGGAAGAAATGGAAAACAAAAAGATTTAAGGATATGCTACAACCATGTTTTAATTCACTAGTATTGACAATAATATGAATCTTACTATACTGATGAGTTCATAGATCAGCTGGTGCTATAGGAACTGGATAAAGCAAAAGGACAGGCTAACCCAGAGTTCTGTCTCCAGAAGCAGATTTCTAGGAAAGATGTGGGAGCTGAGCAATGGCAGTCCCAATCTGCAGCCACTCATGGCTCGAGGACCACACAAATCAGTCGTGATGTCTGGCAATCCCTGCAGTCTCCCTTTGGCTCCCTATCCATTCCAAGCATTCACAGTACTGTGAGACACAGATTCATGCCTACCTGTCAGTAAGATGAAGAATTTCCTCCTTTTCTTTTTTTAACTTCATCTCTTATTAGCTTTATTAGATACTCTGTAGTGCCTACACTGAAAACAGAGAACAACTGATTGCTGTCCACCCTCTTTGTGCCTCTCATGATTTACTAGATGCAGATTTTATTTCAACTATCCTCTTGGAGACTGAGGAGATCTGCTTGCTCAGCCATTATGTGGACGCTGCCTCTTGTTTCTCTTCCTGTCCGTCTCTGCACCTTAACACTTTCAGGTGGAAGAGGGAGCAGAGGGTAGAAAAATTAACTCATGCAATATTCAATCTTTGTGGGAATACATGACAGAGATGGAAAATAGTTGCAAAATTGTCTTATGTGGATACCTCTGTAAAATAAGAAAAAACTTGCATTGAACAATTAGAAATTGCAAAGGTAGACATACTAAAACATCAAAGTGTTTGAGGTAAAGTCGTGTTAAAGCATGTTTTAAGAATAGGCTGATACATTTGTATTTTGAAAATGGGTTTTGATTATTCTTCCAAGTACTGTTTATTAAACCAAACTAGAATGGGTCTAGATATATTGGTCTAGCAACAAACCAAAACTCCAAAACCAAAATTCCCCAAACAAATTCAAATCCTTTTGCCTAAGAAAATATAGATTAATTTCAATGGTGCAAATGCTCATCAAACCTTAATAATTGGAACATAATTTTAAAAGCCTAAATGCTAAGCTAAATGTATGTAATGAACTCAGAGGAGGTAGTGCAGAATCTTAACCAAAACAATTGAATAAATAAAAACAAATGCCTGGCAACTTTCTAAGCAAGATCTTTTAAAGACAAAATACAGGTAGCAAACTGACAAATCCTAATCAGATAGTTCTGGTTTGCCCCATTGCATTACATTATATTAGACAATCTGCAAGCTGCTAAATAGATTTGGGCTAATTATTTCTGGACCAGCTCTTTTTCAGGAAGAAAACCTTGATTTTATTGCAGTCTTTGTTAAATTAAAAATGCAGATGCCTGCTCTGTGAAGCATGTCCGTGCTTAGGCACAGATCTTTGAAAAGAAAAGTTGGTGGACAGTTTGAGTATAGCACAGAGGCAGCAGAGACCCTCTGAGTATTTATTGCTGATTCTTGCTAAATAAATGTGTGTGCAAACCTGATAGATGAGTGGGTACTCATTTTGTAATCCTTAGATCCTCCCTTTTTCCCCCCAAATATAATCCTCAGTGTACGTTCATTTCGCAGTTCTACTACCAAAAAAAATTAATCATGTGTACCACAGGCTGAATTCAAAGCTTAACTACACTAGGATTTTGTTTAGGTAGTCAAATACAATAGAAATCAACCCATCTTCTACATTCTCAAGTTAGCAGTGATTGTAAATAGGAAACGATTCCATAAATTGGGAAGTAATAGAACCAGTAGTTTATCCTTGCTGAGCATATAACTTCTTCGATTTAGATTTTAGAACATCTTTAATGGTTGTCATAGTTGTCGTTCTGTCAAAATGAATGTTTAAATTTTTTTATTGTGACTCTGCTTATTTTCACAGCCTTTGTAACCCTAATGTGTTAAATAAACACTGCTTGTCCAGCCACTGAACAAGCTAACATGCCAAGTGATTTGTGGCTTTCCACCTGAACTGTTGCTCATGAAATTGGGATTAAATGCCTGCAGGCCCACATGTGGTAAAAGAGTTTCATCTTAGATTGCCTACTGTGCCTCCAGGACTTCAGCAGCAGTCGAGGCTTCCAAAAGTAGTCTGAGTAACAAGAATGTTTGCATGGTTTACACTTAGAAGTACAACTTAGAAGCTTAACTTTTACCTTTATGGAATGAAAATATAATAATTAACATTGTTTTCCTGTCCATTTCTTTCTTTCACCCAACGAAGCAGATGTGAATATCTCACTGCTGCTACTGACACAGATACAACTTATTTGGACTCCAAATAAATGCCTACACCTGTTGATCTTTAATACAACAAAACTGTAGTCCTCCTTAGGCACTTCATAAGCATTACTGTAAAACAATATTTTATTAATAAATTATCCAGCTCTGAATGATAAAAGTATGAAAAAGTAGGATCCATGCCAGTCTAGTTCATTGAGGGGGATTTCTTCATGGAGCCAGCAAGCAACCTCTCTCACCTCCCCCTCCAACATTTTAGCCACATTTATTTAAAGACGATGGTTTTAACTAACTTCCAACAAACTCTTGGTGACCTCAGCTGTGTTTTGAAGCTCCAAATTCCCCCAGCTAGCTGCTGAATCTCCAGGGACTTCTCTGCTTTGGAACAAGCCTGGGAGTGATGCAGCTGATAGCAGCACTACATCCAACCCAAGGGCAGCCACAATGCACAGCTTATGTAGCCTGTTCCAAACACGGAATGCGCTGCCAGTGGTATATGCAGAATGAAGAACTACATTCATTCTGGCTGGTGAGGGTCAAACTGGGCAGGCACAAGCCCATGGTGTATGAAAAATAGCTGGGGAGACACTTTCATTTGTGCTGGCAGAGAAAAAAGGGGGCTTTTAATAGCGCAAATTTCTGTTTTATAGAAGTAAGTGGCTGTAAATAAAAGGGTCTTTATTGCCTGGTGTTCACAGCTGACACAAAATAGACATCGCCTGTGCAAGCATTGATTTCAACTCAGTGTTGACTTCTCTGGGGTGTGCTGTGGAGAGAGGGAGAGAGGAGTGGATCTGTCCTGCATGCTCTTCTTTAGGGGAAGTAGGATCCTCTTCCACTGCATTAACTCTTTCAAAAAGAAGAGGAGAAAAGGAAAATAAATAAACCTTTTCCAGTGCTAATGTAGAGTGCCAACAAAAGAAGCACACTCATTTGGCCTTCTAAAAAATTGGCCTTCTATTTTAAACAGTACAATTGGCTTCAATTTTAAAATAATGTTTGACTGGTCAGGATGCTGTTTCCTGCTGGATGTGTGAGTGGGCTCACATGAAATTCTCCTTGTTTTTATTACTCTGAAGCCATTGTAGTAGGTTCAGGGTATATTCTTTACAGAAATGCATATTTAAAATAAATTTTGAATTGAAAACTTGAATATATTTTTGGAATGTTTCATGCAGCTTCATCTAAGAATATGTTTTCATAGTTTCAATATGTAAATAATGTTTACAGAATCCCAGAATCACAGAATCACTAGGTTGGAAGAGACCTTCAAGATCATCGAGTCCAACTCATGCCCTAACACCTCAACTAAACCATGGCACCGAGTGCCACATCCAATCTTTTTTTAAACACATCCAGAGATGGTGACTCCACCATCTCCCCAGGTAGACCCTTCCAGTACTTGATCACTTTTCCGTAAAAAACTTTTTCCAAATATCCAACCTGTATTTCTCCTGGTGCAGCTTAAGACTGTGTCCTCTCGTTCTGTCAGTTGCTGCCTGGAGAAAGAGTTTCAGAACTGCACAAAATATGGATGCAAATTTCTTAGCACGTGAATTATGGAATGTTGGTATTTATTAATTTCATATTCCAGGCTGATTTTTCTACAGCTACTGGGAACTGCAGATGAGACTGTAAGCCAAGACACGCATTCTACTCACTCAGAGCTATTCCAAAATCAATCTGAGGCTCCTGATCTCAATTCATCCCTCAGCTCCTGGTTGGATTTCACTACACATTGAGTCTCTGTTTCCTGCAGTTGCCAATCATCTGCGCGAGGAGTGAAGCTGTCTCTTATCAGTTTACTCTTCAGCTTTACCCGTGCAAGACAGGTTGCCCTTTGAGTTTGGAGCAGAGCTCGCTGCTTCCACAGCACATCCCAGACAGGAAACAATAATTCCACATCAGGAATCCAGCTGCTCTCCCAAATGATACTGCACTGCATTACCACAAAGCCACAGGGCTGTTCAAAACACCCACTATCAGCCAACTTCCAGTCCCATGCCAGAGATCAGAAAACAAGAACACACTTGGCCTTTTCTGCTCTTGCTTCCAGCAGTTTGCTCGCCCAGTTATGCTGGGGTCTGTCCACATCTGTTTCACAGTACTCCTCTCATTGACTTAATTGAACATGCTTCCCAATATCCCAGACAAACCACAAGGAACCATAGCATAAAGCTAGTTAATGAAGAAAGGAGCAAAGAAAGACAAAGAAATAGCAGCATTTTGGCAAAAATAAATCTTAATTTCTGCAACATGGAAATAAATATTAAATTTCTCTTTGCAGATGTTGCTAATTACATACACAAGTTTGATTTTTTCAATTTTTTTTTCTTAAAATATCTGCAGTCTTTATTCTAAACCTTTGACTTGCCCTTAGCAATGACTTTTTTTGGATAAAAGGAAGGATGTCAGTGAGAGCTTGGTTTTAGTGGGATCCAGAACAAACATACCCCCTTTAATAATTCATTCATTTTCTAATAATATCCTTTAGGGAGACTGGCTACTTCCACTGATTGTTTTAGTATTTATTTTAAACAATAGGCTTACCCACTTAACAAATTAGGTTAAACTTCAGAAGTCATCACTTCTCAGACATTGTTTCATGTTCATCTAAGATATGAGACAAGTTGCTCTGTGTTGCAAAACTCTAGCTCAGAGAAATCCTTTCCCTTCAGCTCTTTCATGTGCAGTGCTGCAGAAGTGCCTCAAGGACTTTCCAAAGCCTTCCTGACAGCAAGCCACCAGAGACATTTGTTTGGATTCAGTCCATAGCTGAGCATAGTAAATAACAGTATATATGTCCATCATGACCTTGGCATCTCTGCAGGAGGTATGTTGTGGAGACCTGACCACTTTTCACCAGAGCAGTGTTGATCACAGCTATTGTAAAGGTTCATCCAGGAGATAATAGTTGCCAGAAGTATTGGTGGGAAGGAAAGGATAGAGAAATGGATATGAAAAATACAGCTGGAGGCACTTATTTCAGCTATTGGAAAAGGTATGTTACAGAAAGAAAAAGAAGCCTCAGTTTCCTTTTAAAGTGTATTATATACAAAAGAGCAAAATTTGGCTTAAAGTGAGCAGAAGGTAAATATAATCCAGAAAGAAACATTGCCCTGCACAGCATGTCACTGACCTGTGGGATGCACCAGGGCACCAGGTCAGTCAGCTGCTGTACATTCCTTCACAGAGAGGCTGACCGTGGCAAACCTGCTGTCTGTCCCTACATCTGCTAAACCTGACACGTGGTGAGAGCCACAACTTTTATCTGCAGTTACCTCTGACACAGATGGTTTGCCATATGCAAGGGATCATGCAATCCCTCCTGCAAGCCTTAATACAACCTAAAACAGAGACCAGACTATTTAAGCTGGGATTATTTTAATTGGGACTGTACATAACAGGAGTAAAACCACTAAGGTAAACCTCAGTGATGTCATTCAACCATCTTGATGTTTGATTGTCTTATTTAAATTCCTGGCTTATTTAAATCCACAATCGTAGAATCATTTAGGTTGGAAATGACCTTTAAGATCATTGAGTCCAAATGATAGCCTAGCACTGCCAGGTCCACCTCTAAACTGTGTCACTAAGTGCCACATCTACATATCTTTTAAATGCCTCCAGGTTTTTAAGTGGTCCACCACTTCTCTGGGCAGCCTGTTCCAGTGCCTGATCACCCTCTTCATGATGAAATTTTTACTAATATCTAATGTAAACCTCCCCTGGCACAACTCAAGGCCATTTCCTCTTGTTCTGTCACTTGATACGTGGGAGAAGAGACCAACCCTCACCTCAATACAACCTCCTTTCAGGTACTTGGAGAGAGTGATAAGGTCCCTCCTGAGACATCTCTCCAGCCTAAAAACCACTTGGCCACTTCCCTTGGCCACTCCTCACAAGACTTGTGCTTCAGATCCTTCCCCAGCTCTGCTGCCCTTCACTGGGCACACTCCAGCTCCTCAGTGTCTTTCTTCTAGTGAGGAGCCCAAAACCCAACACAGGATTTGAGGTGCAGCCTCACCAGTGCTGAGTGCAGGGGCACAATCTCTTCCCTAGTCCTGCTTGCCACACTGTTTCTGGTGCAATTACACAGGGCAGTTGCATCCTAAAGCCAGTGCCTTTCCTGCCCCCAACACAGAGGTCATAGAGGAAGCTTGGGTCACAGCTAATGCCAGCAGGGACACCACATCCCACCTCTACCTTTGTTTCCCAGGAGCATGCCAGCTGCAGGCAGGCTCTGCTGGGGCAGCCTCTCCCAGCGGTGCTTTGCAGCAGAGCCCGGAGCAGGGGAGATGCAGATGTTCACCCACCTGACTGTGCCAGCTATTGTCTCGTGCCTCAAGTTCCTGCAGACCAGCAATTAAGGCAGAAATCTGGAAATCCACAGCGTGGTTAGCAGCTTCTGGTCATGGTGCTGATTGGATTAGGGGAGAGAGTGCTGTCTGGAAGGATACAGCACTGACTGCTCTGGGGAGTTAAACTGATCCCCCTGCCAAAGGAAAATGAGTGTGGTGGCTGTGGTTTGCTTTCCGTTAACATTATCTTAGAGTTTATGTCCTATGGAAATTGGCATAGCTGGCAAATCCTGGGAGCGAGGCCCAAAAGTGATTTAGCATGACACCTGAACTTTCTCTCACCCTCTGGAGCCCAGGTTTTCATACTCAGTGTCAACATGAATGCAACAATGCTCCTCCTCCTGCATTTTCTTCTTGTCTTGTGTGGATGTCAGAAATCGTGGAACAGAGAGTTTTTTAGTAAAACTACTAATCTTCTCGTGGGAATAATTATAATTGTATAATAATTTATTATAATTTTAAATGTGTAGCCAGAAAAGGGGATCTCATACGCTAGAAAACAAGGTACAGAAATTTACTTCTCAGAAAATAATTAACAGGTAAAATGAGTTGGATATAAGTAATTTGGTTTTTAAAGGTAAATTTTATGAATTGAAAGTAATGCTCTGGTTTAGAGTATTTTGTGCCAAAATACAAGAAAACATAAATAATACAGGGTTTAACATGTATGTTGTTAGGAATGAAACATAGCAGAGAGGTTAAAAAAAGATGTCATTCTGTAATGAAAATCAGATTTCCTCTTATTTTACTTGAGTGGGCTTCACTTTTCTTTAAACAATAAAGATTAGCTAACAGACCTTATATATAGTCGGAAGAATCATTTAGACATCATAGGGTTCTTGAAATATCTAGTTGTGCTGAAGCTGTATGCAACCTAATATACACTCAGTTAACTATACTGTTTTTGACATGATTAATCCATTCAAAATTTTTAATAGAGTGAATGTTATAGGAGTAATTAATTTGCAAATGTCTAGTTGCTAAAGTGTAGGTTTTTAAAAAATGTATCTTAACAATATAAGAAATTTTCAAAAGTCACTAATATCCTATTCTCAAAAGCAAACTGGATGCATAGTATAGATTACTCATGAAAAGAATGTCAGTCTTTATATTGTTTAAAGGCACTTGAAAATGTTTTCCTAATTGCCATTTCAAATTGCCCCCACTAGCCAATCAAAGAAATTCAGAAACTTCAACTCTTTTTTTTGTACTATATGGTTTTGGAGATAAGAAAAATCTGCTCTGTACTTCGGTAGGCTGTAAAAGACATATTCACGACTACACCTCAAAAAGTAGCTCAGGAGGAAGAGTTGAATCAGAGGGATTCTAGCCCTGATTAACTCTGAAGGAGTGTCTCTGTATAAGGTGAAGAGGCACTGAATTACTTACTAACACCTCCTAAATGCAGTGAAAGATTTGACTATTCTCCTAAACAAAGAGGTTCTGGGAAAGGATTGGATGGATGGGAGAGTTTGAATTACTAAAGATGGGTCCATCAAGGTGTATTTAGAGTTGCTACAGCCAGCTGATTGTACTTAATTGTGGCATTCATATGAGATTTCAGGCTGAAAAATAAATTTCAGAGAGGGTGTTGCACTACAATTTGGGCTGATAAAAACTGGTGAGCTGCAATCCCTGCTGCTGGAGGGTGAGTGGGCAGCTGTTTGCAGATTCCCTTTCTGTAGTCCTAGGCAGGCAGGGGACACTGGCTTGCAGGTCCAAGTTGCTGCAGATCCTGGAAAATTTGTTGAGCTCACCTTAGAGCAGTGATTAAAAATGACACTAATTCACTGTCCTTTGAATACAGCTGAGTTTTAGGAATAGAATGCTTAAGGTTGGAAGGTACCTTGTAGAAAGATCATGTAGCTCCAACCCCTGCAGAGACTTGCCACTGGACCAGGTTGCTCAGAGCTCCATTCAACCTGGCTTGGAGCACTTCCAGGGATGGAGCATCCACAGCTTCTCTGGGAAATCTGTTCCAGTGCCTCACCACCCTCACAGTAAAGAATTTTTTCCTAATACCTTATCTAAACCCAGATTTTTCAAGTAAAGGTATCTCAAGAATGAAAGGTGGAGAGGAGAACCCAAAACCACAAATGTAACACTGAAGAAGAAAGGAGGAATTCCTCCCTCCTTAAAATTTTGAATTTATATGAGTAATCAGAAAAGGCTTTTTACCTCTTACGTTGTTACAAAATGAAATTTTCATAGATTAGACTGGTGATATCTGTATGAAGAGCTAGAACTCTTCAATTTTAAGCTTTCTTATCCCCAGTGTCCAAACTGCTGACAGGTTGGTCTGATACACTATAGTCACGGAGAAAAGTTATTATCATTTTATTAATTATTTTATTATTTATTATTTACTATTTAAATATAATGTCAGTATTGAAAAACAGAGGGGATAAGATACACTACACATAAAGACAAAAACATATTTAAAATCTCACTGTCTTCTTATATATTCTCCATAATCTAGAAACATGGTGAGACCCTGGTCTCAGTAACCGCAGTTGAGAGCCAGGACAGACCATGCATGTCCTTTCCTTATCAGTTTAACAGAAACAGTTAAATAGAAGATCAAAGAACCTCAGATGAGACAAAAAAAGAACCAAAAAGCTGTCAGCCAAATCATAAAAATCCATTATATAAAATATATAAGCAACAAAAAAGAGAGAAAAAAAGGTTTGAATTAACCCAACAACAGTGAGTGCAAAAAGTCAATTAGGAAAGCTTAATTGGTTGGCTTATTGTGGTGTATTGTGCAAGTAATAACCCACACTAAAACTCTTTGATTCATAAAATAAAATTTTCAACAATGGTATAAATGTTAAATAGGTTTAAGAGAAAAATAGTCTGTAGTAAAATATATAAGGGCTATTATCTTAATTTAATATTATCTTAATTTGCCAAAAAATGAAAATTCATGTAAAGGGACACATAGATACAAATGTTTGCAGTTGTTAGACTGTGAAACACTGGCTGTTAACTTATTGCTTACCTTGTTGAAGACTACCATAAATACAAAAATCTATAGGTCATTCCATGATGAATCTATTTTTTCTGTTCACTTACAAAAAGACTGCAGAGAAGAAAATCTCTGTCAAGAGTTAAATCCATGAGACAGAAGATTCATAAAAGGTATTACAACAATACCTCCTTGGACATGATATGAGCTATCAACCCCATGCAAAGAACATGTACAGGACAGGAAACTCAGCTTGTGCTTTCAAGCAACTGAATTAAATATGCGTTTGTCCCAAAAGCAAATTTTCTCCAACTCTATGTTCTTAAAATTGTATATATTTTTCTCTCTGGAAGCAACTTCAAGATTGTGCTTATCCCACCTTACACCAGAGTGCAGAATGAACACTCATGCAGAATGAAGAAATTATACATCTGTAATAACCAGCTATTCATGATTATTAATATATTAGGACCATGACAGTAAATAATTAAAAAGATGCTTCTGCTTGAGAAAAAGATTATCAAACTGAAAGGCAAATTATTTTGTCCTAGACTGTAACTTAATTCACAGAACTGGTAACAAATAGCTCCTTCTGCAGCAATATGACCCCATTACCTCTCTACAGGCACCTAGCATATCCTTCCAAATTTTATATTTAACTTCTTAGCCTCTATGACACATGGGGCAGAAAGCAATTTATTTCTCATACTCTCTTGATAGATTGACAAATTAATCCATCCTCTTAAACTAAAAAAAACCCACACAGAAATATAGGCAAGATTCAAACAACAAAAAACTTAATTAAACTTCTATATCCACATTTTTTTTAATTAGTTCCATAATGGATTTACATATACCAAATAATATTTTTATTTTTTCTTTTAGAAATAGTTTACACTGTTACTGTGGGTTAGCATGAAATAGACTCTGGACCCCCTTTATTTACAGGAAACCAAAGCTGATTCTGAATGAACCTGCCTGTGTGGCTAAGACCAGAGTTGAGACCAAGCATCAAGGCCCTTTTGGATAGAATGCACATTAAGACAACATCATTTGCAGATGTTCTTTATCCAGCTAGATTCCCTGGCTTTTCACTATCTCTGCTCACATGAGGCATGGCCAAAACAAACACGTTGTCCTTTGCTCAGCAAAGTGCATTGGATGGTGCTGCATGGATGGGAGGCCTCCAAAGCAGTGGTTCTCAGCATTCCAGCTGATTAGCTCTTCTAATTGGCTCTGTCTCCTCCCATCCCAGGATCTTCTCACAATAAATCTGGCTAGGAAAAGATGCATAAAATTCAGTATAAAGGAAGTACCAAGGAGATGATGTGAAAGTAACATTTCTTTTCAAGCTGCATTCCTAGCATAGAAGACTAGAGTTTATTTCCTCTTGGCAGATGTAGAATGTAAACAATCTTTCTTGGTCATCTTGCTGCTTGATCATCTGTTTTTATGTGGTTTATACCCTGTCTCATCAAGAACAAGTACTGTGGTGGAAAGCACAAGATGAAATAAACAAGTTGGGCTGTGCTGGTGCTCCTCAAAGCTCACATCCCCACTTAAGGCATCAGAACTGGGAGCACAAGGATAAGTCCTGTCAGGGATTTCTTGCCTTAGCATGTACATATACACCATATACACACTTCTAAAGATCATGCAGAAACTATTGGTCAAAGATTGTGTTACCACAGGATCCCAAGACTTTTTCAATGCTTCATATTTCTTCCTATGGCAGTTTGTAACTCGGCTTTTTTTACAGGCTTTTGTAGAGGTACAAATGGTCTCTATATCTTTTTAGATTTAACACCTGTTGCAGTTATCCAAAGTCACTGAGGCCTGAAGTTCTCGACCAATGCACCTACCTTTCCTCCTCTGTGTGTATAAAGGGCCAGAGCAAGTCATAGACTCTTTGAGATAGCTGGAGAAGAGAAAGTCAATGCTTCAGGTAAACTGCAGAGTCTCCTGTATTTGGAGTTAAATTATCTGAGATTATTGCAAGGTTGTCAAAGTATAGAGAATGTTTAATACAGCTCTGGAACCCAGCTGTCTACTAAGTCAAAGCTTCTTTAGATATCTGAGGTTTCTTGTTTTTTTTAATGAGATACAAAAGCCTTCCACTTTAGAACAAGCTCAGTTAAAGCAAACACACTTTACTATTAAACAATTGTGAAAAGGCTGAGCCAGTTTATTTGATTATCTAGAGTTCTTCATGCAAAACAAAAGCATATTCTCAATAAAAGTTTGCAGCCCAGAAAGCTCAATTTCAAATAAAAGATGTAGAGTGAATATTTATAAATGAAATATCTTCAACTAAAATGACACATTTTTTAACTTAAGAAAAGCAAGAGACATATTAGATGCAATGTACAGGTACACAAGCCATACAAGTGGTTCCTGTGAAAACTAGAGTGAACTTACCTCCACAGGAATCTCCACGGAGCAATATTATCAGAAATGAAATTTCCATGTTTCTTGCCTTTTAAAGCAATTTCCTTTAAACACATTATATTTTCCAATGCAATTCACCCATGAATGTATCTGTCAACTACAGAAAACCTATTAAAACTACTGTTTATTTTGGAGAACAGGTTTTTTCACAGAACTATGTCTTTGTTACATACATTACTAACAGGCAATGACTTCAATATAAGGACTTAAGAGTTTGCATTTTTGATTTCCTGTACCTCTCTTGTATTTTTCACTTGTTTATTTGGAAAGCTGATACACATAAATATTGAACAACTTGGCATGAAAAGTGAATCAAAGTGAGTAATATCTAACTTTGAAAAAGATTGAATGGAGGCATGGATTTTTAAAAGATTACTTTTTTTGTAGGGTATTTGATATATGTTTGCAGTTCAGTTTAAATAAAAATGCAACAATTTGTCTATAGAATTCCTTCCCCCATTCATTGATCTTTTTAATTTTCCTTATTTTCAGCCTGAGACAAGTGGCAAGGATAAAGGAAGGGATGTTCAAAGTCTTTACAAAACAGAAACAGATATTTAGAAGTTTAAGTGTCAGACCAATGTCACAGAGCTGTTTACCACACTTACGCATTCAGTTCATGCAGCTTGGTAACTGTGAAGTGAGTACTTCACACACACAAAAAAAAGGAGTAAAAAAAGGATAAATCCTCTGTCTACTTCAGTTTTCAAGCTTGGGAGTTGGCATGGCAACTCTAAGCAAGTAGTCAAGTCAGGCACTCACTGAGCCTAAGAAGCTGAAAGAAACCATCAGAAACATATAAAAACTGGGAATGCAGAGAACTGCTAGGAAAAAAGTTATCAAGTATGGACATCACAGAGCTTTAGAGATGAGGGCACTGTCACAAATACTGCAACTGCGTCCCTGCATAGCAGTAGGCAGAGTATCATATAGCTGAGGTGGTGACTAGCTGTTTCTCCAGCACATAAAAAGATTGTGCTACTCTAGGCAAAACTCCAGCTCTGCTGTGTGCCAACAGAAATAGCTGAGCAGGCTGCACAAGAGCAGCTTCACGGTGAACGGCTAGTAGCGACACATAAAGAGCTTATTAATCTTCCTTTATTATCAAAGCAAGTTTAATTTCCAGGAAATACATGTTTGTATCTAAATCAAAGGAAAGAATTCAGGAGAGTGTAAAAAATAAGAATGTCTGACATCCGTAAAAAAAAAAAAAAAGAAAAGGGGGAGAAAAAAGAAAAAGAAAAAAAAAAAACATTAAAAGAGAAAGTTTACTGAACAAGAGGAAATCTTCATAGCTATGGTAGGATAGACTATTCTGCATATTCCTCTTCAAATGTTTTTGGTTTTTGGTTGTTACCACAGTATTTTCATAGAATCAATTCTCTTCTATCTCCAACTGACTTATGAGTTGGTAGTAGAGCAACAACCCTACTTCACAATACTCTACACATAGCCTAGGACTGGCCTCAGAAACCATTCTCTTCTTATGTAGTGGCATCACTATCATGTGTAAAAACAGCTAAAGTTAGATAAGCCAAAAGGAGAAATATTAAGTACCATATTTTGCATATTCTCTTAACCAAGTATATCTTTTTAATAATCCATTTCATTTTAAATAATGACCTAAAGTTGTTTGCACACAATTACAATCTTGTTTCTTGCCTTTTTTCCCCCCAGAAAGTTGGTCATTATTGCATGTTTGTCCATTGATTGGTCTGCATATTTTTATTCCACTTCTTAAAATACATGCATTTTAAATACAGACATAGCTGTAGGATAATAGATATTTTATTCTTTAGCCTAACAACTATTTTTCTGATGCCAGAACCAGGCCTTTTAAATAGGAGCAAGACCAGAGACTCTCACTTTTACTAAGCCAGAGGACAAATTGACCTCACCACCACTGACTTTGCCTACATGAGATGCCTAAAGCTGAAGGAGTCCAAGCATCTCACTTTGTGTTTATTCTACTGGTGGACTTGACAACTCTGAAATGGAAAAAAGAATTTTCATTGAGATGAGGAAGTTTGAAGGGTTCTCTCATATGACATAAAAGTTTATACCCCTAATGGCCAAGTGGCAAATGATGGGAATTCTTACATTCCTACTGCTTCAGATATTTATTTCCTAAGCTATAATTACAATTATTCTTTTGGTTTTGATTTAGTAATTTTAATGTTCAAATTTCTAAATCTATGATATTCAAAATTGATTATGGCCTAATAGAAAATTGCACTGTTTGTTATTAGCAGGAAAAGAGAATAATCATCTCCCAAAAGTGTAACACTTCTACACACAAATTATATTTCACATGATATTTCAAGTATGAAAATAACAACAGACCATGGAGGAAGGTTTTATTTACTTCATAGAATCATATCATGGTTAGGGTTGGAAGGGACCTTAAGGATCATCAAGTTCCAACCCCAGTGCCATAGGCAGGGACACTTCCCACTAGACCAGGCTGCTCAGAGCTCCATCCAGCCTGGCCTTGAACATTTTCCAGGGATGGGGAGTCCACAGCCCCTCTGAGGCACTGAGTTTCAGTGCCTCATCAGCCTCATAGTAGAGAATTTTTTTCATAATACCTGATCTAAACCAAGATTTTTCAAGTAAAGGTGACTCAAGAAGGCAAGGTGGAGAGGAGAACTCCAAAACACAAAGCTGTTCTTAACACAGGAACACTGAAGAAGAAAGGAGGAAGTCCTCCCTCCTTAAATTTTTGATCTGATGCAAGAAATCAGAAAAGGTTTTTTTTTACCTCACCATGATTTAAAGCTGCTTAGTCTTTTATTAGCAACTTTAATAATGTGATTTAAAAATTCTATCACTATATAGAGTGTATATATATAATGTATGTTTTCACTGCAATTCCTTCTGAATGTTAAACCTCTCGTATCATGGCTATTATACAGGATGAAGTTGCTGGGAATTCTAAATAAATTACTTCCTTCAGATACACTTTTATTCTACAGCATGAACAAATGGAAGTTGTAACTGAAAAGCTGCAATTTTTCTGCACCTTTCTTACTCCATTTCAATCCTTGAATGTGGTAATGCTACCTAATATTACCATTGGGGAAAAAAATATTAATTTTGTTGAATCCATGTAATTTTTATTGTAATTTGGGTTATGTAATAACACATAACTCAATCTCTCCAGGTTTAGAAGATTTTGAAGACTTATAGAAGAAAATGTTGCATGCTGATTTACCAGCACTTTAACTCATGTAAGGAAAAGCCTGTAGTGGTATTGCAAATAATGCCAACTGAAGATCTGGCCCAAAATGTAGTGTATATTCAGCTTAACAGAGAAGTCACTGAGGCAGAAAAATTATTAAAAATCAAATATCCTATGCTTACTGCACTTTCCCCTAAGAAAAGTACATGTATGTTATACTACAGGCTCAAATCTATTGTTTCATTTGAGATTCTAGCTAAATAAGTATTTTTTAAAGACCAGTCTCCATCCATTTAGACTGGACAGTGCTGGGTTGTGTTACACAAGTTCCCTGGTGGCACTACTGTTTACTTTCTTCTCCCACATGGCCTCTACAATCAACAGTAGGTCAGCTATTAAGAAGTCACTGCAATATAAAAATATTTATGAAATACCAAGGACAATCAAGTAATCAACTTACAGTAAGAAACAGCAGAGCAGAATGATGGAATTCCTCAACAAGTAACCTGAAAATACCATAAAAATATAAATCTACAGGATTCTCCCCTTTAAGTCACAGCTCTCCTTTCTGTCCCTATTCTCTTCCTCTGCCTCTGAAGGCAAGTTTCTGAACCTGCATTGACTGAGAATGAGATATCTGTAACATGATATGTTTGCAGTGATCCTATAGATTACTCTTAACAAGCAGTCCATCACAAATGTGGTTTCTATTAAGTTTTATTACTTTCAGGATGTTAATTTTGGTACAGGGTTATTTTCCTAATTTTGTGCAAAACCCTTACCCATGATGTAAAACAAACGGTGGTGGGGAGGTGGAAAAAAAATACAAGTGAGCTAAAATAACACTGCTAGAACAATGCTGATGTAGCTATCTAAATATTCAGCATTAATCTGAAATAGGGGTCTTTTTGACAATTTTACAATGACTAATTGACCAAGACTAGGCAGAAGTCCTGTCAAGACTCTTCAACATTACTCTATTGATATTGTACAAGGCTACAAAGACAAAAACTATATTATATATAGGACTATAGAAATTAATATTCTAAATCCAGTGTGCTACATGAGAAATAGGTAAGAGTTCTTAATCAAAGAAAACCCTTACTTTAGAATATAACCCAAATCCACTGTCCAAGTAACTTCAGACATCTCGGATCATCAGCTATCACGTGAAACCTGGAAAAAGGACAGCATTGCTCTTCACAATCTGATACGGAAAACAAAAAGGATTACTTAGTTATTTAGGTCTTTTCTTTTATAATGCATGAAGACAATTATAGTACTCCAGGAACTGCAGAGCACTTCAAATGCTAAGAACTTCAATTAACAACAACAAAAAAAAATCACATTAAAATAGTCTGTAATTCTAAAGTGTAAACATTTTAAGAAATTTTAGAACTTCGGTTGCCTTAAATCTTGTCAGCATTTATGTACATATATATTTCCATGTATTCTGTATAAGTATTAAGTATTGCATAGTTCTTTATGAAGGAAGTAGGGATCTTGGCTTAGTGGCGAGGAAATTCAAAGCCTTGAAGAGGTTGCTATGGGCAGGACATGAGACTCAAATTGTACAGGAGACATGGACTGGAAGGGTTAAGGAGAAAAAGCATTTTTTGAGTCCACATACTTAAATGCTTCCATGGAGTAGCAGCTTCTATCTTTGTCTCCATCACAGATCAACCCACCACCCCCACAAATTTAGAGCCCTTTATTTGATGGCTGTATAATTTGAAACATCTGGAAAGCCTGATTTTCAAAAGAAGTGACCTCTAAATTAAAGGTGGAAGTTCAGTTAGCAGAAGCTAAATACTAAATATTTAAATACTTCATAAATGATGACTATAAATCAGGTGATGAGCCTCTCAATTTAGACATTCAAAAATTATTAAGCTCTGTTCCTCAGTTAACCACCCAAAAATAAAAAAGTAATTCTTTTCAGCACGTTTTTAAGATAAGACTTCTTACTTCCAGTGGTGAAAACTACAGACATGCACATTAAATCAGCCTATATATCCTCTCCTGCTACCGAAACTGCTGCAACACTCATCATCCTTATTGCTCTCCCTGCCTACATTCTCTCTTCACCACATTATTTTTGGGGATTATGAATTACTTTTTTTCCTTAGATTGTTTAACTGTTTAATTAATTACCCTCCAATATCCGAAGCTCCTCCTTCCTCTGTGCAGAATTGCCAATAAATTAAATAAGCATTTTCTATTCAGACTATTCTATCTAGACTTTTAATGACAGATAATAATGCACAGCAGAGGATAAATCCTTGAAGAACCAAAGCTGATAAACCTGACAAGTTATAAAGCAACTACCTACACAGATCAGTTTTAAGTCTTCCAGCCACATTTAGTCCCACTTTAGAATATTATCATCTAGCCTATGTGTTCCCAGACCCTGAGAGTATCAGAGTAGCTTCTTATTTATGTTAGGTGTTCTTACAGCTCTTTCATCACCAGCTCTATACATTAAACTACATGTCATTGGAAGCCTTTCTTCTGTCCACAATTCCAGACAATATCATATACTCTTATTTAGAGCTAACTGGAACATATTCAGCTAAAGTAACATGTAACTCAACAGTATGGAGTATCATGGAATACTACAAATAAATCAGCCATTTTAAACAAGTCTCAGCTACAGAGTGAGCAACAGCTTTGATCCAATATCACATTTCATCATGTGGTATTAAGTACTGTGTAATCAAAATGCAAATATTTATAAAAATAAAAGAATGTAAGGTCCACAATGCTTTTGCTTCCACTTCAATTTTCTAGGTCCCCTCATTTTAATTAGAAATGTTTTGAAAAACTCTACAAACACTTTATCAAGGTTCTTACACAAATTAAGTGGCTGCACAGAACAACTCTCAATACAGGATTAAAAATATTTATGTGTCTGCTTCAAAGGCTCGTTTTCTACAGTGTTAAGGCAAAGTGTTTATGTTTTCCCCACTAAACACACATATATCCACAGGTCAATTTATATATAAATGATCAGTGCTTAAGATGGAAGGGTTGTATAGCATGCCTATATTAATTAAAAACTATGATTCTTGGTACCACATACCGCCAAATATATAAAAAATGTTGTACTAAGAAAAAGTGATGAAATCTTAGAGATTTTTCAATTAAATCTAGGGTTTTCACTGTTTATATATAACAAAAATGTACAAGTTAGTGAAGGGGGTTGAATGAAATGGCCTTAAGTGATTTCAAAGTGAGCATAATTTTAAGCATATGAAACTCTCTTCAGGCACTAAACAGATTTCATCTGGAGTTGGTGTAGATTTCTATCACTCATATCCAATAAAGAGTAATTAAAACAGAGATGAGACAGATTGGCATCTGGGAATCAGGTGAACCAAGAGCCTATCTCTCTATGGCAGCTTAAACCAGCTTGGACTGTTTATCACAGCAAAACAGCCTGAAGAGACAGGACTGGGCTCTCCATAAATATCAGAACAATAAATGCCAAAGGTAAGTAAATTTTTTTTAAATTAAAGGGTAATTTAGACCCTCAGGAAGAAATGCATACTAAATAGGAAGAAGTTATATCAGAAATTGGAAGGTTGCCTACTAGAACCAGAATGTTCTCATTCTTCCAGTATAAGCAAAAGGAGCAAAAAACGCTGAAATAATTTCTCAAAAGGATGTGAACAAACTCATGTGACATGCTTTGATAGCACATGACTAAAATTGATGACCTAGTCAGTCTTTCTAATCAAAACTTTGTCATGCTTAAATGGTTTCTTAAAAACTATCTATCTAGGACTTGAGGTCAGATATTTATTTATGAAAACATACAAGCATGTGGGTCTAATAATGTCAAAGGTAGGCTGAGTCACTCCAGTTCAGGGTCTAGTACATAGTTTTTAATTATTTAAAACTATTTAAGTGGGGAGCACATAGTGATGACATTTTTTTGATACAGATAACTGTCAAGCTAAGTAGGTGCTCTGTTGCACCTGCTTCCATGAACAAGCAAGAACCAGTTGGGGTTGTGAAAGTTGAGCCAAACCTTAGCTGCAATGACTACAGCATTGCAGAATTTAAAATCCTGAGTCAAGTGAGCAAGATAAATTTTAAAAATTACTATCCTGGCCTTCAAGAAGGCAGATCTTGCCTTGTACCTGTATGGCAGGGCACATGGAATACTGCCATGAAGGACAACAGGGCCAAGAAGAGCTGGCTGATTTTCAAGGGCAATATTATCAAATCACAAGAATGGTCCTTCCTGACACTCAGGAAAACAAGCAAGTATGGCAGAAGACCACAGGAGATGGACAATGCAACAGACTACTTGAAGAAAGAGAGACACTGTCTGAGTGGGGAGGCATGTAGATGTGAGAGCCAAAGCTCAGCAGAAGCCAAAACTACCTAGAGATATGAAAACAAAAAATAAGGAAGGCTTCAGTACCAGCAGGAAAAAAAAAAAAAAAAAAAAGACTAAAGAAGAGGTGAGACCACTGCTTAACAGGGGAGTGGATCTAGTGATAAATGAAATGGAAAAGCCTGAGGTATTAAATGCCTTTCTGCTTCTGTTTTTATTGGCAAAGTTTTTTTTCTTAGGTGTCCCAGCTCCTTCATGTTAGTAGCAGTGTCTGTAGGAGTAAAGCATTGCCCACAACAATGATCAAATCAGAAAGCACTGAAGCTAATTGTGTACACACAACTCCATGGGCCTAGACAGGCCCATCAACCGTCTTGGTTGGCTGATTGCATTGCAAGGCTGCTCTCCACTGTCTTCAAAAGATTATGGGAATTGTGGGATGTCCCAATGACTGGAAAAAGGCCATCTTCAAGGAGACCAGTGAGGAACCAGGCCACCACATGCCACTCAGCCTTGCCTCTGGTACTAGGAGGGTTCTGGAGTACGCCTTCCAAGATGCCATTTCTGAGCACATAAAGGATAAAAAGGTGACTGAAAACATCCAGTGTGGATTCATTGAGGATAAACTGGGTCTAACCAACCTAAATGCCTTTGGTGATAATGCCACTAAGGGTGAGTGGACAAAGGATGAGTAATATATGATGTTTACTTTGATTTTAGCAAAGCCATCAATAGTGTCCTGGAATATCACTATAGGAACATTGGTGAGACACAGGCTAAATAAGTGGATAAAGTAGATGGAAAATCAGTTGGATTCTCATACAAATTGTGGTCTGATCAGTAATACTAAGTCAAACTGGCAGCCAGTTATTATTGTCATGCCTCAAATATCAAAAGCGAGTCTTTATCTACTCTTTAATATCATTTCATTGTCTTTCACATCCTTATCAACAAGCAGCAGAATGGGACAGAGTGCATATTCTGCAGCCTCATGGTGATGATGCATGAGGGAGTACCCAATACACTGGAAGGCAAGGGTGATCTTCAGAGGGACCTCAAGTGACTGGAGGAAAGAGACAACTGAATGCTCTTGAAACTGAACAAAGGCAAATGCAAAGTCATTGGACAGTGTATTTGACTTCTGAATATCTCCAAGGATGGAGACTCCACAGCTCCCTAGGGGAACCTGTGCCAGTGCTCCATCACTCTCAGAGGGCAGAAGTGGTTCTTGATGTTCGTACTGAGCCTCCAGTTTAAGCCCACTGCCTCTGGTCCTGTCACTGGGCACTACCGAACAGCAGCTGGCTCCATCCTCTCTGCACCCCACCCTCAAGTATTACCACACCTTGATGAGATCCCCTGAACCCTCTCTTCTCTAGGCTAAACTTCCAGCATTCTGAGCCCATCCTCATACAATAGACATTCCAGTCATTCCAGTCCCAAAATCATCTTAGTGGCCTTGGGATTTTTGGTTGCCCCAATACAAGAACAACAGCATTGATCTCTGCAAAAAAGTACAGTGGAGGCCCACAAATAGCCATGAGGCTGAATCTCCCTGGAGTATGAGGAGTGACCTAAAGAAAAGGATTTGTTCACTTGTAAGAGAGCTCCGCTGTCTCCAGCTAGCTAGTGGGAGACACCATGATCCTCCACCCTTGGGGAGTTGTCAGAGCCCTGAGCAACCAGATCTAGTTGGAAGGCTGGACTAAGTGGCACTGAGCAATTCCTTCTAACCTGATACAGGAAAATTGCATCAAACGGTGAGTGTTTTCTATTTTTCTGTATATCTATCAGAACATGTTTTACCAATTAGTAATAGAAGTACTGGTCTAAGTAGCATTTTGTTTACATTTTTTCTGCTACAGACTCTCCAAATTATGGGATGATAGGAACAGAATAGAGCATCTATCACACTGAAAACATGTCAAGGGTATTAACAAACCACTACAAAAGAGATTGCCACAAGCACACATAGCCTTTTATGGAGAAAGAGAAGAAGAAAATGTTTGCAAGAACAGTTGCCTGATTTGTTACCCCATTATGGAAAAACTGGTCTAACAATACTGCAAAGATTGGATATATTAATGGATAGATAACCATGTAAAAGAATTGCAGACACTGCAACAGCTAATTGGCCCTGCATAAGCTACATATGCATTTGTTTTACATAAATTACACCACTCTTATTGTGACACAAGTAGGGTTCTCTCCTATCTTACCATCACAGATGCTGAACCATGCAAAAAGTATGTACTTCCATTAAGGAGTTTCTCCCTCTGGAAAGAAGTGTTGGATAAAGCCAGTATGTCAGCTAAATAATCGTTTAGACTTTTGTAAGTATGATCCAGTGAATCTCACCTCTCTAAGTGATACATAGTGGCAGACATCACTGCACAGAAGAACACAGACACCTAATTCTCCATTTATTGTTATGAAATACTCATACTACAGCAACATCATCCACTGCTTGATTTGCATCTAACTGTACAGATTGAGCTAGCTGATTTTCACTTGCAGAGAGAACACGTGAATGCAGTGTACCTGTGGATATAGCTACAACTGGTTTCACACAGTTTAGACAGGGAAACTCCAAAAAACAGATTTGAAATTATTTGGTAGGTGAACTGATATGCACAAAGGAAGCAATTGCTATAATCAACACAAAGTGCTGGAAATGCCTGCCCAGAGGAAGTCAAAGAGGCACATCCTACACTATATGAAATGCAGGGGTGTTTGATTGCTTGACAAAACATGAACACAATGGTACATGCATGTCTAGACTGGTATCATATGTCAAAAAACCACAAATAATTTATTCAGATATTTATTCTGAAGAGATCAAAAATATTTGCAGCAGTTTTGTAGGACACAGACTTCTATGGATGATAGGAGCAGATATCTACAAAACATCTGGCAGATTTGATCCTGTGGAGCTGAACAGGCATGTAATATTAACTGCTGGCCTGGGAGTCATGCTTTATTCCTGAAAAACTGGATGCGGCTGGTGACATTTCATTACAAACAAACCATGGTATCAGGAAAAGGTTTATTTAAAATTTGAATTATTTACTGTAAGCACAACCAACCTAAATTACACAATATAGGTGAACTGTTTGTGCAGTTCTGAAGAAAAAAAATAGCACCTCCGGCACTACAATTATCCTATTTTTTATACACTATATTATTTGCATTACATATATATATATATATATATATATATATTCCACTGACATACACAATATCAAAAAAATGGTGACCACTTAAAAGACGCTTTAATCCATGGGCTGTAGGAGCCACTAAAGAAGATGGTGTATGAACTGGTTTTGTTAATACTTCACAATGCTCCTCCAGGTTTTTATCTCTTTGAAAAGCAAAAATAACTGTAAAAGTATAGATTCATACAGTGATATTTCATCAGCTAGAAAACAGGAATGGTGTAGTATCTTCATTTTTCTTTGTTCTTACTTCAGGGGAACTTGGCATGACTCGTAATGTTGTATACAACAACTTCCTATGACAGTGTAAGTCAAATAACTTCAAATTAAGTTCTTATATTTTAACCAACTAAACATGTTGATATGTCAACTTACAGAAACTTTTATTCATTTAAAAGGGAATTCTGACACTAAGGTTGAATAAAGTTTCTATGGAGCCAGTTAGTTTGGTGAGAAACTTCAAAGCTGACACTTCTAGAAATATTTTTTACAAGTTCAGATGAAAACATTTGTGATGTGCAGTGGGCAGAAAAATGTATACACCAATCCAAATATTGCTCTTTTGAGATTTAGCTCCAGATAACTAGTTACCATTCCTGGCAACTGCATAAATCTATCAGATACCAGCCCTTAAACTTATCAGTTCAGCACCAGTTCTCTTATTCTGGAGTCAATAAATATTAATTTTATTTAATGGAAGTTTCTCATGGAGGCATTGCCACAGTCAGTATATGCTGGGATAGGCTACATTGAGCATGCTGCTGCTTATTTCACTCCATTCTGCATTCTGCATACAAATATGCATTCACTTTCAATCACCAGTCCTCTCACCAGTGCCTAAAAATATCTCTTGAAAAAAACCCAACAAACCAAAAAAAGAAAATCAGAGGTATTAGGTATAACAAACATATGGTTACCATTTAGCCATGAAACAATACCTTATTTAAGGCCAGTTCCCTCATAATTATCATAGGAATAGATATGTCTTAGTGGAAAGATGGTATTTCTGATCTCGCTATTTTTTCATGGCCCTTCAAAGTCCTCAGACTTCAAATCTTAACCATCAAGATGTTTTAAGGTAACCTTTAAAGCTTTTAAGAATAGGTGACTTCTAATTCTCCCTCTACCTGTTTTTTTCATAGGTGGATTTATGCTTTTGCAAGTTGGGGTATAAAAAGATTACTACTTCTCAATCATGCATTAAAATTTTACTATGTGCTTGGATAAGGAAACAAGAACTACAGCAATGGGAAAGTTCCTCTTCCAAAGTAAGAAAACAAACGTGGCATCTTTCATCTCAACAACTGTGTTTCTAATGTATTTTGAATATTAAACTTCCGACTTGAATTAATTTTAAAAAACAGAAAAAAAATCCATTGCAATTGTTTATTTAGCTTCTGGTATAAAATATTTTCAGTGTGAGAACAAGTGTGTGATGAATTGTCTTCCTAAGAATCACTAGTTCATTTCTTTTTAATTCCTGCCACTTATAATTCCCCAAACACTGTGAAAATAAACATAATAGCTAAGTTTCAGCAGGCATAAATCAAAAGCAATACATAAGACAAAATCTAACTTAAACTTTTAGTATTTGCAATGATGTATGACTAGAAAAAGATCTATGGTGCTTCTACAGGAAGGACAGTTAATAAATTGCCCTTATAAGCTCACCCATGTTTCAAAAGAATAACCCGAAGGAACAGAAAATAAGCATACGATTATACAGAATGGTTTAATGGTTTTCTAAAATTCTACTATTTAAAGTACACCCCAGTTAAGCAAATATGTCACTAGTCAGTTGGTCTTTGCTCAGAATTAAAGAAAACTTTCAGAGCCAGGATGCCTTTCCCTGAACCACTTCAAAAATGAGGAAAGAAACATGGAATCTTTGCAGAAGAAAATCGTATCTCTACTTTTTCCTGAATATTAGACATGATGTGATGTATTGAAAAGAAAAAGCTGAAAAGTGAAAAAAGAGTCAATAAGGAAGAGACTGAGCTAAAAGGTCTGGATTCTTAACCTATGGTCATTCGAATCATGAATAAATGCTGGATGCATTTCTGAATAACCTGGAAAATGAATAAAAAAGGCTAACAAAAAGTTCATTTTGTGAAACTTATTCAGACTGATTTTGGGAAAAAACATCTTACTAATCAAGCATGTTCAAAATATAGCAGTTACAAATAATTTAAACAGAAACTTTCTAATTCATTCAAGAAGTAAACAAGCCTCTTGAGTCCACATTCAGAAAACATCAACAATTTAGGACACAAATTTAAAACAAGGTAAGCTAAGAATAGGCCTGTTTGATGGCAAGGTGTCTTCAGGACCAAATCTGAGTTAGATCAAAGTAACATGAAAGCAGACAACAGGGCCTCACCACAAAGTACCACTCACGCTACCTGCTCATGTTGACATGGCCACTAAACAAAGCTCCCACAAAAGCTATCTAAATTCTGCCATTTGGTAAGAGAAAGAAGCAGGGCTTGTGCACAGCTTTAGTCCAGAAAAGTATTTTAAGTGTGTGCAGTTGCATACAACTTCATGTGCTAACAGTTTCCAACATATTTATTAAATTTGCAACATGGTAGTCTGGTCATTACCTTCTTTCCCTCATCATCCTCGGATATCTTATATACCTAAGTATTTAGGCACTTCCTCCTGCCCTTAGGCACTTATAATACTCGATTGGTGACATCTTAGAAAAACAAAAAATGTCAGTGGGAAAAGCAAGTCATTGAAAGGATGGGTACCCATTATGTTTCAGCATGCTTTCCAACACCTTCCTTTTGCTCTGAATTTGTGTGTTGTTGAGCAAGAAGAATCTTTAAAACGGGAATTTCTGAAGAACATCTGGATCATTCTGACGAGCCCCTCACGGATCTGGAGCCACGTTCAATTGCATCCTCAGTGGCAGCGTTGTCAGGAACCTACTGGGCAGGACGGTGCGCAGAAAGAATGAAAATTCATTCCCTTATGTACTACAGGAGGCTTAGTCCTCTGACTGCCGTTTGCTCAACACAAAGAAAAGCCCTCAATCCGTGGTAAACAGTAACTATTACTTTTGGCAGGTTTCTAAATGGGGGTGGGGGGGAGAAGAGATGGGGTGAGCAGACGACGTCTAGTTTACTTCTGTTCCCTTCCCCCTCCCCGATGAGCAGCTCTATCTGCAACCCATGTGGCTGGGAGGCAGCTACAGCCGGTTCCAATTCCTACTTTCCCACTCTGCGCCCCTGCTCGCTGCCGGGGCTGAGCCGAGCCAGGACCGGCCGCGGGCTTCCTCCCCCCC
>VZSE01014929.1:401451-421443 GCA_013398275.1 Promerops cafer
GCGGCAGCTCTACTCCACACGCCGCCCGCTCCGCTCCATGGGCACTGGAGTCTCCGCCGACTTCTCGGGCTTCCAGTCCCACCGGCCACCCCGCGGCCCCGCCGCCTGCGCCCTCAGCGAGGCCGACCTCATCGAGTTCCCCTGCGAGCGCTTCATGGACAGCGGCAGCGGCCGGCACGGGGATGAGCACCTGCTGCAGCGCTTCGCCGACTGAGCCCGCCGAGGCCCCGGAGCCGCGGCAGCGCGGCGGGGGAAGGCGGACGCCGGTCTGCGAGGGGATGGTGCGGGCCCAGGGGTCGCGGCCTCCGAGGGGATGCTGCGGCGCCGTGGCTGCGTTCAGCCGTCCTTACTGCGGGCCGGGGCTGAGGCTGCCTGTGGGACGGGGTTACCTCTGCCGGGACCTCACAGTTTTGTCAGGAATCATCACTAACCCAAGGAAAAGCCCTGACGGGCGGTAACTGTGCCTTGCCATGAGGAGCAAACGGCAGGAGCTACTGCCAACAGCAGCCAGTGTCTCCCTCAAGGAAACTCAGAGCTGTTAATTTAAGTGTGCTATTTTCCAGGTGGTTTCCTCTGACTGCAAGTTGGGAACAAGTTCCACTGAGCAGCCTGGCCCTGAGTGAGGAGCTTTGAACAGGTTTTTCCAAGGCACTAGCCCTTCCTAATCAAAAATTTGGATCGAGAGTCATCTTTTAATTGAATTGTTTGCAAGCAGGGAGTTGTCTGGAGGGCTGGAAATGTAGGGGGTCTTGCTGAATAGTTTGAAGGCTGTGCCGTTTCAATTCAAATCGAATGTGAGGCAATTTAATGTGCACAAGTGTGCTTTTACACTTTTCTGTAAACGAGAAACAATACTGCAGCTGGTTAGTTCTACAGGAATATATTGCTGACACCACTAAGAAAAAAACTAACAGATTTTTGTAGAATGTTTACAAATGACCTATTTTTAAATTGTTTTTTAATAAATACTGCTTGGTACTTGTACACATTAATGTGTGCTGTAGTTGTCTGGGTCCATGATGGTCAGCAGATCGCTGACCCTCACATAATCCATCTTCATTTCTAAATGGGTGGGTGCAGAGGTGAACTATTGATGGATAAATAATCATTGGTGCCTTACTTCAGAAACAATAACAGGTGAGACTATTTCAGGAATGTGAAACAATCTTTATCCTAACAGGCAATTCTCTCTTAGCCTTAGCCTACTAAAGTTAGAAGCTTTATGTACCTCACTGTGAAATAAAAACTTTTGTGTATTAATCTAGATTATGTGTTTTGTGTAGCTGAGTGAGTAATGCTAGAGTTAAATCCTTATGCAGTAGTATATAATATTTGAGTTGTTCGGTTTGTTGGTTGTTGTGGGTTTTTTTTTTTTTAAATTAGGATTTTGCTTTTGGTTTCAGAGCAATGCTAATCATTTTATGGTCGGTTGCTCTCTGCTTCTCAGACTTTTTCCTAAATATTTACATAATGTGGTTCTGTTATTACAAAATAGGGTGGTTTAGTTTACATTAATAATTCTCTCTGTGTGGTCTACAAATGAGCTAGTTAAAGAGGTCCAAATCAGGATTGCACTTTAAATGCAAATGTTTTAGATGGAGTTTGGTAAATTGTTGAGACCATTGATACAACTTCTGCTCCTTTGAATTTAATGTGCAACCTCAGATGAACTCTTGTGGAACTGAATGGCTTGAAGGAAGTGTTAGTGTACTATGGAGACATTTGTCTCAATATCAAGCATTCATTGCTGACCCGGGGTGTTCATGACTACAAGTTGTTTATTACCATAATTGCAAGTAAGCAGTTTGGGGGTTTTCTTTCTTTTTTTTTTTTTCCTTTTCATTTTTTCAGATGAACAAGTGTTTACAAAAGATACCATAGTAACTGGTACCTTCAGTTGGAGTTCAGTGACTGAATAGAGAGAAAAGACTTTATGTTCTGAGGGAGAGAGTGTAGAGATCATTTGCCTTAATCTTTGTCTTTTCCATGGAGAAAGAAAAAATCGAAGTCTTGTTTCTTGGGTCAGTAGCAAGAAATCCTTTGGGATTTCATTTTGACAGGCTGTAGTTTTCATGAATATCAGGGGCCAAACTGAGTTGTCAGTGTATAGATTAAAATTCACTGCAATAGACACAATGTTGAATGCAATTAAAATTGAGGAATGCAGTATCAGGTTTCATTTTTTGTTAAGAATTTAAAATTTCTGTTCTTTTGGACACCTGGGTGCTTTTGGCCATTTATGATTGTGGAATACACCACTGTTTGTTGTTAGAAATGCAGTGGGATTATTGAGTAAAGCTGTGTATCACACTAACGTTAGCTCTATCACTGGATTTTCTTCCAATGGGAGATGCATAGATGCTGTACATGGTTATAGTCAATTGTCAATAAATCCATTTGCTGAAAGAAAATTTGTGTCTTACATTGTATCTCATAATGCATCCTTCTTCAATCATAGATTGGCTGTAGCTTCTTCATTTTAGGAGCACAAGGACTGTGGACAGTGTCTCATCATTTTTTCATATCTTTTCACCATACATAACGTTTCCTGTTTTGTTTTTAATATGTTTGGACAGTGCAAACAGTAAAATAATTAAAACAGTCAGTTCTGAAACAGACTAATAAGGTGCTGTTACATCAGTGAACTATTGATCCTTTATGAGGAAAATTAAGAAATAATGAGTGTTTGGGATCATATTAGTAGTTTATGCTCATTGGAAGTTACAGTTCTGAGGGTTTTTCAGTATTATCAGGCTAATGATATCAGCGTGTCTTGTTCAGCATATGCATGTTGTTCTAATTAAGAACTCATTGCTTCTATTTGAATTTTTGCAAACATCTGGAGAAATGCTAGAATGAAATGGAACTGGCTTTTTGTTCTAGGCTAGGAGAAGTAGATACAGAGATCTGCACAACAGAAACAACAGAGTTAACAGAATGAAGCTGTTGACTTTTAAAAAGCCATAACTTCTGTAACTCTAGGAATACTTACAGGCTCTTTCTGCAGATATTACTTGCAGCATCTTCACAGGGAGGGAACTGTACTAGCAGGTGGTTGAGGAAAGAAATGTCAGTGACCTTGAATGTCTGGAAAATGTAAATATAACATGGCTTTGTTTTTACCAGTAGTATTCATATGTATTTGGGTCTTTTTTAAAGTAAGCTCCTTTCTAAAGAAGGACTGCAAAACCAGCCCTTTCTAAATGGATGAATCTGCCCTCAATTTGTGCTCAAAATATTTATCCTTCTAGCAGAAACAGAGTTTTACTGCCATGTCCTCTCATGGAATCCTTGCAGCTCAGGGAAGAGTGAACTGAGTACTGTTCTGCTGAGTAATTACTGGACATGGTATATATCAAAGATTGAAAATCACCAAAATACTGCCCATGAAATTAAGTGGGCTGCTGCTGGGGATCTGCAAGAGGTCCCAGGTCTTCCCTAGTCTCAGCACTGCCTGATTTGGCAGCCTCTGCCACTTCCTTCTCCCCCTCTTCAATTCCTGACTTCACTTCATCCAGCTGGCATGGTTGGTTGTGCAGCTGGAAGGTGAACTGTGAAACTGATCCTTCTGGAAAATAACCTTTCCTAGCACCTCCCCTCTTCCCTATTTTTCATACAGCTCAGTTTCTTTGATTCTGCTTAACTCACACAAGTACTGGAAGTAGCAAAATTTGGGTGTGGAGCTCAGAGGCAGGAAAAAAAAGTCAAAGCTGGGAGGATGCTTAAACAGTCTCAGTTAGTCTTGACATTCAGTTTGTCCACAGCCTAAGAAAATCTAGGCTGTTCACATTAGAGAAAAATCCTCTGTCGGTGATATGACTTTACTGGAAATCATTAATGATCTGTAGAATTGAAAATGCTTAGAACTCCTCTTTAAGATCCTAGGAATACTGACGTTACAGCATAGGGCTGGAGAGAAACAATCTGGAGAGAGCAGAGGTACAATGGTGTCAGTGAATGTCTGCACATGGATGAATGCCCCTTGCTAAAAAAGCACTGCTTGACTATTGGAGCCAGAGTTAGCACAATTAAATTTTTAAAATGTAGATTTCTTTATGCCATGCTGGTTACTTTTCCCAATGCACTACGAGTGCCACATTTTAAAATATCATCAACATTTGAACCTTAGAAAAAGGGATTGGGTAAAGTATGAATGTGTCTTGTGCCTTGTTTCTTCTCTTTCCTGGAAGACATTTGAAAAATGAAGATTTGGGAGGGAAAAAATGTCTCCACCAGGATATTTATTTGTCTACTTATCAGGATATTTATTTAACTAGTAAACTAACATTCTGATTGTAGGGGATGGGTCTACAAAAATAATTTGTTTCCATGACAGTATACATATTTGTAGAAAACTCCACCAGTGAACAAGAGAAATACTATTTGATTTCCAAAAACCTGGCTGCTCCAACTAATTCATGCTTCTGTGGCCACCAAGGGTGTACATATGTTGTGTGAGGTCCATGAGTGAAGCTTTGGTTTAAAAAAGTATTATTAAAATTAATTAATTAAATCAGACAAATTATGCCTACATAGGGATGTACTTGATTTTTTCATGTGGGCAACTCCTTTGAGACAAGTTGTTTTATAAATGTTGAATCTATAATCTGATATTTTCTAAGTAGAAATGAGGAATAAGTACTAGGAAACGGTGTGTGCTGGATGTTGGATTTGTTCTTTTTGCTCCATGCTAAATATAGCATAGTTTTGGCAGCCTATCCAAATACTGCTGTTGTGTTTTTCTCCATAAAAAGTTGAGTTTTCTCAAGTGCATACTTTAATTCCCATAGAAATTAAATTCCTGTAGAAAAATAGTCAATTGTCTTTAAACACAAATATTTATCTTAGTATCATGGTACATGACTTTATTTATAGAGATGCTCCTTGATAAGCCTTTTAAACTAAATTGATATCTCATTTGTTTTTACAAACAAGACCATAAGAACTAGAATGAATAATACAGTATGAATAAATAGTTGGGAGAAAACTGTTTCAAACATAATAGAGATATTTACTTACAAAGAGGAATCTGACACTTTAAAGAGATTTTATGAGTTTTTATGCTGTGACACACATCTCCTTTGTTGTTCGATTTTTAAAGGTACATTTATTTATAGTTTGATAATCTATGTTTAATAATTCTATGTTGTAGAAATAAACTGCTTGTTGTCCAGAAATGGGAAGACCCCCTCATATATAAATCTCAAAAGCTATTGAGTGTTAAAAAGAAAGTTGGGATACTGTTAAAAGTATTTATTCTCACCAAAGTATAACTTGATTTGTCATTGCAAAGTGCATTTGAAGCTGTTGCCAAGTAAAGCAGTCCTTAGCTAATAAAATGTGGTGTTTCTTGACTTCAGATATAGACATAATCCTGTTCTTTGCTTTACTGAGGTGTTTCTTTTTAATGTCCAGACAAACATAATCTCTAATCGCTTTTTTTTTTGCCCAAATATTTCAATTTTGTGTATATTCAGTATTTCAAAATACTTCATTGCACTTCTGAGATCCACCCACATGGAACCTGTACCAAGAGAGAATCTGAACAAACATTAAAGCAATCTGTCAGTCAACATATGCATAACACTTTGTCATGTAGCAAGTGCTCAGAGGTTGTGAAGTGAGTGGTTTATTCTTTAGAATATTGTGAGAATTAATGCCCAACTAAACATTCATGCAGAGTCACAGCTGTGCCTTCTCCTGATGGCAAATGTCTTACTGTAATGTAGCACTTTTTACATCAATCTGGGCTAGTCTAGTTCATTTTGCTTTGCCACGTGAGACTAGGAAAAAAAAAAAATTGACCATAAGACAAGAATTCAAGGAAATAGAGCAGATAAGCTTTTTGTGAAGTCCTTGGCAAAAATCCTGTTAGCCAGCGTTTCCTGGTTCACTTAGCTTCTCACGTGTGCAATTTGTTTCATTGTCATTAGTTCAGTGTATGTTTGTTTACTTGTAGTAAATATTTAGAAGTAATTTGAATAGCTGAAGAAGGCCTGGATACATATAATAGATAAAAATCATATACAGAAAGATAATGAGACAAGTTTTCTCATTGAGAGAGTGATTTATCTCCTAAGGGACAAATAGTTCAGAGATGTTGTCTTTGAAATAAACCTGAATGTCTGTTTTAATTAAGAAAGGAATATTCTTTCCCTGGAACATGAAGAAGGTAGGAAGGTTGAAAATAGTTACATGGTGTTCTTATTTAACTTCTTGCCAAGATCGACATTTGTTAACAAATTATATTACATGGAGATACATGTGTATCCTATCTGGATCCAGAAAAGTTCACTGAAATTGTATCTGTCATTCATTGTTACACTGCTGTACTTCATCCTGACAGTGAGAAAGATCTCTTTTGATATGTCCAAATCCATATTTTAGTACAATCTTTAGCCTCTCATCTGTCATTGTACCATTGGCTTATCTATGATTGTACCATTTATTTTCCTCATCCTGCTAAATATTTAAATATTGAAGTTAAAATTTTAAAGTTGCTCAGCACTGTAGTAGCCTCTATCTGACCAGTGTAAAACAATTTGAAGTAGGGAAGGATATGCAATATTGATGAAAGGTCAAAAAACATTTCACTGTAGAAGAACACACTCAGGAAAAGAATGGTTTCAGGGAAAAAAAAAAAGTTGTTTATAACTGAAGGATAACATGGTTTATTTGCCGTTACTATGCCACGATCTAAATCTTGAACAAGCATGCTGCAAGACAGGGAGCATATGTTAGACTTATGAGACAGTTTGGAGTGTTGCTCTGTACACACAGCAGATGTTCTAGCTTGCCTTTTTCTTTCAGCAACAGCTTAATCCTTCTTCTGTTTTCACTCCATGAGAGTGAAAAGACTTCAAGACTTTTAATGTAGGTACCCATCAATAATAGCTCTGTGGTGATGGAATTAATTGTATTGGAGGACTGCGCTCTACGATGTTAATCTTAAAAAGAAATACATATCTTCCCAGATCTGATCGACTTGGAGAGATGAACTTTAGTGTTAACTGACATGGAAATGTCTGTCTCAGCTGATAATTACCAAAGAGGGCGAATCTTCCACGAGCATTGCAGGAAGTTGTTAACTTGGAAACTTAAAGACATTACCATAAGGACCCAATTAATTAATTTTCCCCTGAAGCAAATTTCTTCTCTTCCTCTTGTTGCCTAAAACATTTTATTTAAAACATTTTGGTTTTTCTTTCTCCCAGCACCACTGCTGTATTAAGTATTGGCAGTATAAAACTCTGTTGCAACTTTTTAATGCAAGGGTGGCAGAAATAACTCAGAGCTATCTGTACTCACTGAGTTCAATATGAAAATGAATGAAGTAGTAAATGAGCCAAAAATCTGGAACTTCCCAGTACTTCCTGTAAGCCTGGTGAAGGTGCTGGGATCCCTGCTGTACAGTTCTGCTTGTACCTTCCACCTGAATGCTCTTCCTGGTGTTGCACTACCTTCTCCTGGCATCTCACTCCTTGGCATAGGGGATTTTTTCAAGAAATTTGGGGTGTTCAGGCCAGCAGATGTTTATTTTTTTCCTATCTCATTTTTAAATTCTGTATAATGGGAGTTTGTTTTGGTTTGTTTTGTCTGTTTTGAAATAAGAGGTAACAGCCGTTTACAGCCTACAGATTACAGTCAAAATACAGTCTGTTCTTAGTAAGAAAAGGAAGGAGTATTGAATCTTCAATAAATCCTGATTAAATGGAAGTTATTTTGTTCAGGAATGATTTGTGATTGCAATGGTTCACTGGGATCCCACTGATACTATTCTGCTGCATAAAGTGCAGAGCCTTTTGGTTTTCCTGCTAGGATATATCCCTAAGAACCTGAGACTGTAGAGGTCCAGCAGAAAATAACGACATCCCTTCCTTCCATTTCAGTGGCTCAAATGGAAAAGAGATTCAAGCTCAGCATCTTTGTCACCAGAATGGCTAAGAACTTTCTTTATTCTACAACATATGTATTGACCTAAGCTGATTTGGTAACTGGAGAGTTAAAATAGTATGCACACTAAAGGGAGCATCAAAAACCTGACATTTCTGAAGATGAAGTCTCCTTAGTTTTCCTCTGTAAAACTGAAGTCAGCACAGACTGAAGTAACTGACAGTTTGCTGAAGGTGCTAACAGCTCTTTGAGATGTCTGTAGTGTATAATTGGGTGCCCTTTCAAACAGTTTCTCATATATCTTATTCAGAAGTATTTAGAATAAGTCCCAGGCAGAAAATACTAATGAATTCCAAACTGTTAGCTTGCAGTGATACTGATCTATTCAGATTCATTTGTTTATATTGGCACTTACAAGTGCACCTGAGGCATACCTGAATTTCAGTCTGATCATATGCTTTTATCCAACCTGCTAAAATCACCTACCATTCCAATCAGCACAGCTGTACCTGTAAATCTCTGCCATTCTCACTTATAAGTTTTTACTTTTAGCCTTTTCACTTATACCGTGGTAGAAAATCATCTTCATTTACAACCTCTAGTCCTTGAGGTATGCAGTTGCTTATGAAACAGGACAATTGACCATTTTTCCAACCTTCCAAATACAGTCAAACTCTAACAATCAGAACAGGTTTGTTTTGATTTTTGTTTCCCACACACACCCCCACACCTTTGTGGTAAAATCCATGATAGATTAGAGCTTTGCCATATACTACATTTGCCAAAGTCTACTGGAAGTGACAGTAGTGGCAGGACTCAAACGTGTATGCACTAGAATAATCATTTGGCTGTTCAGATTTGGAACACTACAAAATTTGAACATGTGAAAAACATCACTAGAACCCATTTTATACTTTAGGACTTATCAGCTATTATATTGTGGGGTTTTTTCCCTGAAATTATTTGTCCTCTTCCCTATTTTATTTTGATTCTCCATCTGGCTGGAGGCTTTTGGATTAATACAGTAAGAATGACAGGAATATGTGTTTAAGGATGCTGAGCATCCAACGTGTCTGAGAAGCTGGTGGTGCTTAGAAAATATGTTGCCTTTCAAAAATATGCAAAATATAGATTTTGAGAGGCATCCAAGTTCAACATTATGGTCATTACACGGATAGCTGTCCAAATTAATGTTATACTCCCTGTATCCCCCCTCTCTCTCCTGTTATCCTCCCTGTATATCACTATTAGCTGCTTTTTGTTCCTCTTTGTGGTCTGTAACGAGGTGTCAAGTTTTACACCTCTTACATTGTGTTTTGACCTGGTTCTTCTGTAGCCACTCAGGTTGCATTTTTCTCCAGCGTGGCCAGTTCAGATATTGGGTATTGTTTTTATGCAGTGTCAATAAAGTACAAGAAAAGAAGAATTATGGATTTAGGAAACATGTTTCTTGCCTAAAGCTTTATCATTCAGCTGGCAATAATGCAGGCAGACAGCCCCAGTGATCTATGTGATCTATTTGGTCTGATTCTTCAGAACAACTGCTGCCCCTCCTGAGAGGGAAAAGCTGTCCGACTTCTCCTGTTCTATGTTTGTTATCTTTTCATTTTGGTTTAAACTAGTTTCTTATGTTTCTTGACAGAAGGAGTTAAAATCCTGACATAACAGGCCGGTGGTAGGGCTTTTATCACCTGTGTGTATTTTCACTTCAAAGAGCTTGTGTAGCTCCTGTTTTTCAGACAGTGCCCTTTGGACCGAAAGTGATCAAAATCAGACAGGAACAGCCAGAAATGAATTTTTGTTCAGGAATCTGAATATTCAAAACTAGAGTAATTCATACATTATAAAGAGGAATTCTGAATATGGCACAATTCTCTAAGGCACTCATTTAATTTTAGGCAGCTTCTCTTGCTGATCTCCCCAGCAGGGTCTCTCTCTCTCCCCATGCCACCCCTCTGTGCACTGCTGGCATCAGCCTGCCTTGCTCAGAAGCCTTTGGAAGTTGATTTGTTTCTTGGGTTTTGGTTTGGGGTTTTTTTCTGCTGTATAATAGGCCTTGTCTATTTCCCCTCCTTCTTTGCCTTTTTAGGTTTTTAAACATCAGGATTATGGCAACTGGGCCATTGCAGCAGAGCTGCCAACACTGAGTCATGACCTGTATGTTTTGAAGTCAGGGGTTAGAGTTGATGCTTTATCTGCTTAACTGCAATGCTGAAACATTTTAAACAACCTTTGTTTCATAATTCCTCTGCCCTTTTAGCGTCCTCAAATGGTCAATTTACTCTTCTGAAAAAGTAAGTGGAGTTTTCCTGACTCATCTTTTCCACGTAAAGTCGTTATGTCTGACCCATAAATACCAACTTCCAAAAAGCACATACTTTGCATCTGAAAAGGTCGGAATGGCATGTATTTTCCTGAGGGGACAGAAGCCCTCTCAGTATATCCAGAAAGACTTTATTAACCATCCATTTAAAATTAAGTGAAGTTATATATCACTTTGCAAAAGGGATTGTTTTGGAGAACAGCATTGGATATAACTAAAACTATGTTTATTACATATTAAAAACAAATTTAAACTACAGGATTAGAGCATAAACCCACAGTTGTTTACGAAGCCTCCAGATTAAGTAGTTATTCCTATAAATATTTGTTTTATTGGTGCAAATATATTGTGCCGAACTGGTGTAGCACAACTGACCCCAAGGCAGCCCAGTTTTTGCTAATTTCGATGGATCTACATCAGACCTGAACTTGAGCCAATTTTTCTATTTTCCTGCTTCTGCTGCAAAATTTAGGTGTGGATATTAAGAAGAATTGGTGGTCTATTTAAATAGGAGTCTGATTTAAAAAATCAATTGTTTATCTCTTTCACGTAACTGTGAAGTTCTATTCTCATGATTGGTGAAGCAGTGTGTGAAACTAATTGATTTCCGGAAAATATTCATCTGTGATTCAGCTACACCCGTTACGCTTCTTGGAATATCACACGGAAAATCAAGCTACCAAAAGGAAACATCTGTTTGTATCTAAAACCCCAAATATTTCTGAAGTTTAGCAACATGAATTCTTCTTGGGGCTGCCACCGCTTACATTCAGCTCTGGAGCAAATACCAAAAGGATACTTGAGGTGACCTTTTGTATCAGATTAAACAAAATGAGAAAACACTTGGCAATCACACTTCCTCTGCTAGGCCATGGGAAACAGCAGAGCAGAGGAACAGATACAGTAAAAACATATTAATTCAATCTTGTTTGCTTTAGAAGAGTCTAGCAGTGAAAAGAACAACTAACTGTGAAAAACCTGTGGTCTCTGTAATTTGGCACCTCTTGAAGACTGTCTAGATTGTCCTGACAAGGGCTATCTCAAGCAGCAATAATACATGAGGGGATGGAGAAAAGCAAAGGACTAGAAAACATGATGAGAAATGGGTTTCTTTCAAAAACTATTTCTTAGGGGGTGAATGTCTCAGTGGACTGCAGTTTTGGTATTAGTGTTCTTGTTGCATGTAAACATACTTGGTTTGAATATTTTTTTCACATATTTCTTTAACACACTGTGTGGATTTCAAAGTTCCCTGAGTCTCAGTTATTCTGTGACTCCCTTGTTTGTTGGTATGCTAAGCAAAGCTGGGGGAGAGAAACAAATTGTAGTTTTCCAGTAAGGTTAAGCTGGCACAAACCAGCTGTTAAAATGACATTCCTGTTTGCTGGTGTATGCTCGTCCCCTCCATCTGTCCATCCAGAACATGCTGGGTAATAACACCACTGATAATATATGTTGCTGCTGCTTGCTGCTTGTTGGCAGGTAACTGGGTTGTTCATTTGCATCTGACAATGCACAAACAATAGGAATAGTCAGCTCTACTAAGCAAATTATAGATCTATGATCTAAGGACATCCCACTTTAAAAGGTGAACAGATAAAGCAGTCCTCAGGGAAGGGAGGATGAATGCAAATGTTTACCTGTTATAATGGTTTGCATTATCATGCAGTAGGTCTATACAGCTAGGACTCACTTAAGGAGGTTAAATCTTAGACCTTCTGTGCAGTAGGGATTGCTTGGTTTGGTTTGCTCGAGCTGGTTGTTCAATACCACAGGTGATTCTCCACCTGTTGCAGCCTGCCTCCATGGTGCCTCACTCTGTGCTGCTGCCTTCTGTCCAAGCACACTCAGATCTTGGAGTCCTTCCCTGTGTGCAAGGGCTTAACTTCTGCAGGCTTCTCCTAACTGGATGGGATGCCATGGACACCCTTCCTCCTTCTCCCAGAGGGGACCAGCTGCAAGAAGAGTTGGAAGGCATGAGGACATTGAGATTTCCACCCCAGCCATATGTGGGCAAGAAGCCCAGAAGACAAACTGCAGCTTCCAGATCAGTTGTGTAGCCAGTAGGCAGGGATGGGAAAACAAGAAAAGGCAGATATTGCCTGGAGACAAAGCTTCAGCAACCACAAGGATGATGGCCAAACAAGGGCTTGGTGAGGAAAAAAGGATAGCAGCATGCAGAACCTTTGACCGGGTTATGAAAATTCAAGGCCAAAAGTGCTCATAGGGTTGTTTTGGCCAGCTGAATTGTTTCATTCTTCCATCTCTAACAGATAGGAGACAGATCTTCCTGTTTGCTTGGACTTTTTTAGAAGAAAGGAATGTGAGTGTTTCAAATCTCTCACCACCCCATAACACCCCTTGCCCATCTGGGCACTGAGTAGTCAGAGTCCCCTGAGGACAGAATTTTCTTGAAAAAATAGGGTCCATCCACACTGCAGGCTGCTGCCTCTGGTGGCACAGTATCATAGCAGTAAGCAGGTCTAGAGGTAGTTTAAATAAGATCACAGACTCTTCCTGGGTCTGAAGCAGCTGGAAGGAGAGTTTCCACAGCCAAGTTCCATCTTTGCCATGCAGCATTTCTGCTTCTCTCTTTCTCCCTGAACAGGTTGCCATATGGTGCACTCACTTTCCCAGGCTCTTGGCATGAGACTTGCAGCTGTGGGTTGATGCTGTCAAATTACAAGTAATGGCAAATACCACATTTCTTGGAAATAAAAGCAATTTCTTTAAAGCTTCTGAAAGTCATGGGAAGCTTCCATTGCTGCATGAGGTCTATATGTAAGCTCCCATCAGGGTGATGCTGCTGTCGCCTGGATGCTGTGGGATAATTTTTAACAAGTGAAGGTGTACTGTCATGGAGTTCTACTGATAAGAGAGATGATGATATGTGGGCAGGTACATAGAATTAAACTCAATTATCTTTCAGCCACAAACCAAGAAGGTAATTGGGTCCTGTAGGTGGTGTTCTAGTATGAATGTGATCATCTTCCTCTGCTATCACACGAGATCTCACTGCAATGTGCAGGGTGCAGAGAAATTCCCTGCCGCAGCTGACTTGCTCAGATTGGTAGAAAAGCTCTTGGGGGAAGATTTGGCCTCAGGAGAAAGAGTTTCCTAGACAGAGAGTCTGACTGGCAGTGGTGCATACTCTTGGAGCATGTGGTGGGCTCAGCCCTGAGAAGAGTGCAAGGCACACAGTTATTTACTCATCCATTTAAACAGTCAGGCTACTCACTGCAGGCACTGTGCAGAATTTCTGCATGCACCTGTCCTCCTTGAATCTCCCTTCTTTTCTACTCAGAGTCAGAGCTTGGTAAGAGCCAAAACCCCTACAAACTCTGTAAGGCCAGAGACGCTGACTGAAGGAGAACACTGTACTGGATGTTCAAAATAGTAGCTGAATTTTTGGAACTGGGGATAGAGAGAAAGGAGCACAAACATACATACATTTCTTAAAATGCATCCCTTATGCTCTTTTGGCTTTGTATAGTTTTTGCTTTTTCCGCTTCTTTCTCTTTCCTTCTCTTTTTATGTTCACCCTTTTTTCCTTCTATTTTTTCTCTTAACTCCTTCTTACTGACATTGTTCTCGCACATCTGTTAGAGCCCTTACAGTGTTCTTTCTGGCAGAGTGTTCATTAACCTTTTATGTTACATTGCAGAAAAAAGTAGATTAATTATGTTGTGAAGATTCCCAGCATCTCCCTTGACAGATTTTCTCGTGGTGGCTTTGACCCCTCTCCTGAGCACAGCTTCTCTTCTCCTTCCTTCAAAAGAGATGTGAAGCTTAAAAATCTACTCATTTAAACCCCTTTGAAAGTCTTAGTTCAAGCATGTTTCCTCACAAGTTCATCCTTGGGGATGCACAGTTTACCTCCTCAGAATTTTGATGTTGTCACACATAATTACAGAGTTGATGTATTAAGATTATAAACAAGCTAGTAATTAATTTGATAATGTATATACAAAACTGAATGACACAAAAAACCTTGGCACATGTATTCTCTGCTTGAGTTGCCCTAGTAGTCTGCAACTTCCATGCCTCCAGGCCTTTTATCACTGTACATGGTTTCTCTAGAAAACAGTGGAATGTTTCTAAGGCAGCTAGTTTTCTTTGACCCTTTTCTTCTTTACTTTGATTCCCTTTCCCAATACAAAAGCACACTTATTTCTTTTTCTTCTTTATTCAAATATCCTTATTTGTATTGGTGAATGCGTTTATGTCTCCTTCATAAAATTTGGAAGTATATTTATTCTGAAATTAGTAATTTTCAGTCTCTAACCACTTTCACAGACACAGAAAAAACAGCTTCCTTAGGTTTCACCCTCCCCATTGCTGGAGGCATATGAAGTTCAGTAGATGATGTTTGGTTTAAAGACTGACTTGAGACTCTCGGGTGGTAAAGCAAAGAAATAATCCTGCTCTGATATTGATTGCTATTCCATTATTATGTCATAAGTTCAACTGAAATGGATTTCCACAAATTATTTCAACAGGAGAACATTTAAACAGGGTAACATGCCTCAGATCCTTAGGGCCTGTCCAGCCTCATGCATTAGGTTGAAAGGAAGCTGCTTGAGGAAGCTGGGGCTTTCTTCAGCAGTTTTCAGAAACAGTAACACATCTCAGCTGAAAATAGCTGAAAGTTGTTAGTTCTTCTGGTTTTTTACTGTTAGCATTAACCAGGCAGGTGAATTTTGGGGAAAAAGTGGAAGGAAAGTAATAAACACCTTTTCTAAAAAACTCTCTTAGGTAATTGAGTAGGTATTTGGGAATATATCTATTTGATAGGATATGTAGGTGCAAACAGTATTGACTGCATTCCTGTTTGAGTACTCCATGCTAGTCACTACATCCCAGAATGCTTCTTCAGCTCTCCCAGCTTCTTCTTCACCTAAAAGCCCTATGGCACTTCTGATGAGAAAGGACATTGCCTCCAGGACTTATCTCCTCATTTAATATTTTTTCTTGCAAGTTTTATTGTTTCTGTGGCAACAATTTTCATGTTACTTCCTGATCCAGTTTTCTTGCAGAATGTAAATAACAGTGTCACTTCTTTCAGTGTCCTGAACGAAACCAAAGTGTTTTTATCGTGTTTTCTATCAGCAAATTTCTATAAGAAAGTTTTGCTAATATGTAACATAAACTGAAATAACTTCATCAGGCCAGAGAGTTTAGAGAACAGAATTACTGAAAAATTGACTTCAAAGCCATCTAGACACAGTCCTGGGCAAATGGCTCTATGTGTCCCTGCTTGAGAATGGCGTTGGACCACATAACCTGAGAGGTCTCTTCCAATTGCACCTTTTCACTTCTTGTGATTTTCTGACTTAATTTTCATCCTTATCCATTTGCATTATTTAGGTGGTAACTGAAGCCATTTTCATCAAGCTACAAGAAGAACTGCTAGCTGAAGACAGGTAGTGGTTTTTTCCCTAATCACATACACCATAATATATCTGCTGATGTAGTTCAGGAAAAGAAAATCAAATATATCCATTTTCCAGACTCTCTGAATGTCTAGCAATAGTAGGATTGGTTAGTGAGGTTTGGCTTAGATGTTTTTTGGAATGAAAATGTGCTCTTTGTTGTCTATGATGAATTCCAAAGATCACTTGGGCCTGTGTCCCTTGAACCTGTTCAGATCACTTTCACAAAAAAACAGTTGGTACCTTAAGTAATTCTTCCTGTCCATCTAGAGTCCACAAACAGTTACTGGTTTTCCCATGTAGTACCTGAAACAATCAGCAGATTTTTATCAGGATCAAGGTTTCAGTGTGTTCCTCAGTGTATCTGAGAGCTGAGCTGTATTATAGAATTCAAATATTCTAGAAAAAGCCAGTCAGTATTATGAATAGCCATCTAAATAATATGCAAACTTTAATCAGGTGACCCCAACTTCATAATTACTAATTTCTCCTTGGAGTAACTATCATCACAACAATTACAATCACATTTGGTGAAAACACAAGCATAGACAACCACTGACAATGGGTCACATCCAATTTAGAAGTCACCAGAGTAATTGCCAGTAATTTGCCCAGCTGCAGTCATCTGTGCTTTAATTTTCTTTTTTTCTGTTAATTCTCCTTGTGGTTTCACTTTGATCAGGGAAGAAGTAAACAATGCTATTATTGGTCCGCACTTGTAGTTACTCTGTTTTGGTTTGGAGAAGGGTTTTGCAGAAATACTAAAGGGAATATGAAAATGTTTTTCATTTACACTTCCCTGGTGCCCTTTTAGAGCCCTCTCACAATGAATAAAACATTCTTTTTTTTTTCCTCTCCCTGAAACATCATAAAAAAGCCTCAGCACCACTGTCAATTCCAGTCATACAGAAATTGCAAGCATTAGCAAAACAGCAAATTTGCTGTTCATTTTAATTTGCTTTCAATAGTTCAAATTGTACTGTTTTCTATCTTAAAAAATCCCTCTGAGAGAACTGGAAACCTACTTAGAGAAAAAAAAGAAAAGAAAAATATCTCCTGAAAAAATATGGTGGATCAAGAACTGGGTCGTTTCAGGAAAATAGTTTATAGTTTCAGGAAAACATTTATGTAAAGCTGTAAATTTGAAATGCTGTCATGCAAATCAGACTGTAAAACTCATCTCCAGAAAATAATGCTAGATAAGGAAAGAGGGTTGGCTTTTTTTCAGATGAGGGAAGTCTTATATATGAGTTTTAATGCTTAGTTTCCTGATGAAAATGCAGTCTGTAATCTTGGTCCATATGATTTTTTGGCTTGACTTAGCAAGTTCTGGACAGTCTTGACAGTACCTCCCTATGTTCCACAGTTTAGAATTAAGTCCCTGAGTTCTAGACAGAGCTTTTCTTCCTGTTACCATCTGATGAGGCATATTTGGTAGTATAAAAACCTGTCTCAATAATAATTTCTGGAGATGGAAAGCAAGAAGAGTGACCAAACTACACATGATTTAAAAAAATCTCCCTATGTTCAAGAGATTTAACCTTCTAAAGCAATTTTAAGTGTACATTTGTGCTACAGTTAAAAAATCTAGCTGTCCTGAAAAATCATGTTCGAACATAAAACATTTGAGGTAATTTAATAGTTGGCACTTAAAGCAACTGCAATTTGATGTTCAACTCAAACCAGATGTTTATTTTTTTGTAAGAAGCCTATTCTGTTGTCAAGGGAGAGAAAAAGCATTCAAGGTTATGGAGCAGACATTTCTTACTGCAGTTGATTAGAACAAATTACCAAGAGCTGCATTTTACGTTTGAAAGACTGAGGCGTTTATGATCTCAGGCCCCAACAATTAAAGACAACAAAAATAAAAGGATTGAAAATAATTGTGAACAGTTAAACTGCAACAATGCTGTGGATCCCAAACAGCTGGATCCCATTTGAACTCAAAAAGTTTAATAGCATAAGCCTGCACATCTTCTTTTCTACTTCTAAGGATCATCTGCCAGATGGAGAAGACCCCCCTCTCATTTCTTTGCACTGTACAATTTTGTTGCAGAATAAAACTACTCTTATGAGCTGGAGTGGTACTTCTAAACCAGGGATAGATATATAGCTCTTAGAGAAGGTCAGTTTCATGTAAAGGAAACAACAGTAATAAAAAATTCAGCTAAAATGGTCAAATGCTTGCAAGAAAGTTATTTTATTTGGGTATCAAGCAAGCTGGTGACATTGATGGAGTACTGGAATCTGCACCTTTCTGAAAGTGGGATGCATTAGTGAGAGATCATGTCTTAAGATCATGGAATCTTAAAATGTGCCCAAAAGTTACTTCCTACTCATTATTTTGAATAGTAGCTCTCCTGCTGTTGTGCTAATTGGACACTCAGCAATGACTCCTCTGTACCTTGACCAAACTTAGTATTTGGAATTAAATGTAGAAGTAGGGCAAAAAGTAATCCTTGTTCAAGACAGTAGTGATCCAGCAACAGGGCTGAAATAAATCAACAGCACGTGAGCCCTGCCTCAGAGCTGCAGTGTGCCCTCCTCAGGCCCTTGCTTCTGTCCCCAGTCACACACAGAGTCTGTTGGGCCCGTCGGAAGTGCGTTAAGGAATACGCAATTCCTGCCTGGTGCCATAAAACTTTGCTTCCCAGGAAGATACTGGTTCTGCTGACTGTGGGAACCTTCATGGACATGAAAGGAGAGGAGGAGTTGCTTTTTTGCCATGTAATTTAACGACACTAATTAAATAAAGATATCCACAGTGCACTGAGTAGCTCTAATTACAGCCCTTTTTGCAGAGAGTGCATGGTAGGGGGGGAATTGCACCGAAACTAAATCACATAAATGCATTTTAAGTATATTTGCTGCAACCCCACCAGCCCCAGCTCTATAAGGATCTCAAGAGGAAAAGTCCTGCTGCTGTCTTTGGAGTGGAAAGCTCAAAATAAGTCTTAGGACCGTTCTTGAATTGCAGACAGGGGCTGTGTGAGACAATTTGCCTTTCAAATACTCAGCTTCACTGAAGTGCAGCTCACAGTCTCAATGTCCAGAGATGGAGGGGAAACCAAAATCAGTGAGATCGTCACAGAATTTCTGTGCTTCTTCTGGCTTGGTTTGCAGTCAAATAAATGCATTCTGCAATAGGGAAAAAAAAAAAAAAAAAAAAAAAGCACAAAGGCTTCCAAAGCCTGAATGGATTATCTTCAACTGTAATCCCGAATTTCAGCCCTGAAGCACAAGCCTGCACAACATGATTATATGGTGTTTTAAGCATCAGCTGACTGACCTGTGCTAGAGAGGATGCTGAAACTTTAGTGATTAATGGCTCAAGATAGCAAGGCCACAGAGCTGCTGCAATGGATCATTACAACAGTTCACTGGCTGCTAATCCAGCTTCTCCCTTATATAGTTCACTTTTTTCCCCCCAGTATGTTGCTTCTGGGAGAAAAAAAACAGCAGCCCTCACTTGAGCCACAGTGTGGTCAAGCTTATAGAAATTGCTTACTGCTCAAGAAGTGTGAAAGAATATTATGTGATTTTGAGAAAAATGTCCTCAGTGTGTTAAGATTTTAAAGTAATTTTGTAAAAGCGAACAAGGTGTAATAAGAATCATTGGCCTGTTTAAGAAAGCTTGAAAGAAGGTACATTACTTTTATGTTTAGCTTTCTCCAATCATTTCATAAGGTGTTTGCTCTGTTTAGAAGTAAAAAGGTGATTTTGGTAACTTCTAGTCCCAGGATCCAGCTGTGTTTGAGACAGAAGCTGTGTTTTTCCAGCTCATCTATCACTAGTTATAAGATTTCTGCAAGCTGAAAATACCTGTGGAGCCCTATTGACCCCACTGGGGCTCAGCAGAGCTTCTGCTTGTGATTGTAACACTGACACTGTCTGCTTACAAGTGAGCTGTCTTTCCAGACTCAGCAGTGGTTAAAATAACTGAAGGTACTTGTCTCGTTAAGATTGGTAGCTATTAAAAGAAAAGGTTTATTTGGGATTAAGGAGCAATGCCGATTATACACGAGAAGAAGTTGAAAAAAAAAAAAAAAAAATTAAAATGCATATGTGTCTACATTATGACATATTCCAGTGATTGCCATATAAGAACATATTCATTCATGCTGTTCCAGATGGTATTTGTGTCTAGATCAACTTTCTTTTTTAACCTGGAAGAGGACTGAGTCAGCCGTGCCGGAGCCACCCAGGACGCGGCGGTGGCCGTGCGTTGCCGCCCTGCCCCGTCGAGCGAAGCAGAGAAGCAGAGCTTTCGCGGGCGGGACGAGCGCGCCCGCAGGCTGCCGCGGCCCCTGGGAGGAGCTGGGGCGGCGGCGACCCGCGGCTCCC
>VZSE01014929.1:421449-453543 GCA_013398275.1 Promerops cafer
GCACCCAGCGCCGCCCAGCGGCCACGGCGGCCGCTTGCGTCCCGGCAAGCGCCCCGGTTAGCTGGGCAGCGCGGGAACGAAGGCAGGATCTCTCAGCTCGTGGCTGTGAAATCATAGAATCATAGGATAAGGGTGGGTATGAAGGTCAGCTAATCCAACCCCCCTGCAAGGAGATCTTCAACTAGATCAAGTAGCTCAGAGCCCTGTTTAACCTGACCTTAAATATTTCCAGGGATGGCACATCTACCCCCTTGCTGGGCAACCTGTTCCAGTATTTTACTGCCTTCATTGTCAAAATCTTCTTCCTTATATCTGAACTAAATCAACCCTTTTTTAGTTTAAAGCCCTTACTCTTTGTCTTATTGCAACAGGCCCTACTACAGAGATTGTCCCCATTTTACTTACAAGTGCCCTTTTACTAATGAAAGGCTACAGTCATTTCCCCTTTTCTTCTCCAGTTGGAGCAACCCCCATTCTCTCAGGAAGTCTTCACAGGAGACATGAAACATCCCTCTATTCACCCTCTATCACCCTTCTCTGGACCCATTCCAACAGGTCCATGTCTTTCTTGTGCTGAGGACCCCAGAGCTGGATGCACCCCTGCAGGTGGGGTCTCATGACAGTGGAGTAGAGGGACAGAATCACCTCCCTTGACCTGCTGGTCACATCACTTTGGATGTAGCCCAGGATACAGCTGTGATAAGCGCACATGCCGACTCATGGGCAGTTTTCATCCACCAGTGCCCCCAAGTCCTTCTCAGTGGGGCTGAACTCAGTTCCTTCATCCCCCAGACTGTATTGATACTGGGAATTGCCCTGATCCAAGTTCAGGACTTTGCACTTGGCCTTGTTTAACCTCTTGAGATTCCCATGTCCTTCCTGGGGTTGGAAACAAAAAAGCACTAGAGGGTCATAAGGGTATGTGGCATTACGTCCTTCAGATGCAAACAAATTGCTTGTGCTTGAGGTGTTTCAAGCTGTCCTCTGTGTGTACTCTGGTTTTGTCAAATTCTTCTGCAAGGTCTTTGGTTACCCACAAGTTCTATGTATCTTCAAAAAAATTTGTAATGTTGTCAGTGATCACAGTTTCTTTGTAAATGGGAAATGAAAATATCATTTAATGTGTGGAAGGTTTCAAAAAGGTTTAACAAGGTTTCAAAAACTGTTCAAGTGCTGTAAACCCCTCTTAATATTTTTTCATGGAGTTACAGGGAATGGAGAAAATTATTGTTAAATTGTGCAAGAATGAAAACGGATATAACTGATTGTATGTTGTAGTTGTCATATTATCATTAACTGCATTATTCTGTTTATTTTTCATTTACAAAGCTCAATTCTATACTATGTTTACAGAAAGCCTTCAAGTCTGAACCTGTTTTATCTCTGCCAGAGCAAAAATGTTTTAAAGTATAATTATTGGATTTCTAGATAGACTGTGAAAATAAGATCTTGAATACAGCAGGTGGTTTTCATGAAACTAAAAACCTAGCAGCAAAAGTATTAAAAACCCCACCTTCAACCTAGTGTATTCATTGTGTGATTAGTTGGTATCTGTGAACTGTGAAAATTACATCAGAAACAAAGCTAAAGTAAAAAGGAAGTGGACCATTGACAGCGAAAAATACTTAACAGAGTGATTTTTTTCCCCCCTTTGTATCTTCATTGGGAAGAGACTAAAGTCTTCCTAGTCACATGCAAAACCAACCAATTAAAATGATTTTATTTCAGCGAGGCCTTCATTGCAATCTAAACCATTTCAGACGTGGTCTAAAGTTGTAGAGCCTGGAGAATGTCAGAGAATGTATGGTGGGTGATTATTTAAATTCTATAATAAGGTTTTTCAATCTATAACTTTCAATAACTTTATAATTCTTTTTTTTTTTCTTTTAATGTAAGAATTTACTCATGCCCCCAGCCTGTCACTAGAGATGTGTGCAGATATGTAGGGTTCTGAAGACCCTGTGGTTTTCATTAGGCTTTAGTCCAAATTTCAACAGCAAGTCTGGTCCTACAATATTCTAACATGATTCCCTGGTGCTACACTTCAACTTTCTAGTTTGGCAAATTAAAAACAAACAAATCAAAACAATAAGAAAAACAAACAAACAAACAAACAAACAGAAAAAAAAAACACCCCCCCCCCAAAAAAAAAAAACAAAGGAGAAGGAGAGATTAAGCTACTATACCATAATAGAAGATATTCGTAAACACCTTTTTTTAAAATATAGGACATAATAAATGAAGTTATATGTGGGAGATAAAATTATAGGTTTATTTTAAATACACAATTAACTTTAACTCATTCTTTCAATGTACTGAAATCTGTTGAGTCCACTAAGACTGTCAATCATCTCTTCTGTTTTTTTCTGATGTATTTCTGCTTTTGTGCTGTGGTTAAGAGATGCTCATGTCAGAGCTTACACTGATTTTTCAGCAGCTGACCACAGGGGAGCGTGAAGCTTTACAGAGGACTCTCACCAGTGCTGAACGAAGCGTGCACAAAGGCTTCATGCAGCGTGCTCCCACCAGAACTAGGTTAAACAGACACTTAGTAAGACACTTGCTTAAAACCTACTTTCTTGTTACTCTTGTAGGGTTTTTGATTCTACTGCTGTAGTATAAATCCAGGTGGAGTTATCCTGTTCAGCCTCTAAAAAGGTGGGAGCTAGGAATGTGGGAACATGGGAGTCTCTACATATTTTGTATGCTGCTCTTTTGGTAGCAATATATACCTTTGCAAGCTGTGTTGTAAATTGCTATTGAGGCCAGCAAGTTCGTGAGGTTGTGAAGTTTCATTATTTTACTCTTGGTTTGTTGCATTTTTTTGAGTGGGAAGGGATCTCTCTTGAAATTCCTAGTAAATCAGTTCACCTGGTACTTTAGATCAGTCTTCCCCCTTTCTGTCCCTTCCTTGTTTGTGGTTTAGCTCCTTCCTTTCCTGCACCACCTTGTGCCACCAGTATTTATGGAGGAAGGTGAGTCTGAAAACTGAGCTGGCTGATGAGTAAACCAGAAAAGATGGGGGCTTTCAGCTGGATCAATTCCACTTGGCATGAGAGAGGTGGTGAGGGCCAGCAGCATGAAGAGCCACCTTGGCATGAGAGAGGTGGTGAGGGCCAGCAGCATGAAGAGGGGTGAGGGAGAGGAACATCTCTGACTGCAGCAGGATGAGTTAAGGCAAATACTGAATCACAAGCCTTCCTTAAACATACACAGGACAGGTTTTCATCCGAGAAAAGGAATCTTTTTGGTCTCCCTTTCATGTTAATTCCCATGCCAAATAACTTCTTAAAACTCTATCCTTACAAATCTTTAACTCTTTCATATCTTCTCCCACTCCTTTGTCCACCCTCTTTAGCTGTGTACTGGGGTCTTAAAGTCCAGCACCCTCTCAAGTCCTCTTTGTGTTGCTTTTAAATAAGTCCTTTGTATATTCATTTATAAATGCTTATTTTGATAACTATGTGCACAGAAGGTTACCCTGTTCCTCACTTCAGTGATGGAAATAAGATTGATTGCACAAAATGTCAATGACAGCCAGGCTGGGGAGCCTGCCCTGGGAGGACCCTGTGAAATTGCTTTTAACTTTGACAAGAACAGAGCTTGAGACTAAAATGGCTGATGCAAGTGGCAAAGACCATTATTGCTGGAAAGGGTATAACCCCTTGGGGGTAGCATGGGCAGCTTTTTGCAGTAGTTGTCATAAAATGAATAAAATACGCATTTTCCCTTCTTCTCGCAATAAATGCTTGGAGTTTGCTCCATGTTATTCCTTAAGAGAATTTCTTTCCCTGTTCACCCATATAATATTGTTCCCATTGGCTTTATCTGAACCATTTGGGCAAGCCAGAGTTGCAGGATTTACTTTTGGCATGCACAATGCACATTTAATAACATTACGCAATTTTAAAGTACTTCACAGATGCTAGTGAAGCCTCCTGCCACCTTTATGAAGCTAACAAGTGTGGTAACTTGGGAAAGAGTGGGGAACAAGGACCAGAACTGAAGTTTAGTACTCCTTAACTGTCTTTCCATAGTCCTTCCTAGGAAATCTCCACCTCCCTGCTTTTGCTGTGTCCTGCATGAGTTACCCATGTCCTCCTTTCTTCACCCATATCTGCTTATTCACGCTCCCAGCCCATCCCTTGGCTGGATGGTTTTGGTGAGGGTGATGCAGATGTCTCCTGCCATGGAGTCCAACTGTCTCCAATTTGAGAATAATGACATATGATAGCTTTGGGTCAACAGGTCATACCATTTACTAAATTAGTAGCTTTAAGTGTTTCACATGTATGGAAAAAAAAAAAAAAAAAAAGGTGTGAATTATGTCTGTTCTTACCAGTAACTGTGGTTGTTGAAACACTTTAAAATATGAAAACATTTTTTATTACTTAGGTTTACTGTATTCAGTTTTTCCATTGTTTATACATGCAAATATATTAATAGGATTTATTTTGCCTCCTTTTTCAGTTCATGTCACAGAATGATACAGTGTTGCTGAGACAGAAAAGTCTTTTCATGCACTGCTTTCTGGAGAGATCGATTTTGTTTTAATTTCTAACCTGAAAACATTTCTGGATTTAGACTGACTTCAACTTTATAAAAACAAATAGTTTGTGGTCAAATTAACCAGTTAGCTGTACTTGAAAATAATTTGCATCATTCCCAGCCTGATGAAACTTTGTTGGGGCGTTTATTGACTGCCCAGGAATCATAACCCAGGCTAGTGCTTATATGTGATAGACTCAATAGGCTTTTTAGTCTTTTCTAGGTATTATTTTAAGTGTGACCTTTGTTAATTGGATGGATTCATTTGGTGCTGTTTTCTGTTAAAGTTCCTTCTATGAGTACCATAACTGTACTTGCTCTGTAGGCACTGGGTAATAGATCCATCATCCAAAGTGATCCAAATTTATCACTTTGACCTTTTTTTCTGTGATTTCCTTTTGACATGGCTGAACACTTCCATCCCTCTCTCACAGGTTGGTTATTAGATTATTATCAAGAATGTGGTGCATAGCCAATAAATCAAATTCCTGGCCCAAGCAAATGGTCACAGACAATACACTTGGAGCAATACACAGACAATACACAGACAATACACTCCACACTTCTCCCACTCTTATATTCCCCAAAGAACAGAAAAGACATAAAGACATCATAAATATTTTTACTAATTCTTATTGCAAACAGGAAGGAGCACATAATATATCAGTTTGAAAACTACAACTGGTGCAAAACCTTTTTTTTAAAAAGCTACAGAATTGTTCTCATTGTAGAGCTTATGATTTGGTCCAAGGAACTATAGGTGTTTGTGTCCTGCCTGATGAAAGGGGAAGGTGTGAGAATCCTGCATCAGCAGGCTTTGGATGACTTGCCTCCCTCATTAGAGTTAGCCTCTAAGGATAGGCTTAACCTCAGGAGTGTGAATTCCCATGTCCCATCCAAAGTTATCATCATTAACAGTGATTTATCCACATGAATATTTGGTTCATTTTTGACTCTTGCTAAGTTCATGGCCTTGACAGCTGAATGCTGAAGCCTGCTTGCACATCATGCAGAAAGGTGTTTTCCTCAGCCAGCTTGGAGTTTGTCAGCACTTAATTTTGATTGAATGCCTCCTCAAGCTCAGGTTACAAAAGAGATTAGGAACTTCTCTTTGGCCTCTGTTCCATGACTAATGCATTGTTTTATTTACAGTTCAAATGTCTGCTTTTTTCAGTTGTGTTCCAAAATGCTGGCTCGTAGCATTAAGTCCCAGCTCTCCTGTAGCTCTAGGTCATGAGGCACTTTTTTTTTTTTTAATTCACATATAGAAGCCAAATCTATTAGTGTCTGACACTGGTCAACAATAAATGTCTGGGGGAGAGTTTAAGGAGAGGAAAACATGTAGTGATGCTTCCCTGGCAGGCTCTTCCAGCTGCAGCTGCTCATGCTCAGGGATTGCCTGGACCCAAGGTGGTGCTGTAGACTTATCTCCATAAATTTGAACTCCAAAATGACATAGGTATTTTTGGGCATAGCACAGTCCTATGACTTAGAATATGATAAATGAAAAAGTATTTCCCCTTGATTATCTCAACCTGCTGCTTGCTTTTATCTTTAGATAGCTTTTTAGTTTTTGGATTAGAAGGCAATAAACAACCTTTCTTTCTTTATTTACCTTATTCTTGTCACTAATGATTTCATTAGCCTGTAGCATACTACCCTGCAATCAGGTCTGGAGAATCTGCCACCACTGAGGTGACAGCTGTACCTTAGCACAGATCACCTTTGTTGCCTTTTCCACACCTTTTCTAGGTCCTCTGTAACATTTCAAGTGGACCAGAATTAGAACTGCACAGTGATATCCATTTCATATCTGCAGCAGTGGAGCATTCTCCTTTTTATTCTTTCCCTTTTTCCTCCTATTTTATGTAATGTGATCTGCCTTTCTTAACTGATACATATTCGTACACATTTTTAAGTTCAAAATCTCTTTCCTGAGTAGCTGTGAATTGTATCATCATGTAGCTCCATATAGCTCCATCATGTACATAATATACAACGGATGGCTGGTTTTCCTGTCTCTATTCCTTGTAGATTTCATCTTGTCATTTCTTAACCCAGTTACTATCTTCTAATGTTTGTGCAGTTCTTCCCAGCTGTCCTTTATTCTTACAATCCTCAACAATTTTGTTGCTTCACTACCCACCTGACTTTCTACAGTTTTAGGACTTTGTTAAATAGTGTGGCTCCCAGAACCAGAGAATTTGATGTTCTCCAACAAAGAAACCTGAGTACTTCTTCCTACTCTCTAGAAAGACCTTTCCTCTTGCTCTGTAGCAGTTTAGCTTCTTCTCCATACTTTGCTGAGAGACCTTGTCTAATATCTTTCAGAAATTCAACAATCAAGTGTAGTTTCCCATGGGCTAACTGGTTTATTTAATGAACTCAAATATATTCATGAGGTATCAGAGTCTTTCCTTCCCTATTTTCCATGAAATTATTCAGATGATCATAATATTCCTTAAACATACTTCATTGCATCTACCACTAAAGCCTTTTGCATACTTCTTCAAGCCACAAAACTGGTATTTTATGGAAGATATTTTGGATGCACTCTGTATGGCTTCTTCAGGAGAAGAAATGATTTCTCTTTGTCTCTTGGCTAGGGTGTTATTCTGTACTTCTGGGTCTTTCTTAGGTCTTTTTCAGAGTGTCTCCAGGAAAACTGCTTTTAGATTTAACTCCTAAGAGTACAGCTACTAGAAATCCTTATCACTGTGGCATTTTGGGATGTTGCTGTGTGAAACAGGTATGTATGCTCAAAGAGGTATATTATTTTGAAAGTATAAGTCTGCATCAAGCAGCTTCAAGTCTAGTTGAATTTAAATGAAGGAAAGTTTCTTCTGCTAATTAGATTTTTCAAATGAGATGTGAAAGGCCTATTGGTGAAATATTGGATGGCTGTCCTAGAATGATGAGGCAAAATGAATTAGGAGTGAAATTTGGCCATAGTGAACAAGTTCAGAAGAGAAGCTATCTTCTTTTTGCATTAAGTTTTTACAGCAAAGGGACAGTGACAATCTGTAAGCTATTTATATTGGAAAAATTGTCTTGTTTTGTTTTCACAACATACCTGCTCCTTTTCCCCATGAAATTCTGTTTTGCTCTCTGTGCAGTCCCAGCACTTGAGTCCAGTAAAATACGCAGGCTTCATGTGCCTGGGGGAGTGGTATGAGAGCTAAGGGACACCTAAAAGAATTACAGCAGGTTAGTATAAAACTGAGGAATTCCTCAGACAATGTTTTGGCACTGGGGAGGATTATGTCATTTACCCAGGGGTCGATTTAGCTTTAGCATTTCTCATTGTTTCCATTTGCTGCAATCTTCAGAGACGGGACTAATTCTCAAAGTTTTCTGAGAAAATGGATCTAAACACATATAACAAACCTACACTGAAGATCTTTCCCTCCTCAAGTCTGCAGCTAACCCTTGTGAGCTCATGTTTGTGCGCATCATGTTCAGCAAAAATATGTGAGCTTTCTCCAGGCTTTCTGGGCCATTTAGGATGAATAACCATAGCTATTCTTGGAAAAAACCTCATGGCCAGTGTAGACCTTTAAACACCCATCAGTGGGCGAGATTGTTTGAATGCTGTCAATGGGATTCTGTGTAGGCAGGGGGGTCTGCCACACTGAGCCCATTGTAGGACCCAGGCCTTCCCCCTCTTGCAGGATCAGATCTATTTGAGGACCAGGCACTTAACGCAGTCCAGTTCACAGGAGGTAATGAATAACCTCTCATCCTGCTCTTTAAGGCCCCTTTAGAATACGCTTTTTTGAAGTTTCAGTGTAATGTCTAGGGGCGGGAGGGTTGGATTATCCATAATCAGTTGCCTGAGTTTTATTTTTATCAAGTGTTATGAGGAGTAGGGCAAGGAATGCTATGAACCTAAATCTGGATCTTTCATCAGGCTGATCCACACAAGTGTGAGGGGGAAGGTACAAATATGGGCTGTCTCCATGATGTTCAGTGATCATGCTCTAATATGCCTTGAAGGGAAAAGAAAGCCTTCCTATTTTAACTCCACCCCATTGCACCCACTAGTTGCTGTATTTCATGCAAGAACAGTTAATGTCTGCAGATACGCAGATAAACTGCAGTCACAAATAACAACATTCAAAAAATTAAATCTTGCTCTTTGTGAGTGATGGAGAGACACTGAATCTTTAATTTCCTCCTTGAAAGGCTATAAATCCCTCGAATGAGGGTTTCTTTACACAAAGAAACACAGCACAAAGAAATTACAAGGAAAAAAAAGGGGAGTAAAATGCAGGCCAATTATGCTCTAGCTCTGGAGTGTTGCTGCCAAGGCTATTTATTTTCACAGACAGTGTTAATTTTGTATGCACACACACAGCTTTGCTTGCAGATACTACAGTGAATTTCAATTTTGGAGGAGGTTCTGGTTCTTGACACCCTTAAATTCACCTCCTAAGTTACTGGATATGAGGATGTTTTTGACCAGAGATCTCCAGGTTATTTTCTTACATCTGATTCTTGGGTTTATGCATCACTATCTAAAAAGCTTTGCAGGGGATCCTAACAAAATCCTTCATGAACAGCCAAAAAGGCCAAATGGAGTTGAAGTCTCTCCTCTGGGTAAGACAGGCAAAACAAGCTCTCTGATGTAAGGTGTCAGGTGAAGATGAAGACTCAAAGGCAGGCCACTGAGGTGATGGCAAAACAAGCGTGAGAGTCTGGAGTCTTCTCACCAGCTGACTCCATATCCCTACTTTCCAGATAACTACAGGAAAAAAACAAACTTAATAATGCCATGCATGACTTCTAAGTGAATCATTCTGTAGAGCATGTTCTGAAACTTTCTCCCTCTCAGTGGAAAATCATTTTCTGCACTTGTGGTGCCACAATTGAAATGGACCTTAGCAGTTTGCATCTGGCATTGGGTTCTTTGGCTACAGCAGATGTTAATTATGAATTGGCAAGGCATAATGCTGCCACTCCATGAGTGGAGGTACAATACATGAAGTTTTACTGCAAGGACTGCAAGGGTTCGTTCAGTATTCAGTCTTCCTTGAAAGGCATTCTTACACATGCAGGGTTGTTCATAATTCTTTTCCCCTTTTCTGTAAGGCATTCTTTCTTGTTATGATGATGTCCAATCTTCGTGTTTTAATGATCTTTGTGATGTGAGAATGGCAAAAGCAGATCCATGTATTTATTCAACTGAGTTTCTGTTTGAGTTTGATTGTCTAAGTGAAAAATTAAAACACTGTTAAATTTGGAGGGAGGACAGCAAAACACCTGTTAGAGCTCAACTTTGTAAATAAGGTTAATCTGCATAAATCACTGGATTGGATCTTATGCTAATTAAAGCTTTTGTGCTTTCAGTACACTAATTGAAGTGTTGAATGTCTCATTCTCCAACCTCCTCTGCAGGGGGAACTGCAGGTGCTGAGCATTTTTGAAAAGTAGGCCAGCATGGTGCACTCAGAATCAGAAGCCTCTTTGAAATGCCTGCTTCTATTTAGTAAACAAAGCTTTTATTTTAATAATGGTCTCTCAATAAATTTATCCTTTGGCTTTCCCTAAAAACTCGGCAAGGCCAATAAAAGATTCTTAGGAACTGAACCCCTACTGAGGGACAGTGAGGTAAGGAATAGTATAGGTATCTCCTAAAGCATCATAAAAATGTAATTGTGCCCTTTGTGATAAATGAATTTACATTCTTCAGCAGTCTCCAAAATGTCAGTTGCACATGGCATGTGTGTGCTTGGGAAGGTGTGGCTTCTTTTCACAGGAACCACAGGAACATTTGGGACACCAAATAAAGTTTTTGGTTTTCACTTTCTACAAGTGTGACACTATTTCAGTTTTGGAAATCTGATTTCACAACATGTGACTTTCATGAATGGAGTTCACCAGGATTAAGATAATTCTAAAAAGGAGGCATTTGTTTGGGAGTGCTCATTGAAATGTAGAAAATTTCATGAATCCTATGACAGCAGTCATAGGCAGGAACTGTGAGAGGGTTTGGATGGACCCTCAGGAGAGATGTTACCATTTTAAAGCTATTTTTAGTTGAATCCCATTGTTACTCTTTAGATAAATAGTAAGTAATTGATACAATTAGAATTTTGCTGAACATTAGGATTGACATAGTCTATATCCTTTCAGAAAGCTCAGTGAAATATTTCATATCCACACATCTTGTATACATTTGATATACTCAAAATCTTCCCTTCAGATACTCAACACTCTTACACTACTAAATTCTTACAATGTTTCTATGTTGTTTTATAGTCATACCATTGGTATAATAAGTGTCTTGTCTTGAGATTCCTTGGGCATTTCTTACAGTGAAATTGCAGCCAACCTCTCAATCCTGAAACACAGGTGAGATCTGGCCAGCAAATGGTCAAGCTTTTTCTGAATTATCTCAATTATTGGAGCCTGGTCGATGGTTTCTTTAAATGTGAAAGATGTCTCTGAATTTCTGTTCCCTGTCTTGCCTTTGAAGTTTTGTCATCAAATACTTCTTCAGGCATCAAGCCTCCGTGCTGAAGAACAGAGTGCATTATAAGAGTGCATTGCTGTGAAAGCAGTGTAAATAAAAACTCAAAAGGTCACGTTGTGTTTCAGTAATATTTATCTAACTTTCTCTTGATGAAAAGCAAATAAATATTTTGTGTTATTTATATAAATGAGGTTAAATAAAGTGTGGTTCAGTGAAAACTGAGGACATCTCTAGCACAATCTCTGTGATGCCATATGGACCATTATCTATCTAGACACCTTATCTAACTTCTCTAAACACTAACTTAACTACAAATAAAATTGATCTTACTTTTTATTTATTTTTTTACTTTTATTTTTTAAGTGTGATGGAGAATTTATTTTGAAAATCTCACCTCCTTTGCTTGCCAAATTAAAGGAAATCAAGTTCTTTTTCAACAGCTTGAAAGATACATAACAAATTGACCATAAGGAGCAGAGGTATCATGCAATGTACTTAGCTCATGTAAAAGGTATGAGGTGACCTCACAGCCACCCTGAAGTCAGTGACAGTGCTGCAGTAGACACCATGAGAGCCAAGCTGTCTCTCTTTTGTGATTTTATCTACCATTTTCCATGTGAGTAGATGAACTATAACCCATCTGGCAGCAGCAGTGAACTGCTGCCACCTTAACTGTACAAAGAAGAGAAAATACAACCTTTTGAATCTACCTTGTGCATCTTCAAGTGTTGGCTGCTGTAAGCTATTGGCGTCAAGATATCAACCCCAGAAAGTCTGGGTGCCCAGCTGAGCTTCATCCACATGCAGTTCTGGGTAGTAAAGTGGGGATAAAGTGCCAGGAGGAGAGGGAGCTATGGTGGCATGTGTGTAAAAGGAAGCAAGGCACCAATTTCATCATGGTAAATATACACCAAAATAAACAAGCAGTGGTTTTCTGGTAAATAAATTATGGCTCTCCACACAAGTGAGAAATTAGCTCTTCATTACTTATGGTGGTAAGAACCCTGTCTTACCAAGGGGTGAGTATGTGGATAGGGGCAGAGTGTTTGAGGTTGCTAAACCATGGATTCCCAACACTGTATGCACTTAGTTTTCTTGACTTTTGGGTCAGTCAAAGATGACAGGAACAGTGAAAAGCTCCTCATCAATGCTATACCTGCCAGCCTAGAAATCAAGAAGATACAAGTCAGTCACAGAATGGCTGAGAAATATATGTGCTTTTCCCACAAATAGGATTCAAGACTAATTCTCAGTTAAACACTTACTGAAAACCACACTGACATTCAGCAGTGTTTGAGTCTTCTGAGGGAAAATGTGGGGTTTGAAAAAGCAGATCCCATGTTTCCACCCATTGGGGTGTGAGTTGTATATACTTCTGCTGCAGCAGAAGTTTTCATCAAGTGCATCTATGATTTTAAATTTATTTTGCATGTCTATTTTGATAAATTTTAGTGGATCCTATAGTATTTTTGACCATTACCAAGAAGGTAACACTTGATTTCCAGAAGTTTATGATAGAATCCAGCTTTTAAAGAACCGTAAAATAACTGAGCAAAAAATCCCAGTGGTTATTGCAAAAAGAAAACAAACAGCTCTAGTGTTTCTGACAGTTATGGAAAGTGGGTTGGGATCCCTCTTTACCTGGATGAAAGGCAAAAGCTTTTTTTTTCTATTTCTTGGGGTTTTTTTCAAATTTCTTCTCAGTCTTCATCTGTATTAGATTTTTTTCCAGGGGAGAGAGAGAGAGAGGCTGGCCATTCAAGAAAGACAAAAATAATAGCTGAGAGTCTCAACATGAAGTGAGGCAAATTAATTTCTTGAGCACTCCTCAGCATCCAAATTCCAGTATTGCCCTGAAAGGTTTTTGAAGTATTCATTGTTCTCAAGATTACAATTGTTTCTAGCATGCAGGGGAGGGGAGTACTGGAGTCCAAAAGCCAAAGTGGATGCAGTTTGGATCCTCACCTTCCTTAAGATGCTCCTCTTTCCTCCCAGCCCTAAAGTCTGTGGTTGTTAGGGTACTGTCTGTGGGTCCTTCTTCCCTTGGTATTCATGGGAGCACTCCCAAGCTCAAGCAGCTCCTGTCCCTCTTTGGCTTTTGTGTAGCTGGCACAATAAATGGCTCAGGAATATATGTACTTTGAGGCCTCTCACATTCCAGCTCCCCCTTTCAAAATACAAACCCTCATCTAATATCCATAATCCTTCATGTCAAATGTTTCACATTAAAAAGAGATATAATTTTGGTTTGCTAAACAAAATTTCCTAAGGGCAGACCTGCTAATGATTAGCTGACGTAATAATGCTCAATAAAAGCAACTTGCAGTGGTGAAGTAGATATTACCACACCCAATAACCAATTTCATTGTTTGCTGATTTGTGGAATTCAATTGTGAAAAGTTTTAAGAAGACTAATGATATAAGTCTTGCATTCACCTTATGAATACTTCAATAAGTTACTCAGATTTTATTAGCAATAACCCAACACCCACCATATTTCATTTGAGAATTTGAAAGTGCTTTATAAACAAGTCTCAGAACACCACGATTTTTCTACACTGTCTCCTTTGTATATTGTTTATTTCTTCTCAGATCATTCAGATGAACAGACAAGGTTAATAGTGTAAGACATAACACAAGTTGAGCAGAGCCATTGTTTCCTTCCTTCCTTCCTTGCACCAGCCCTAACATTTCTAGGAGTGTACATGAACTACTCTGCAGCTGGATGCTGAAACGGCCATACAGCTCAGGAGGTAGGACAGAAACCAGATGGGGAAACTCACTGGGACATGAGGTGTGGCATCACCATCAGGAATGGCACCACGTGGCAGTGTCAGGCTGAAAAGAGTGACACTGGAAGGCAGGCATTACCAACGTGGTCTGCAATGGCCAGAGCACCCTTACTTTGCTTCCAGTTTTGAACCTGTGGCTTTCTTTTTTTTTTTGGGTTGGGTTTGGTTTGTTTGGTTTTTTGTGGGAGTTGTTTTGTTTAGTTTGGGGTTGTGGTGTTGTTGTCAGAGGTTTTTTTATGTTTGCAAAGGAAAAAACACTTTTTCAAAGGTCTACCTGAAAAACATAATATTTCATCCAAAGTTGCTCTGATGGGATTTCTGTAAGTATCTGGGCAACAAACAGTAGTTTTAAAATAGTGGGTTTTCCAGAGCTCTGTTTGCCTTCAGATTTTAGGATAAATTTGTAGGCAGTTTTACCTGAAGTAAGGGAATTACTCAACTTTTTGCCAAACTTCATCCCAAAAAAATTGTATCTTGGTGCAGCAGCTTTTTTCTAACCATTGCAGGCAGCCCTGTCATAATAAATATAACTGGCACAAGCCCATTTATCTCCTAAGTTTGGACAGGATGTAACTTATCTTTAAAGAATAACATTGGCACTCTTGCTCCCACTATCGCTGTCTCTTTGGAGACCAATATTCAAATGCAAAGAGTCAGTTCTTTCTGCCATACAACTTTATAATGAAAGATCTAAGTTCCAAGGGTGAAATGCATACCAAATTTTATTGAACCTGGAAAGAAAGGTTTTCTCATTGAGAATGCCTAGAATCAGTTTCACTTGGGCAAAATAATTACCTGCAGTTGTCACAGTTGTCACAGGTGAAAAGTGTTAGCCAAGGAAGCACATATGCCAGTCTATTAATTTGCTGAAAGACTAGGTAGAGTACTTTGAACTATATTTCTCTGCCTGGTGGAGAAAGAAACTGAGTATGTCCCTTGACTGATTCTCAAAACCGTATAATTAATGACTCCAGAGAGTGAGAAAGTTACAAAATTTCTGAAAGGGTATTCTGAGTTCTGAAATGACATATTTTAACATCAAGTAATCAGCATATGAGATTCCCCAGCCCATTTAAATATTCAATACTTTATGCATGATGATATCAATCATTCTTAAAAAGCAAAAGCTCCTTAAAAACGTCCTATGTTTCTCCTTATCACCATTTTTTACAGTAATATGCAGCACAATTTACTGCCTTGGTCTGTGCATGGAATTTCTATTGGCAAGAGTGAGAACTGTGTGTGCTGCCAGTCAAAGGTACAGTTTGGCCTTTGGGCAGCTCTCCTTCAAATGAGCCCATGGGGAAGAGTACCACACTGGGCAGCCAACGGAGTCCTAATTTCCATGATTTTGTACAGCTGAACACTCTATTTGCTACCTTCCAAAAGCAGTAAAGCTCTAGCTGAAATGTAATTCCTAGACTAAAACCAAAAAGGTGAGGGAAACTTTTAAAGCACTTCATCGATAGACTTTGTTTAAAGTGACTTTTATTTTCTTTCCAAGGCCATAGGTTTAATTAATCTTGAGTTTCTCCAGGATAACATTTTCAGAATTGCTATTTTGTTATAAGATCACACACAGTGTTATTCTATACAATTCTGATTTCAACTGTTTACTTTGGGTAAGTGCTGCTAAGGACGCTTATCCTGGAGTCATTATTTCACTAAGTGTTCAAATTTGGAAAAGTCCAGTGAGGCTTTTTTCCTCAGACCAGAAGCTGAATGACTGTTTTCAGTTAGAACATACTGTTTTCATAAAGTAACTTGGGTGAAGACAATACTCCTGAATTTATCTTTATGCCTTTGAGCACACTTTACGTCCCTGGCTTTTCTCTGGGTTTCCCACCTGTAGTTAATTCCTGATGAATCTTCATCTTTTGCTCGTGTGTGTCTACTCTAGAGTCACTACAATGTAACATGTGCTTCCCATCACATATATAATCAGATGAATTTCAAACTTATGCAAGAATAAATTACAATAGTGTGTAGAAGTTCTAGTGTCTAAGCAATGGTAACCAGTGCCATTTTAGACACCCTGACATTTTAGACACCCCACCTGCCCTTCACCTCCCTTTCTGGAGGCTGCAGATGTGCTGTGTCACATTTGCCAGCCTCAAGCAGGTGTCTTTGAGCTACAGGGCCTCAAAGGCTACTTTTCATCTATTGCATTAAGTGCCTGTGCTTTGGCACTCAGATTGTTCTTTATATGGCCTGAGTCCTGGTTAAATGCCTTGGCCTGAACACGGTTTTTCTTTTCTTTTGAAGATGAAAATTCTCCTATTATTACAACTAGAACAGAATTTAATTTTTCATTTCGGAAGGTATTGCAAGGGAGGCAAATTCTGCTGAGTGCTTCTCAATGACATAATTAAAGACATAACATGAACATGAAAATTACATGTCTGCGAGACAAATTAAAACTTTTTCTCCTCCCACTCCTTTGAAAGAAAATGTGGAGTGAAACACAAAAATTCTCAACAATTCCTGTTTTGTGAGATTGCAAACATTTTAAGTGATTTATTATCATACCAGGTATTTTCTTTACCACACTTGGCTTTGACACTCTTTTAAACACAAACATACCCGCTATTACTTGCATGGCGTAATTCCGTAAGCACCAGGGTGCAGCAATGGTGGGTGGGCTCTCTTCTTTTTCATCTTAAACACAGGAATTCTCTAATGTTTTAAGCACACAGGAATGATCCCTGTAGGATGGTCCCATTCTCCCACTCCTCTGCTTTCTCTCTCTTTCCTTTCAGTTAATTCAGTAAAGCCTCATGAGTGTTGGAAGGTAGAAGATTAAGTAATGCAAACCAACACACCTCAAATTACTGGGCAACAAAGGAACCCTGTTGATCATCCCAGACTTTTCCACCCAGGAATGAAAATCCACATGAGGCGTACCAAATCCTTCTGCTCTTTTTGGGCCAAATGCTACTCTTAGATCCATACATGAGACCCAGCTGAGGAAAATGGAAGCCAAATGGACCATCAACTAGCAGAATCTGGCCCAGAGATACCAGGGAAATTCCTAGTCCTGTTAATTGACTGCAATAGTGACACTGAGGTTAATAATAATGCTAAAAAGTGATGTCCCCCACCAGAGTAAATTTGCTGTGAAGATCTCCCCCATGGCACAGGCAGAAGCCTCTCCTATATTTCCCCCTATTCCCATCTCAAGCAACTTTAGGTGACATGTCCAACAATTTTTCACAAAAAAAATATCAGTTTGGACGTCTCTGACAGCAATTATGTACTCTCAGTAAAATGCTACAAGCAACTTTTCTTGCTGAAACCTATTAGAAGCTGGGAGAGATGTGAAAAGCCAGATTCTCAGCTGCACTGAGACATTTTGTGTTGCTAGAACAATAGGACCAAAAGGAGATGGATCTTCCCACAGTGCAGTTTATTCCATTGTTGGGAAATCTGCAGCCCCAGTGGCTTTTGCAGCTGGTGGCAGGCAGAACGCTGAAGACAGGAGATGACAGGACTAGTATTGCTGTTCCCTGTCCTTGCAGGCTATTGACAAACAGCTGGTTTAGCTTAAAGCAGCCCCAAGCCTTTTCTTCTTTTAACTGCTCATGATCTGATTTAGATCAAATTAGAACTGGGAAGCAGCAGCCAGCTCCATTGTCATCCTTCTACCTTATATCTGCAAGTGGCAGCTGTAGGGTACTGCTAAAAATGCTGAGAGACTTGCTGCTTATCCCCATCAGACATCCAGGAGGCTGTGCCATGCAGGCTGCTGTCTTGGCAGGCAGCTTCCTATAAAGAGGCACTCCCTCTCTCTCTGATGTAAAAATTAACTCCACTCCTAAAAAACCCTGACTGCACGTGTCCCTTCAAAGTGCTGGGGGCGAAGAAACCCTCTGCGTGCTCCTCTGAAATGGCTGCTGTGTGGGGAAGTGAAGTGGGTGTCTCCAAACCACGCAGACCATTGCTGGAACTGTGGCTTTGTGCCTCACACATGGACAAGGAGGTCTCTGCTCACTTGTCCCTCAGTGATGGGACAAGTGTTCTCTCTCTTCTTTATCCAGCCCATTCATTTCATGAAACTGGTTGGAGCTTTGTGACTGCTGCCCATCTGCTTTTTTGAGATTGTCTGATGGTTTCAACTTTACTAGGAGGGAGATAAAGATGTATGCTCACTGCCCTGCATGCAGCACATTGCACTGTTTTATTAAGAAACTAGGTTTTACATAAAACCAAGAGAAGTAGCTAATTCGGTCACGTTCTTAAAGCTGGATTTACATTAGTGTGACACCACTAATGCCACTCGTTCATAGGGATATGACAACCCCCAAGGTTTACTGCTTTTTTGAACCCCTGTAACCAATTACACCAGGGCAAGGCACGTCTAAATTGCTATCAGTAGAAAAGCAGCATTTTAAAATCACTTTGTGGGGTATGTATCACTTCAGATGGGTCTGAGTAACCATGAATCAAGCTTTGAGCCTCTTACCACATGTTAGGAGTCCATCTAAATCTTCTCATCCTCTCAGTGAAGAACAATAGCTTTCATTTGAAGAGACACTATTAAGTGGCAAAATGGATTAAAAGAAAAATAGGGGGGGAAATTAATAACAAAAAACCTTCAATCACTAAACTTACAGATGCAACTAATTGATTTGAGGGTTGGCAGGGGAATGCCATGGCAGCTAGTTTGATGTAGTAATTAATGCAATCATCCCTCTTTGTTATTACTTTAATAAGGTAAACACCCTGTTAAAATAAACTAAAACAGTTGTCTCTGGCCCAGAGCTTGCAGTTGTGGTGAGCAGGGTAATAACCCCAACAATGTAAAACTTGGACAGGAAAGAATGAATTACGTTAATCCCCAAAGGTTCTTACTGCAGACTTTTGAAGTTTTAACTTCAGAGTGGAAAAGGAGATCTGAAACTTGGAGGGTATTCACCCCATGGCTCCTGAGAGAAAGCAGTGTGTGTCTGCTCAAGCACCCTGAATCCAGCTAATAGGGGCTGGAGATAAGCTCAGTTTCTGCAAACACTCACATGTGGGCTTATCTGCACTACCACAAATAGTCCCATGACACTAAAAGTTCAACACAGGCATAAAAATCAGCGCTTGCACAGGTATCTTTCACACTGTTTTGGAGTATCAGTATGAAGAGGGAGAGTTTCAGTTTTCGTTTTAACCTAATGGCTGTTTTTTAGAAGTAGTTTCCAGCAAAACCCATTCTCAGTAGCATGATTCAAAGGGCTGCTTTATTTGTTTGGGTTTTCCACTTCAGGTTTTCATTCCAAACAACAGAATTAAGAAGGAAGAAGCTGTGCTGTATTTTTAAGGATCCCTTCAATAAAAAGGAGTTGCTGAAACACAGCAAAATAGAAAAAAAAATCCTGGTGAATAGTAACAACATTTTTCTTTCCTATTAACTTTACAAGGATTTAACTGTAAGATGTGTGCAACTCAGACTTTTATTCAGAAATTTGAGATTTCTCTTAGTACCTAAATCCCCTCGTTTTAGTGGTTTTACCTAAAAGGCATGAGCACTCCTTTGGATTGGAATCTTTGCACATGGCCTAAAATCTTTCAAATACTTGCATGCAACATCTATCTGGCTTCTCTGAGAAATCCCATGTGACCAAAAGATTTGGCTTTCTTCTCAGCTCCTGCTCTTCCCAATGACGCCTCAAGCCTTAATCACCTAAATGATAATTTACCAGATTCCCAAAAGATACAGGTCCAAAGACAAATTAAATCACTGGAAATGCATGAGAAACTTTTGTGATGAATAATGTAGTTTCCAAGATGGCGAGTGCAGGGCATGCTGTACTAGTGTAGATTTACAATGCAAATGGGTTACAAGGGGTTATGACCTCCTTATTCATGTCAGCCATCAAGATGTGCTCAGGGCGTTATAGGCAAAATGGGCTCCATTTGTGGAATTTTTACTTTATTACTTATTGCCAATTAGCATAAATCTCTGATTACTAATTATAGAGTACTGAGAAAAGTTGGGTGGGAGTGTTTATCTGCAGGAGGGTAGGAAGCCTCTGCAGGGGGATTTGGACAGGTTGGATTGATAGGCCAAAGGCCAGTGGTCCGAGGTTCAACAAGGCAAAATGTTGGGTCCTGCATTTGGGTCACATCAGCCCCAGGCAGCACTACAGGCTGGGACAGAGTGGCTGGAAAGCTGCCCAGAGAAAAAGGTGCTGGTCGACAGCAGCTGAACATGAGCCAGCCAGAAGGTCAGTGGCATCCTGGCCTGTATCAGTGCGGCCAGAAGGACCAGGGCAGTGACTGTCTCTCAGTTCTGGGCACTGGGCACCTCGAATCCTGTGTTCAGTTTTGGGCCCCTCACTACAAGAAAGACATGGAAGTGCTGGAGAGCGTCCAGCGAAGGGCATTGGAGCTGATGAATGCTTTGGAGCACAAGTTTTATGAGGAGTGTCTGAGTGAGCTGGAGTTGTTCATGCTGGAGAAAAGGAGGGACAGGGAGAACTTTATTGTTCTCTACAACTACCTGAAAGGAGATAATAATGAGGTGGGGGTTGGTCTCTTCTCCCAAGTAACAAGTGACAGTTGCACCAGGGGAGGTTTGGATTGGATATTAGGAAAATTTCTTCATAGAAACAGTGGTCAAATACTGGAACAGGCTGCCTAGGGAATCACCACTGAAATACCTGAAGGTATTTAAAATAATTGTGGATGTGACACTTTGGGACATGGTTTTAGTGGTCACATAGAAGTGCTGTGTTAATGGTTGGACTTGATGATCTTGGAGGTCTTTTCCAACCTTAATGATTCTGTGATTCATGCTGTCCTTCCACACTGGTCATTGCCTGCTACCAAAGCCCTGCCATTTATCCCAGTGCACAGGGTCCCTCTGCAGGCTGTGCTGTCCCCTCCAATGAGACCTTGCTCAGTGCTGTTCATTTAAGTTCTTCCAGGGTTAGCATTTTAACAGGAAAAGCTTCAGAAAGCTGAAGTCTGTCCTTGCTGTGCTGATGTGTGCTCTTTAATAAGCTCCAGAGCTTTAATCCAACGGAACATTTTCTTGTCAAATTTTAAATTTGTCATTTCTAAAATGGTTGAAGCCAAGAACAGAAATAGTCTGCATAGTCCACAGAGAAAGCAGCTAAGATATATATTTCATAGAATCATAGAATGGTTAGGGTTGGAAAGGACCTGGAAGATCGCATAGTTATATATAAAGAGTACGGATGCAACTTATAATAACTCTTAATTCCCTTGCTTTCACTCTTTGGCTGAAAGCCTTCATTCAGATTCCTACAGTTGCAGCCTCATATTTGGTTTCTTGCTGAAAATTCTCAGCTCTGAAATAGGAAAATGAAGAAACCACCAGAGCCATCCCCGTTCCTTTCTCTTTGGGGAAATTTGCAGCCAGAGTGAGAAGCCAGCCCCTTGAACCCACGTGCCCTGCCCCAGACGAAAGAGCAGCTGTGAGAAAGAAGAGCTATTCCGTGGGTCAGGGCAGCATTTCCCCGTTGCTGCTCCCCTGGTGTCTTTGGGTCTCCCACCAAAGTGATGAACGGTTCCCTGTTCCGGCAAAAAAGCACACTGCACTGTCTGTTCCCCCCGTGAAACACAGTGACCACGCAGCCGCGGTTCTGGCCAACGCGGGGAGGAAACAATTCCAGACCTTTTGGTAGTAACTTTTGCCTTTGCTGGGGTTTCATCAGTTGTCGGTCGGATCGGTTCACGGGGCACTTTGCCTCGTAGCCACCGGGGAAAGGAAAAAACGAGGAAAGAAAAACAGCAGCACCAGAGGTTCTGACAGCGGCCCGCGCCCCGGGGCCGATCCGGCCGGGCTGAGCGGGGACCAGCGCGGCGGCCGCCTGAGCTTCCCGGCCGCGCCACAGGGGGGCACGGCCGCACCGGGAACGTGCCCACACGAGCCGAGTGAAAAGAGCTGTGCCGTGCCGAGCCGAGCCGAGCCGTGGTGAGCCGAGCCGCATCAGCGCTGTGTCCCGGTGCGCCCAGCGCCCCTCGCCCCGCCGTGCCGCAGCTGCCCGCGGCCGGTCCCGGGTAGCGCGGGTTTGGGCCCGGGGAGATGCCCCGTCTGTGCAGGGCCCGTGCGGCGGGGCCGGGCAAACGCACCTGCCCGAGATGGTGCAGAACTTGGGGCCTCTCCGGGCTCGCCCTCGGCCACCGGCCCGCCCGGAGCGTGTGGGAGCGGGGCTGGTGCCCGCCGGGCTGGGATGGCCGCAGGTGAGGGGGTGAGAGAGCGGGGCTGCGCAATGCTCGCACCGCCGGCCCCGGGGCTTGCGAGCGCGGGGCAGCGGCCTCGGGCAGTGTCCGTGCGGGAGCTGGAAGATTTATGGAGAGCAGAGAAGAATCTCGGGCCCGCTCGGCTGCCCCAAAGGTGTGCGCAAACAGGGCGACACCAGCTCTCCGCAAAGCTGACCTTCCTCAGCTGGGCAAGACAAGCAGAGAGGCATTTTCCTCTCAAAGCCTCCTGCACTTGCTGTGCTGTAGGCCACAACTCTGTGCACATGGGGCGAACCCTGCGGAGCGCGGCGGGACGGGCCCTCGGCGCGGCTTTGCAGGACGAGCGTCTTGCACGTTCCCCTGCCATTATTACAGGGGAGGCTGAGGCAGAAGGGGGCCCTTTTAACACCAGGGAGCTGAATTTTATTGTGGACCGAATGGGCATCGGAGAGCAAATGTACCTCTAAGGAAGGAACGCAGAGAGGACCCTCTGCCAACCATAATAATCTGTGTGACTAATAGGGAACACCGAGAACTGTTCCATTATATCATGAGACATTACATCGTACTTGAAAAAATAGTCTTTGATGACATGCAAAGGATTGGCGAGTGCATTTCAGAGAATCCTCCTTCATTCAAGGATTTCAACCCATGTTCATTATGCATAATTTAACTTTCTAAGCATTTATATAAGAACTTGCTGCTATGGGTTTTACATGTTTGTCATTTAAATTTGGGGGAACAGAAGGTGTATGAACTTATTTTTAAAATTACTCATTTATAGTTCCTTGGAGGAATTGGAAACTGGAACTTCACAATAATTTTGCCATGTATTTCTAGACCTCGCCCAACATGCTGCAGTTTTGCAAAATGCCAGATATTAGCAAAACTCTGTTTGCATTTAGTCTCACAGAGCCTACAGAGTAATATTCCCATATAAAGTATTACGATATCAGCTCTCTTTTTTTTTTGTAATTTTAATATCGCGGGTGTCAATCAGGAAGAAGATTGTTGCCTTTATTACAATGAATATAGAGCAAAACAAAGAACTTTTTAGAAAATTAATATGCTCTGGGGAAATTCAATAAATCTTTGTGAGAAGAAAACGGGTTTTATATATAAATATATAAAAGCTGGCTGTGTATTGTGCAAAACTTGCTTAGTGCTAAAGGATTAAATGTATTGTAAATCAATGGTGGGTCCCATAGCACATTATAGCATATTTTATTGGGTTTTTACCTTATGGTAAGGTCTTTTATTAAGAGTATATAAGAGCACACGCTGCTGAATACCTTGTTTTTCACAGTGCTCTATACATAATGGAGGGTTTTTTTTTTTTTACTTGTTTCATTAAGCATTCCTGTAATTAATGCATTTAATGGGAATCCAGCAGTAACAAATATAAAATTTATTGTGGCTTTAAAAAAACTGCTTCGGTTACTACATTTTCCATTAGCAAATAGCAATGACCAAATTCCTCAAAATATTTCTGCTCTCACCCCAGAAATCTCCTGCTAAAACAGGTGATGTTTTCAACTGTGTAATGGGAAAGAAATGCCACATAAATAATCGCTGTGATGGATTCAGTATAAATCCAAAAAGTGTCTTTAAAATAATCCTCAAACCTCTGAGTCTCAAGCTTGATAAGAAGACGTCTGTATTAGCACTGGAGCTTGCTGGGTGAGTTATTAGGTGTTGAAAGACACCGTCTAGGAAGTCTGACCCATCAGAATTTGAATGTAAAAGGCAAGTGACAACTTCATGAATACATGAAAAGCCTTAGAGCCCGGTCCCAAAGCCCTCTTTCCCTGCCTGAAAAGCCCGTTTATCTTCGGATGAATAAGAGTTACAGAATTGGAACCTAAGGAAAAAATCGTTGGTATCCGTGGCCAAGGGAATGTCTCCCTCCCACCCATTTGATTAGAACCATGTGCAAGTTTGGCTAACGAGACTGTAGGGCTTTCCCCTCGCCTCTGTGGATGATTGTGGCATTTTATTTTAATGCTGGTATGGTTTCCCATTCCTGTTCCTTGCAAGCTTTTGGTCTGGGCAAATAAAAAAGGAGATGTCAGAACAGGAGAATCTTTTTACAGCGTATAAAAACCTTCCCATCTAATCCAAGAGGAAATCGTAATGTGAAGAACATCGGTGTTTTAATGGCCTCCTAATGAGGATGAACTTGGCCAGAGCTTTGAACAAGACAGATGGAAAGCAAAACAGCTCATTTCTCCTTGAGGGCAAGGATTACAGTTCTTAGGGAGGACTGCATGGATATGCCTTCAGCAGGTAAAGCTTTGCCTGCCTGCAGTCTCCTGGCAGGGCCCTGATGTACGGGCTGTTGGCAAGAGCAGGAAAGGGGGGGTAGGAAAGTGGGGGGCGTGCTCATGCTTTCTGGTTTCTCTGTCAGTCTATTTCTCTCTGTGTACTGCTGGGAAAAATGAAGACAATTATATTTACCTAATCCCTGGGTAATTAAGGCACTAAATTAAAGCCTGAGAAGCACTTGAAACTTTCAGATGAAAGAGCCCATAGACAGACAGCCCACTTGTAACCTCACATGTCTGGGGTTCTCCCTAAGGTATGGAGGATACACAGCAAACACTCTGTACAGCCGCAGATAGGTGATCACATCTAATTTAAAAGCTCTCATTACTCCCTCCTGACAGGTTTGGATGTTTGCCTGCCTAGTTCCAAGGCCAGTGTCGATCCATTTAAAATTAATATTTTTCATTCCCCTCTCCGCCGTGTGCATTTAAAAGCTGTCCTTGGCTTTCCCTCCCAGCTGCTGGCTCCGATTAGCCCAGCAGCAGTGACGGAGCTCTGCTTTGCAGCTCTGATGGGTTCCTACTGCTCTCATACCACATTAGAAGTAGAGTTTTCCTAGAAAAGGTACTGCCTTGTTCCTGACTTCTATGGCTTCAGCAAGCCAAAGAGTCTTAATTTCTTACTGGGAAAAACAGACCTTTCTCATCCTGTCCCAGAAACAAGCTGTGAGTGCCAGGGGTGTGGATGTCGTGCTTCCTTCTGTGGCACTGTCCCTTGACAGGGCTCAGCCCTGCATGCTCCCCTTGCTCGGCATGGGCTTGCAAGGAAAGCAGAAATGTTATTGTGAGCAGATCAAGATGGTACCTCTTTTTGCTGCTGCTAAAAAGGATCTTTGTACAATTCTCCTGGAGTGACATGGGGCATAATGTGGCAGAGGAAAGTGCCCTCATGGAGATATGCGTGAAGGTCTTTCTAATCAATTAAAAATGTGAGTTCTGCTCTGGAAATCCACTGTAAAAATAATTGTAAAACACATTGTAATCAGTAGCTTGGGTTCCCCTGTCTCTGCGGAGTATTGCTGACTCTTTGAAGGCAGAGACCAGGTCATGTTTTAAAGCTACTTTTGTCTTCATGGGCTTTGGAGGGGGACGACAACTCTGGGTAAAGCCATGGTGATGGGCCAGTATAGAAACCTCACAGGAACAACAGGTTAGAACCCCTGCCTCTAATGGCACAAGATGCAGATAGCATCTCACTTGAGTTTTTGTCTGGTGCCCTGGGCACAGCCTAGGAGTACAGCTTCACCATGCAGCAACTCACAAAAAATTTTGGCCATCTTTCCATTTTCTGCTCACTCCCTGCCCATCCACCTGCCTACTGTCTGTCCTGCCCTCTCCAGGCTCTGTACACAGTGAGCTGCATGGCTTGCCACACCAGTTAGCTGCACTGGCAACGTGATAAATACTTTTCCACTGCATTTTTCCCTAGTTTTATTCAGTCAGATTGGCTTGAGGCACAGTCAGACTAATGGCAGGGCATTGGTTTAGCTCAGCTTTTGCAGTGTAGTGGCAGGAGTCACCTGCAGTGCCAGTGCCAAGTGTGTCAGTACAGTGGGAGCCCTGCAAACCTCACTGCCAGCATGGCCAGGATGCTACCACATTGTATTGCTGTGGAACTGTGGGGCTGTGGGTGTCCCCCCAGGCCCTTCCCCTCATCCCACACAGTACTACCACAAAGAGGTAGCTGAAGCACCTTCACAACGGGCTGATAGTCCCTCAGCTGTTCTAGGGGATGAGTTTAGGATTGCAGGAATTAGGCACCCAAGGTGGAGTCAGTCAGTGCGGGTTGCACTTACTCCATCTGAATGATAAAACCTTGCCTCTAAAGGCAGCCACCATTGCAGAAGGACGCTGGTAGCAAAACCAGCCCCTCCTCATCCTCCCCATCCAGCTTGTGAAAACTGCCTGACTTTAATTCTGGCAATTTAACATATAGATCAAAGTACAGGGAGCAGCCACAGCAAAATACCAACAACAAAAAACCCGAGTCAAAACAACAGCTGGTGTTGTGATACCCTACACAACCCAGCGTAACCGGAGTCCACAGCCGTGTCCCACTGTGGACAGTTCCTTTTTCTTATCCATGGCTACATGTTGTCTTTGTAGCACAGCTTCTTGAAGCTAAGAAAAACTTCTACTAAGCTGGAAATGACTCAACCACTATATAACACAGAATGAAAATGATTAGTGAAACAAAAGGGAAAGTGCAAGGAGGATATAGAGTCCTTCTATACAAAGCCTCCTGTCTTCCTATGGGATCCATTATAATCCAGAGGGCCCCAAATTTAAACTAATCCGTTTCTGCCTTTATTTATTTTTTCTTGACTCAATTTCCTACATGAACTGGACAGTTATGTCAAATATTTTTCTTTCTTTTAAGTTGACTTGCTGTCAGCTGAATGCAATGCCCTGTGAAAACACCTGCTGACCTGCTGTATACACACATACACAGGCACACGTCTCTGCTGTCTGCATTTATATATCTATATCATCTATATGTATCTATAGAATCTATGTCTGCCTATCTATATGCCTATATGTCTCTTTTTCTTGCTTTTAGAGCAGGACCCACAGGTTGCAAATTCCTCATCTCTGCAGAATACACCTACAAGCTTCCCTCTCTTTTGGGAAAGGCAGCTGTCTCATTGCTTCTAGTTCAAACTGCTCTGGCTTGCTCTGCTGGCAGGAATGGACTGATTCCTGGGGGAATGGACTGATCAAGTTCACTAATGGTCGGGCTCTTGTGGTATTTTCTTACCTAACACAATCAGAACACGCGTCTTAAATATTTTATCAGCTTTTCTGGGTCATTCTCTTACTGTGGCATTGTATTGCTGGAGAATAGAGCAGGCTGGAGGAAAAATAGTGCTCAAGAATGCTGCAGAAAGAGAGTTTTAAGCACATGGCAGCACTAATGCCCTTCTTAGAGCCACTAAAACAAATGTCCCTGTTGCAGCACAGCAGCTCGGAGGCCAAAAAAAAAAAAAAGGTTAGGGCGATTTCAATAACAAAGCAGACGAAAGAATTGAGCAAATAGTCCCAGACCATCAGTTGTTGGCTCTGATCTAAACGGTAGTGGTGGTCCTGGTTTAACTTTGATCCCTCCTTTCTGATGCTTGATTAATTTTTTAACTCCCTAGAAAAAAGTTCTTAATAAATTTTTGTGATTTATCTTATGCTTATTCCCTGTGGGTAAACCCACAAATGCCTGTGAGTAAAGTGTAAAGAAAGTGGGTATAACAGGTTAATTCTGGGAGTAGTCCCAGAGCTGGAGTCTCCTGTAGTGGGCCCTCAGCAGCCAGTAGCTATTGTGGAGAAGAAAACATCCACTGCCTGCCTCCAGCTAGACAGTGACTCCAGATGGGCAGGGAAAGCTGAGAGGCAGGTCTGTCCTGCAGGCCTTTGATAGAGCTGTGAGTAGAAAGTGTTGCTAATGAGGGGACCTAACCAACCACATCATTTCTGAGCCTGTCCCCAAGGGCTGCATGTGGGGAGATTCTCCAAAAGGAGGTCAGACATGCTTTGTCTATTTTATGCTGAGAGTCAGCATGATAGTGAAGAGCTTTGCATCCTTGCATGTCCAGTGTTCCCTCTATCCCAGTATTTTTAAACTTTTTTTAACAAAAAAGCACTCATGTCTGCCGTGTTTTTCCATCCTCCTGCTGAAGGATTTCTCTAGCACCAGTTGAATTCCAATTTCTCAGCTCTTGTATCTGTTTACATCCGGGCTCATGGGGGTTCACCACCCTCCCCTAGCTCCACACGCCTTTTTTGGGGAGGTGTTTGCTTTCTCCAAATTGCTGTTGCTGCTCTGTTACTCTGCCTTGATTTTTGCCTATGTCCTTGGGTACCTATGGTGTCCTCTGTGTTTGTTTATCATCCCTTCTTGAACTCTGTGCCCCATTGCCATTAGTTTTGAATGCCCTTATAGCAAGTAGGCTGCAGCCTGGGTTCAGGAAAAAGCTGGGACACATTGAGGAGCTAAGAGGGTCCAGCCAAAGCACAAGAGGCGGGTGTGGCAGAGGGAAGGAGTCTCTCTGTACCACTGCTCTGACCAGTATAACCTGGGGCAACCTTCTTGCTGATGCAGTGTCCTCAGCTTAGTCTAGTTCTGGCTGCATCCCTGCAAAGGAGAAGAGTGTGTGCTCACACTGATTCATTTTCTTGCTAATAATAACTTTGTTATTATGTCTAGAGCAGCCTGGAGAGAGCAATAGTAACAGTGGACTGCTTGGAAGAGGAACAAATACTACGATCAGGTTTAGGAAACCGTGAATCAGCTGCAAAGGGCAGTGTTACCTCAGCCTGAATACATCTTGCTTAGCTCACACTGTCAGGTGTAAATATAACTGTGTGGACAATAAAGTTATCCTGTGATATGTCTTCATGAGAGGCACCTATTTTTACAGATATGATGATCCTCTTTCAGTATTTGGCCCCAGAGCAGGAGCCCTGCTGTAAAAATACATGTTAAGCAGTGGCATGACATCCCTGCTTTAAAGGCAATGCAGGAATATATGACCTCAGAAAAGGATTCAACTAATGCCATGCCTTGCTGTTTGGGGAAAACGTCTGCTGTACCCCCTTAAAGAGGGAGCCATGTGCACCCACTGCCTACAAGGGGAGGATAGGAACAGGGGCATGGCTCTGCCTTTTTCCTACCCATTTTAGGAGGGTGAATGCTCTTGGCCAGATTTAGCCTTTTAAAAACCGGGGGGGAGAGCAGCAGAAACTGTGCCTGTGCCAGGGCCCCCAGGGGAGCGGCACGGTCACACCGCATGGGGCCGATATCCTGCAGTGTGACACCAGCACAGAGCACTTGCAGGCAGGCTGGTCCTTGTCACCGAGGCTGCACCACTTGGGTCAGGCCCTTGCTCTGGGACTGCCAGCAAGACATCAAGTTGCATTAATCTACAGCAAATCTAATTCCCACTGCAGAGATGGGTTCATCCCGACTAACTTTAGATTACAGTTTACGCATTATTGTGCCAAGGTCTGTATTGGACCAATTTATAGTGAGAAATGAGGTTGGCAAGATAACAGGGGCATCACAATTAGAGCTAATTAGCCCAGCAGGAAATCCATTTCCAGGCAGCTTTTGGCAAGAGGAGAGGTTGGCGGGATAACAAGCATGGAGTGTATTTTGATACAAGCACACTCCAGCTGCAAGGAAAAGTAAAGTAACAGCTTGTCTCATCCTTATGCGGGGGCCTCATGTCAGGCTCCACCACCTAAGTCTTTTTGTTTGAGGCTTTGCAGCCTCCCTGCTTGGAAGAAGTTCAGAGAACTTGTTCTTACCAAGTCACCTTGGCTGCCGGAGAACAATGGTGAGCCACAAGGTCTGCACGGCACCTTACTCCTGCCACCAGGCAGGAGTGTGCCCTGCACCTTTCCTCCTTTGTTTGGAGGGAGATGAGGGGTTTGAAGGTCATAATAGAAATCAGTGAAGAGGAGCTTGGTTTAATTGCTGGACTTATACATATTGTAAAATGCCTGGAGTATAGATACAGACAAGCTATTGGAATTATTTGTATTTGAGTGCTTTATTATATTGGAATTGCAGTGATATTATTAACATTTGTACAAATGCACAAAAATCCTTTCTCTTCTAGCTAGAAAGAGATGTAAAAATCTGACATAGTTGAACAGTCTCAATGAACTCATTGTCCATTTGTAACAGTAATGGATTCACAATGCAACAAAAAGCTTAACATAAAATTAAACATATTAAATNTATAATATATATATGTATTTATATATAAACTTCGATAGTTTAGGCTTACTCCAAGCAGTGCTAAAAGTTCCTTAAAACCAGGACAATGGCAATAGTCCAAAGAAGCAATGTTCACTGATGAGTGCTACCCGGTGTTTGAAGACAGCTGCTACAGAGAGAGGGATACAGAGCTCACGGCCATGGGCTGGGAAACACTTGGGTCCCAATGATAAAGTCCTTGGCAAAACTCTCAGTGGCAATTGTTCTTACTCAGAAGAGCGAATACACCTTTTGTGCAAAGTAGTTTGTCTTGTGGAAGCATGCTAAAGGTGATCTCTGTCAGGGAACTCCTTGCAATCTCAGCTCTGTGGGGTGGGGAAAATATTTCTCTGAAATTTCGTGGATTCCAGCAAGGAAAACATTTCCCTTGAAATGCCCGATCAATCCTCCCACCTCCCTCGCCCCAGGACACTGCTGCAGTTTCTGCAAAGCCAGAAGGAGCTTTCAATCTTCATTCGGAAGGCTGTCAGGCAGATTTTCAGTCAAGAAAGATATTTGGGTCTAAGACCCTCACGGCTTCAGATGGCAGGCTCTGACCACAGGCTTTGTGAACAGTTCCACCAGGTGAAACTCAGCAATACTAACATTTAACTTGCAAAAATGTAGAACTGGAGATCCTGAATCCCAGGTATTACACATTGGTCTAAATATAATGAGTTGCAGTTATTGATTCCAGTCCAAGGAGAGCCTGGGAAAGGATCAGATTTCCACTTAGAGAATCAATCTTGTCTCTGAGTGTGTGTGAACACTGACATTTTTGGCCTCATGCAGTTTAGGATTTGCTATAAAGTCGTTTTGAAAGCTATGGAAAACCAATAATGGTGAGCAATTTAGCTCTTAAGTGTAAAGCCACTGATAAAATTGAGATAACTGTAAGCTCTGGAAAAAAAAAAAAAACAACAACGAAAAGAGATTATGGATGTAAACAGTCTCTTTTGTCTATGCAGTAAGATGATAATTTCAGATGTTGAAAAATTGAATTTTTTTTTTTTTTTGGTGTTCAAATCGCTTGAGATTTTATTGCTTTTATTTGTCCTTAGAAGCTTTTTGTCTCTTCTTCTTTTTTTTCTTTTTAAAGGTGCTGTCCCTAGTCAAGTTATAAGGCAACATATTTTATTGATTCAGAACTCTAATACATAGTATGGCCACTGTTACCACTGCAGCTTTGCAGCTACTGTGAGTTGGACAACAGTCAAAGTGCATCACAATGCACAACAGAGCCAGTCTCCTGACCTTACGATATACAGGACACTTTGGTTCTTGGGATGAGAGATTATAAATGTAGCTTAGATGCCGCCTCACATCACACACATTGCATAATAAAACATTTATATGCTGTCATGAAGAGGGTGTAAAGTCTAAGTCACACTGCAGGCTGGTCGGTCTCAGCTTCTCCGCTCGGGCAGGTGTGAGAGACAAGTCGTAGATATGCCACCAGTGAAAGCATATAAATGTATCTGGTGCAAAACTTTTACAAGAGTATTTATAAATGATTCAACAAGGGAGAACAAGAAAGAGAGCAAGAGCTAAAGTGCAATTTTAAAAGAATATAAATAATTGAAATGTAGAAATAAGATACTAATTAGTTGTAACTGGTTTTGTTTTATAGGCACAGTTTAGGTTTTATGTCTACAGATCAATTTTTTTTCTCTTCTTCCCCCTCTAGTAATTTTCTCTGATGTATAATGGAGCTTCAATGGTCTAAATCTAAGGAACACTGCTTAGTAAGAGGACTGAAGAGGCAATGATAAGGCAGTATAGTGCAACTCACTATGTGATATTAGACAAGAAATGAGGATGGGGTTAGATCTTCTGTGGTGATGTATAAAATCAGCCTTAAAAAAAAAAAGCAGAAAAAAAAAGACAGGCTTTCCAGTTATATGTTAACTCATGCTTTCTAAAATGAGAAAGCACATTTTGCAATACAAAGGAAACAACTGAAGGTTTATAATTTGTTTCATTGTTACCAAAAAAAAAAAAAAAAAA
>VZSE01014929.1:453556-708547 GCA_013398275.1 Promerops cafer
AAAAAAAAAAAAAAAAAAAAAGAGAAAGGGAGAAAAAGCAGATGCTGCTTTAAGGAAAACATTTAATTCTAGGAATTTCTGTACAACTGACCTCAGCAAACTTTTCCATCTTAGATGGATGACTTCTGCTTGAGACCCTGAAAGATTAAGATGCACACACACCTAGAGTAGTTTATTGCAAAACTAATATTGTAACTTAAAAAAAAAACAACAAACAGATTCTGTACAAGAATACTGTTCAAATGGAATGTGTTAAAATAACATTTATTAATAAATACTTTATAAAATTCTATGTGAATACTAAATTAATAGATTCCTGTTTTAAAATTGCTTTGGTCCTCATGAATTTTCATAAATTCACTCTATACGCTTTTTTTTAAAAAAGGTATTAGCTGCTAAAAAGCACATTTTGCCTAAACTAAAAGGCTAGTTTTCAATACTAAATATTGTTGCTTAAAAAAATATGAATCCTCAAAAGTTGGGCATTTAACAACAGATATAGCTGGCTTGTTAGTTAACAGGACTGAGTCATTAACACTAAATCTACACGCACTGAGGCACTGAACCTTTGACTTTCCACTATTCAGAATATGGGCAGCAGACATTTAGCTTCATAGCAGGAATTAACTCCCAACAGCATGAAATTCTCCATAAATCATCATCATCATCATCATCATCATCATCATTGTTTTCCTTATAAAACACACCATGATAGCACACAAACTACTTGTCTCCCACAGGCAGCGTTACGAATATGGCTTGCATAAATTGATGTGGAGAAGGGAGGCTGGGGGTACCAGAGCTGGATCGCAGCATCATTTCTTTCTGATCAAAGTATTGCAAGTTCTCCATGGCTGAGATTTCCAACCTGCTTTCCAATATCACAGGAGATGCTGTCTATGGTATGGTAACAAGTCCTCCTGAACAAGGCACTGGCCAAGACTCACCACCCTGCGAGTGCCCTAGAGAGTGGATAATGGAGGTGGTCTGAGTTGTCCTTCGCTGGCAGTGGGATAGGGCACGGAGCCTGGTGAGCCCAGCAACAGGCTGGATTTGCAGGGCAAGAGGAGAGTGGAGCAGTCTCCTGAAGTAACTTGTGGAAAAGCAGGATTCCTCCTTGATGGAAAGAGCCCAGGAAGTGCATTTAAAGTGACATGGTTAGGAAGAGGCTGCTGCCACTGACCACATGGCAGAGGGACATCCTGGAGACAGAGGGCTGGGGCTTCTCCCGCAGCTCTTGCTCAGGAGCCTCCAGTGCCCGGCTGGACCAGCAGCTTGAGGAAAGGCTGCAGGATCACTCCCCTGGAAAACAAGAGCATTTTAATGTGGAAGCAAATCTGATGAATAATATAAGGTGCCTGGTACGGTTGGTCCTTTTCCCGATGATACAGCCGATGTAAATATGCTGCATGTTGTCTTGGCCTGTGAACCTGCGACAGAGTTACAAGAAGCAATAGCAAATAGCTTTTCATCCTTTACTTATTTCCACATCACTAGCAAGGATTATACCTAAAGGCCAATAGTATAGAGAGGAGACATTTCATTGTAATTACACATTTAGGCCAACATGTGTGGTTGGCTTGCCTAGTTAGCATTAAAAAAAGAAATAATTGAGCTATATATAATACACATCAGTCAAACTGTCAAGTTGCTGAATTTAACAAAACTTAGGCAAGGTTTTTGTATTTTTTCCTTTTTTTTTCTTTTTAATGTAGAGGCTTTCATTTTAACAGCTAAATATTTTAATTGAGAAGACTGAATAAAATGAAGCTAAACTGTAATTCTAGTGCAGTGTAGCTCAACTGGGTATTCTAATATTACCAACAGCTTTGATTTTTATTTTTTAATGTATTTAAGTGCTACCCATATAGTGGAAAAGTTTTTAAAATTAACCCTGTAATGGCATTTCCTTTTTGATGGTGAATGATGAAATTCAGATGTGGGGGAAATGCTTATTTGGGTTTTTTGAATAATGGATACTCAGCTGGAGCATTTTTCTCGACTGCATATTTGAAAAAAGTTCTCTTGGGAGCCATGATGAAGCAAAACCATTTAGCTATTACAATTGGAGATTAAAAAAAAATTATAGATTCAGTATTTAAAACACTTTAAAAGTATATGTTTGTCTAAAATATAATAGAAAATCCTTTACATTTGTATTTTTTCATAATTTTTTTTTTTTGGTTCTTAGACTAGATTATAATCAAGTCAAGATTTACACTGTACATTAAAAATCTTCTTCTTTTGAATGTGTTTGCATAAATGGAAAGCGAGCTGTTAAAGAAAAGAATACTGATAAAAAGTTAGTCACCAAGATAAGAACTATTTTGGCAATGAATGATGCTCAGAAATTTGCTTTCCCTTCCAGACAGGCCCTGGTCCTTACAGTGCCTCCTCACACTTCAGTTGTTTCACTCTCCCTCCTGCATGGAGAAGACCCACCCTTTTAAAACCCATGACTCCTCCAAAGACCAAAGACACAGTCTTTGAGGAAGAGAGTTTTGCTTCAGAACAAAGTGTGTTCAGGGCTAAAGGATTTGCTGGGAATAATGTGAATTTTTCTATTGAAGATGCAGCTCAAAATGTTTGATCATTTTTCACCAGCTTGGAGCCTGCTCCCTGGGTGAGCAGCGGGAGGTTTTGCCGCTGACAGATTTGAGAGCAAAATCAGGTCCCAATATACAGCAAGGCAGCATAATTAACTGGCATCATCTCTGTCTGATTTTCCCATCAATCACTGGGACCACTCGGAGATGCAAATCAGTTGTGCTGAGGGGCAGGCTCAGAGTCCAAACAAAAACCTTAATTGTAGCATAAGGCTCTTTTCCAGACCCTCTCTGCAGGACTGTATTTTATCCCAAGTGTGGGACTTGGCATTCTTGCAGCATTTTTTAGCCACTGCGTGCCTTCTAAAAATTATTTAGCGTCCTAAAGAACAATTCCTTACCCGCGGTAAGCGGGTGCTAAGTGCCATTAAAGTCAGTGAAGCTACACTGCTGTCTGCCAGCTTGGGATCAGTCCATGAACATTTAAAGGAATGCCTGCAGAGAGCAGGTCTTTCCCTGGGAATTAAAAATGGCATTTTTCCAACTGGTCAGAACCATTACACTGATTTATTTCTCATTTATAGCCCATGAAGCCTGAGGCTCTTAGTTTTTGTTGCTAGAACAACGCAACCAGGTTAGGGAACAGAACTTTTCCAAATTATTATATACTACATGGATTTTCCTACATTAATGACTGGCAGTGCAAAAAATTGCTGTGATTCTCAGGTGTTGCTCGCTATGTCTCTACTGCACCACAGAAGCTTACAGGGCTGCTAGCATCAACACAGCTGGCTCACCATCCTGCTTCACCTGCGGCTGCGCTGTTTTCGCCCTTCCCTATTTATTAAAAACACTAAATCAGGAGCATTTGTATTTTTTAAAAGCCAAATGTTTGGCACAGCCCAGCTGTGGGTGATGAGCTAGTGAAAGCAGGAGCCTTGCCGACAGTTTTTAGGCGGGCTTGAAGTTTTTCTTGTTCATTACCATTCTTTGAGAAAAGAGGGAAGCAAGAAAGCCTTGGAATGAAGAAAAAAAAAAAAAGTCAAGGAAAAAAAAAAGCTGGGAAATGAAAATGGAAGAGAAAAGGAAGGTGTGAGAATAACTGAAGGAGAAAAAGGCCAGGGTAGGGGACAGACGAGTAGGGGGAGGGCTACACAAAAGAGCATGCTATTTGGGCTTGATTTTGTCCTGAAGCCACATCCTACATAACTGCTCTGAAAGAGGCTCTGAATGTGAGACACGGTCTGCTGATAGCACAATGCTAACTCTTTTTTATTATGCTGTCAGCAGATGCCCTCACGCTGTATTTACAGCCTAATTACTCCTAGTTACCTATATTTGACTCTGTTTAATACTTTTCATGCCTCACATTGGCTAACAAGCTGCAGTTTAACACAACTTTGTATTTCTGAGGCTGCAGGCTGGACTGGTGAGAAGGAAACATGACTATGTACAGAAACAGTTAGGTTTATAAACAAGTAACTGGTACCAAAAAAATGGAGAAAGCACCAAAGCATTTCTCAAGCTGATAGAATATTAATTGCGTAACTCCCTTTTATGTAACTAAGTATAAAAGACATTTTAATAACTATAAAAATGAATAGCCAGAGTCTTTCAAGAACTGAGGAATCTTCCAGGCTTGAATTATGGTTGCAAATGTCCTTAGCAGAGAGGACGCTTTGATATGGTACCACACTCCCCCAGCAGTTTCTGATCAACCACTTTTAAAGGATGGGGTTGATGTCTGTTCTGTGGCTGGCGAGCTGAGTGAGAGTGGAGCTTCCCACGACGTCGCTGACGGAGGAGGAGGTCGTTATGGTGTTGTGCTGGATGACTTGCTGCTGGGAGCAAGCTGGGACCGGGCTTGCAGGAGGACTGCTCTCAGGACCTAGGAAGGGAATGAGGGCACAGAGACAGCACACATTTATTTTTGCATCCGAGTAAAAAACCTAGGCTGGGTGATACTCTTGGAAATACTGATGACCTGAAGCATGCACAAGTCCCAGGATTTCAAAATATAATTACAGGTATCCAACACTCTCTGTCTTAAGATTGTTTTAGTTTTCATTATTTTTTTCAAGTCAGCTTCTCTGATATCAACCTGACTTCAGGAGTTGAGACCTTGAAAAAAGTCCAAGACCTTAATAACTGAAACTAATGTTGGGATAAAAAGTCTGATATCTTAAGGTCTTTAAAATCAGTTGGGATGCTTAAATGCTTTATTTGTTCCAGCAGGAATCAAAATTAGAGTGCAGTGTGCTGCAGCACAGAAAATCTAATTCGGGCAACAGCTGATAGGCATGTAATGCAATTATGTGTTTTTTTCTTTGAGTACTGTTAAAGAGACAGATGCGTAGTGATGCAGAGGAGACAGAAATGGGTTCTATTTTAAGACAATGTCACAATCTAGCAAGCCCCGAGGCTCTTCTGAACTGTTCTAGAACAAAACAGAGAACTGGTCTCTAAATTACTACACTCACAAAATGCATCAACTAGAAAGAATTGATTAAATGTCTCCGTTAGCTGAGAATATTTTTGGGGAAAAAAAAAAAAAAAGAGAGAAAGATGAGAGTTAAAAAAGAGTTAACAAACCTTGAAAACCTGCGCCAGGCCTGGTCTGTGCCACTGTCAGAGCACAGTACCATTTTCGCTGGAGGGGACTGTAATGTTTTCCTTTTTAACTTCCTTTTGAGAGTTATTTTAAGGTTCTGGCAGCACCGTGCCCAGGAGGACTCTTGCAGGTTTGGAGCTGTGAGTTCAAGCAGGATCCTCCACAGGGGAGTGAGCGTCCATCCGTGTGCATCTCCTTGCCGAAAGGAGGGGTGGGGAAGACTAGCTCTGCTGTGTGGGATGCAAATCGGGGCTTTTTTGGTTTTGAGCGGGGCTGGATAAATAAGGGCAGGAGATTGGATGGCTCGGATGATGTTTGAGAAGACAGGTTCAAGTGATAATATGACCAAGAAGGGGTTCTGGAGGGAAGAATTGGAAGGTTTGCTTTCCTGTGAGCAGTGTGGAGACAGCGCAAACATACCAGCTACTTACTTAGATATCCTTGTGATTCTTTCTGCATAGCTGTTATCGGACAGTCTTTATGTGTTAACAATAACTGTTTCAGCTGTGCTACCTCATTTTTCAGCATGGAAACCTCGTTCTAGAGAGGAAAGAGAGACTTTGGTTAGCAACAAAGCTTAAACCAGGCTGTTCCACAAAGCTTAAACCCAAGAACACAAAAGCTGCTCCGTAACTTTGAAAGAACTGAGCAAAAAAGGCATTCAGGTGCTTGTGTGCCAGGTTCATGTTAACATTTGTCAGTGACATTATTTTGTAACCTTGGAGGTCAGTCTTACAAATGAACTAACTTCACAGCCCCAGAGATACTTGAGGCAATGTTTCAGTATACTGGGAAAATGCTGGCCTCTGCATGAGGCCGGGGGGCAGAGCTGTGGGGGCAAAGGCCATGTTGCTGTGCTCAGGGGCACAGTGGCAGGACTGCTATCACCTACAGCTTGGCTGCAGACAGTGCCTGGGTGCTGCTCACACCTCTTAGTTTTGTGGGAGAATGTTTTGGAGGAGTGCCTTTCTACAAATGGTTTTCTGCCCTTGGCAGCACACAGGCACACCTCTGCATGAAGCAGAAGTACTCTGCCTACCATAAGAAGGACAGCACTGTAAGAAAGGCTTTTATTATCATATTCATGGTATTTTCATCTATCCAGTTCATTTTCCTCACTGATAGACTGAACTGTTTGTGCTTCTATCTCGCCGGCTTTGAATGAGGGTTTAACTACATGCCCTTCTCTGAAGAAATTTTTTACAGACATGTTAATGGCACTTCAAAAAAAAATCCCCACAAAAAGCAGTGACAAAGAAAGAAAATAAATACAACTCCATCTAGTGAAGGCTTCTAAATCCCAAGACAGCTTTTTCCTGGCTTATCCCGCTAAAATGTAATTATTTCTTTAATTGAAGCACACACATCTTGATTAACAGACTGATTATGCCTGAGCTCCCACTAGGAGCTGACTGTGCGGGGGCAGCCCCAAAGGCACCGTCAGTCAAGCACAAAGAGACCCTCTGTGTCTTCAGGGGCGCAGACAGTGGTTCGCACCTGAAGCTGCATGTTTGTCTGGGTGAGCTCTTCTGCTTTCTTTTCCAGTGACATCACCCAGACCTTCCTCTTCTGTCTGCAGCGCGTGGCAGCAGCTCGGTTCCTTTCCAGAAATTTCCGCCTCCTCTCATCTGGGTCTTCGTCCACCACCCTCCTCCGGCGACCTCCAGTTGGCTGTGGTGGCTGTACCGTCTGCGTGGGCTGCATCTGCTGCGCCGCCGGCGAAACCTGCAGGGCAAGAAGATGTTTTTCAGGGGGTGGTGAAGGGGGGAAGTTACAGAGGGGCTTGCTGAAATGGGAAGGGAAATCTCACACACTCTGCCTGCTCCCCAGCAATGCCTGCAACAGGCTCAAGTCAAAAGCTGCACCAGGTGGCACTGAAAGCAGCTGCTGGCAAATCCTTGCCATGGTAAAGGAGAGATTTTTTTGAAATGATCTCTGAACAGTTTTCTCCCTTGAGTTAGTTCTTAAAAGCATTCACTTAGATGCGTTCTCTGCCATCACCTATTTCAAACCTGAAACGTCCAGTTTCTCTCAGGATCTGTTTTAATCAAAGCAGAGGACTGTAGTGGTCTAATTTCTGTGTGTCTCTTTCTCCCCTTGGCCCCCAATTGCCTCCAAAATTTTAGGCCATTTTTATTTCCCAAGCTTCACCATGTCCACCTCAATCTTTGCCATCTCTAGAGACAGGAGCTGCAGAGCTCTTTGCGCCTGCATGGAGCTGGGAAGCTGTGGGCTGGGATTGCACAAGGGCAGCAGACCTCACTGCCCCTCATGGGCAAAGAAAGAGTTTAGGTTGAACCTGTTTTGATTAATTGAGCTTGAACCTGTGTTTTGATGTCCCTGCTCTGCGTGGATAAGGGATATTCCTCTTACCAGTTTCCATTTGACCTCTGTGCTGTGGACGCTATACTTTTTTATTTAATTTATCCCTGGCTTTGAGAATAGGGGAATACCACATCCAGTCCACTGCTACAAAACTATAGGAAAAATATGTATTTATGCTTTTTCAAGTGCAGGGGAGTATTGATCCTGCTCCTGAGCATAACTGGCCCACAATATTACAGAAAAGGTGCATGGTGGGGGCAGCGCAATATAAACTATTCTCCAATTGACTCCTGGGAAGATGGAACAGTCCCATGTCCCTTTCAGGAACCAGTGCCAGATTTAATGTTCGACTGCCTGGGAATAGGCTTTTGGACTACTTTCCTGCCTTTCTGTGGCACCCAGGATACAGGGCTCTGGAGACACCCTCTCCCTCTGCTTGGGGTCTGGGAACCCAGTCCATGGATCCTATTGCTCACACTCAGCTCACATTGCTGCAGCCACTCCTGCACAGTCTGGAATAGTCTGGAAACTTGAATTGTTGACTCAAAATTAACCCTCTTGTTCTGGCAAAGGCCCAAACCTCCAAGGTGCTTCCTTTTGACTCCAGGGAGTGGACGTACCCAGTGCTTTGTCAGACTAAGCCCTGAATTTCAATTGCCACAATTAACATGTTTGCCTAACACCTCCGTCTGTCTCAATTAAAATGATACTATCGTCTTGAGTCTTGCGAAGTTGAGGTGGCTTTTCTGTCTAAGATCTAGTTTGCTCCCTGCCCCAGCTGACTTGTGGCAATTACAGTGGCAATTTTAAGTGTAATTATTCTGTACATCTGATAACGCTTCTTGCATAAAGTCAAATTTATTCCCAGCTTTATGTTGCACTGTCAGGGAATCTCTCTCACAGGAGCAAAAAAATTTTTTAAGAATAACCTTCTAAAAATAAATAAGCCACCCCACATTTTCTAACTGATTTTTAAAATTTCAGTTTGCATGAACTCTGGATGTTTGCTAATAAAATCTTCAACATGCTGTCCACACTGAGGGTTGGAGTGCCAGGTCCATAGCAGCTGCAGTGGGCACAGCCTCCGTTTTCTCCAGCATCCCCTGCCTTCTGCCAAGAGACCACTGCCAAGGGATTCCAGCTGCTCCCTGTCCACCAGGGCCAGGCATGCTGCCTCTTTTGCAGTATGTCTGAGTGCAGAGGTCTCAGAAGTACCTTTTAATGTCAACATCTCATCAAAGACCTTTCATTTTCTCACACATAACGCCTTTCCAGACTTCAGAGATCTGTTATTTATGTTTCCTTATCCCTTTTTGCTCCTTTTCCATTCAACTTTAAACATTCTTGTTTCTTAACTCTCTCATTTAAGTCTGGTAAAAAGGCAAAAAAAGGTAACTATACATTTTTTTTTTAAAATTCCTCTCATATCGTCATTTTCTCCTGAAAATCTAGTGAGTAATTTTGTTTTCAGAATATATACCCAGGCAGTCTCTGGGGAGTCAGAGTACATTTTCAGAACAACAAAATCTTCTCTCCATCTCAGGAAGATATTAATTATAAGGGCTGCCATTATTCCACTAATATTGTCATGTGGGATAATTAACTGACTCTTACTTGATAGCTCTTAACCCTGAAATATGTTAGACTATATCTTAGTAACCGTCTAAACATCATTCTCTAGCAGGATTTCACTGCCCTGCCTAGGACATAAGAAAGAAAATGTAAATGTAAAATATTAAAATGTAGGTTAATTTTGGTGTTCTTGAGGCTGCTAATCACATATCCATAATGAAGACAAACACAGGACAGCTAAGAGAATGAAATGGCATCCAAACCCCAACTCGGCTATCACTCTGGCAAGTTTGATGCAAAGACATCTTTAGAGGACCAATGCAAAATAATTGTATAATTTTTGTAGTAGATGAGGCAGCATAGCTAGGACTTGGTAAAATATCTCTCTTTCTCAGAAAGGTAGCTATCAGAAGCTGATTTCTAGTTTTATCCAATATTTATTTCTGTTCTTTGCAATTTACCCCAAAACTAATACCCATTCACTCATTCTATCAAAGCATAATGCCATGGGCTCCTGTGTATCAAAATGGTAGCTGAAAAGCATGAAATGAATTCTAACATTACAGAAGGGCACAGTGCAGAGTAACAACAGTCTCGGCATGGGAGTATGCAGCTTACAGCAGCATGGAGCATGCTGTCATTTGGCAGGTGGTTTGGAATGGAAGAATCTGGCTCAGAAGAATAAGGAGGTTAATAATTAGAAAATCGCACCATAAAATTAATGTCTGCTGGAGCAATCTGATCCCCAAAGAGGCCATTACCATGGGGACTATGGATGAGCTTTGAAAGTAATAACTGTTGTTATTACTCAGCAAGCCCTTCTTTTCTCCCCTCCAATGCATCTGTTCAGAAATCACTATTGCCTTTGCACCAGAGGAGCAGATGCACAGGAAGAGCTCTGCTGCCTAGGGAAGTCACTGACCCTGGGATTCCTACTCCATCACCCTCTGTCTGATCCCCTTGGTGACACTTATACCCATGGACAAGGTGAAGATCTCCTTGATCTCCCATGGGGTCTTTTGCCTCCAGCGACATACTGTGCATGGCAAAGCTCATCTGACTGCTCAGACCCAGCTCCAGAGACTGTGTAGTGCTGGACACAGAGTGACCCTGACACAGCTTTGTGGCTGCCAGTCAGTCCACCTACCCATGGGCCTGTATCTCTTCTTGCCTGCCTGAGAGTCTTTTGTAGTGCCATCTAGCAGGGAATACAAAGCACCAGAAGTTGAAGCTGTTCTAACTGCAAGAAAGTCAAGGACCCTGTTCAAGTGGGTCTAGAAGAGGGCCATTGGTTCACTGATCTTGTCCTTAAAACTGTGAAGTTTGTTTCCCCATGGTAGCTGTTTTCCCCAGTAGTTTTCTCCTCTCCTGTTCAAAGTGGTGCTGTGGATGTTTTGCAGCAGTGCTCCATACCATGGGATCTGATGCCCTCAACTGCATTAACATGTTTATCCTCCTAACCCCTCAGTGAAGGTTAAGTGACTTCCCCCATCTCATCCATGGAGTCCTCAGTTGGCTAAGCACAGCTTTATCCTTACTCTCTCAGTGATCTCCAATACAGCAATCACGTTACTTCTGGTTTCTCTGATATGAGATGATGTCTTTTTATTGGAGTTTTTAAACAACTCCAAGGAAAATAACTCATTAACAGATGGGAAAATAATTGAATTCACAAAGTAAAAACTGAAGTAAACTTAGGAGAGCTCTGGACATCCTCTCACAGGGGAGTCTGCTGCTCTTACTTAGACTGTTTCTCTAAAGCTGACAATTCATTTTACATTAGCAAATACTTTAGGGAAATCCCATGTGCTTGCAGACTCTGCAGTAATAAAGCTAGATGTTAGTAAATAGTTAATGTTGTGGGACACTGGGATGTCAGCCAAATACTCTCATTTTCTTTAATGTTTTCAAAGAGCTTGTCTGAAAGGTATTTGCAAGCAACAATACTTCACAGATTGAACTTCTTATGGCTGGCATTCCTCTTTGTCCTCACATTCCATGCCGTGCCTGTTTGTCTTCCTTAACTTTGCTCTCCAGACCTGACATGTTACAGTAACTGCTCCCAGAGCTTTATTTTCTTGTGCAATCCTGATGCAGAAGCCTATCAGCTTAAGACATTAGTAGAATTCCTCTTAAAAATGACTCTCCTAAAGTTTGTGCTCACTAGCTCATTAGTTCAAGAAACATTCAGTTCGGATATCAAATTATCCAAATTGCTGAAGCCAATATGCCTGGTCCAAAAAATTGAATCCTCCACCTCATTCAGTGGAGACCTTCACTGACTTGTCAAATGAATACAAGTCTAAATTGCCTTCTTTGTTTAAATATCTCTCCTTGGACTGGCTTCACCCTCCTTTTTCTCTTGCCACAACAAGCATCAACTACTGCCTGCACTCACAGCTAATCTTTCTCTCATACCATGCAGGGGTCTGTCCTCTTCAGGGTCTGGATCATTTAATCTTTTCTAAGCCAGTGTATCCTAACTTAGAACTACCTCTAATATCTCCAGTCTTGATACTGCCCCCAGCCACACACACACCAGTGCCATTTCATTTCAATAAAGTCTTTGTTATGTATTTCTGCAGGTAGAACTCATACAGCTTGTTAAATCTTGGCCTGAGAAGTTCAGGTTCAAGCACATTAAGCAACATGTATAATATGCCAATCTCTGTAATAAACCTCATCCATAAAAGGATATGTGGCAATCTGCAGAGCTCTGAAAAGCCTTGGAGCTCCTTATAAAGTAAGAAATTACAAATGTCTAGTAAATTAGGCAGCAAAACAAGTTGTTGCTTCACTCCATTTTCTAAATAAAGTTTGAGCATCCCCATCACCATTAGCAGACATTTACAAGCAGCCCGAGGGGGTTGTATCTAACAAGACATGCATGCAAGAAGAAACAATACTGAGATCAGGCTTTAACTCCACCCAACAGCAAAACTCAGAGATGCAGCAGGACACGAAGGTCTACCTGTGCTTGTCCACCCGAGTGCAGCGGGGGGTGCGGTGAAGTCTGGTGGTGCGCTGGGTGTGCGTGAAGGTGCGAGTGGGAGTGGTGGTGGGGATGGTTCTGCTGGTGGTGAGGCTGAGGATGAGGATGGTGTGCGGGATGCTGGTGCTGATGTGGGTATGAATGATGAGGTGGCAGTGTCTGGTGCTGATGAGGATGTGAGTGCATATGATGGTGCGGTGTCTGGTCCTGTCGCGAGCTCATCATTTCCATCATGTGGCCCATGGTGTTCATATTCCCATTCGACATGGCGGCAGGATGGTGAGTCAGCGCTGCCTTCAACCTCTGGAACAGAACAAGGCAGAAAATTCAACATTCGTACATGGTGATCTGACCAATCAGAAATGCTGTTGCAGAAATTGTGCCCCATCTTGTATTTTGTGATTTATTTAGTTTTTCTCTTGCTGTTCCCTTGATAAAAGGCAACTTACTTCAGTTTGAGAAAGAACATATTCTTGGGCTCTAATCTAGTTTTCCACTGCAAATATTTAAAGATTAAAATGTCTGAACTGAAATCTAACAGTTACACATTTCCTACTGTGCTTCTGAGGAAAAATAACTGTCTCTCTCTTTGGCCAGCTCAGTAGGGTTTACCTTCAACAAGCTTGTATTCTCACAACTTTTAAAATGAAAGTCTGATTAAAATAAAGATGCAATGAAGTGCCCATCTTGTTTTTACTTCAGATATTATTTAAAAGACTCATTGGAAAATATATTGCATTGACATGTTTTTCAAATTCTGGTATACTAGTACCCAACATCTTCGTTCATCATAAAGATGGGAAAATAATGAGGGTGGCCTCAACCTGATCCTCCTTCTTTGCTGAACAGTTCAAGTGTGTGTTTTCCTTTTATCACATGCTAACCTCTCTCTGTTTTGTATGCCACATGTCACTGGATTGGGCCCTGGAATCTGACCAGGGCAAAATTTTCCTTAGTATCAATGGGATTTGTTCACTTTTACCTGAACACAACTAAAGGCCAGTGGGAAAGGTTGAAACATTTTGGACTGCAGCATAGGGCCTTTGTGTACAAAGGAAATTGCAGAAACACAGAGTAAAAAAGTTCCCTTTCAGCACAATTGCGGGGTCATCCCAGAGCCATGAGCGGTACCGGCATACAGGCACCTTGCTAGTGTCATCTGACCCTGGGACTGCTGAAATCACTGGCCTCCTACAAGAGTGTGCCAAAGGCAGAGCCTCACAGATGCCAGCTAGGAGAAGAGTTTCTTCCAAACCCATAGAAACCTCCTTCACTTCCATGCTTCTGCTTCTTGCTCAACATAGAACATTATCTATAGGCAGCCACCCAAGATCTCTTTAACTCTTTATATTTTTGAAGAAGTCTGTTGATTTACTCTCACTAATGCAAGTAATTAGCAGAAAATGTTAAGATAAAAAAGAAAGGAAGGAGGTGCATGGTGTCACTTGATGCCAGACCAGCACAATTTGAATAACCCATCAACCACCCCATAATTCATTATCCAGCCAGAGGATACAATGAGTAGCAGCGAGCTCATCTGTAGGAGATGGCACCAGAGGACAGTCAGTAAAAAAATGCAGTTGTAGGAGGCAGAGAAGTGAGTGCTAGGAGGCACAGAGGTGAGTCTTTCCCCATAGTAATATCTATCTCTGGGTCACAAATCATTGTCAGAAGATCCTATAAGCCAGTGTGACAAAAAATGCCAGCGAAGGAACAATGGCCAGGCTGAACTGCATGTTGGTTCTGTCTTTAAAGCAAAAGGAGTAACTGCCAGGACTCCCAGAACCTATAGATGGGGATTTCAGTCTATTTTGTATTGAAATAACATGTCTGTTGCAACACTGCAAGGCCACAGGTAAACACTTCTGTTTCAAAGCTGTTTGTGTTTGTACAACTGTGAGTGAGAAAGAAACAAATTCTTAAGGGAAAAAAATAAAAAAAATAGAGGGAAAAAAGAAGGTTGTGGAAGGTAAGAGAATTAACATTCAATTCAAAGTGTCATCCTCAAGTTTTTGTATCCACGTGCTTTTTCAGACTTCATGAAGGTCATTCTACTGAGACACTCTAATAGATATATTAATCTAAATTTGGTGACTTCTTTCACTAATGATGAATTGGCTGACCAAGACTTAAAAAAAAAAAAGATATATTTGCAAAACACATCAGTATCTCAGTTTGCAAGAATGAAGTCTGGACTGATGTCTTTTAAGAAGTTTCCTTAAAAAAGTCTATCAAACCATAACTACATGGCATGTGTCCCATCCTGAAGATATTCTCAAAAATTGAGATGAAAGGTGACTGTGCCAGTGAGGTTAAGTACCTCCTTCTCTACCTCTGAAGTCAGAACAGAGGGCAATCTAATATCAATAGCAGTAACCCATGCTGGGCATCAAATGGAGGACTGGAGCAGCTGTTGTCCTTAACGTTCCTGAATTCAAGTGCTACCATGGTTGCTTCAAGCAGCCCCTCACAATGCTCAGAATAACTGGTGTTACCCAGGAGTGTATTAGGAAAAATACAGGGGAAAATGCATTAATAAGTCAAGTCTTTCTCTGTGTCATGTTTCTTCAAAACTCACTAAGACGTTTTTCATGGAGCTGAGGCACCATGCACATCTAAGACAAAGCACCAACAAAAGCTGTGGTAACTTTGTTTTCTGAATCTAAATGCAAAACAACCAAGCTCTCATTAGCCAGCAGTTTTATGTGACAAATACCTTACAAAATCTACCCCGTCTATTTGTCAAAGACCTCTGAAACTGAACTACAGTATGTCTTCTAGACCGCAGACTTTCAAAGCGAAAAAAAAAAGAGGGAAAAATTTAATCTGTGAATAAACTTTTTTTTTTCAGCTGTAAAAACTGAGGCTTGCTAGTGTGGTGCAACTTCAAGGAGAATAAATTATTTTGTTTTCTTTCCGTAGCCCTTCTACCACATCCATTTATTTGAGATAGCAAATCAGGAGAGACAGTGAGAGGTCTGACATGCAGCTGGTTTCAGTCAGTAGGGGTCATTTCCATTTGGTCTGTGTATTTTACAAGCTCCTTGTTCACTGTTCCCAATGGGAGGGTGGGCCAGCTGCCCTGGATCCCAGTCTTGGTAAGAAACCAGCTCTCTACATCATCCTGTCCCAGGGCAGCAACAGCCATTGCCTCCCTTTAACTTCATGCTTAGATCAGCTCCACAGCAGTGAGAGTCCTGTCCATGCCCACATCTGGAGCAGCCTAAATCTTCCAATAACCAGTCACTGCTGCCAATCAGAAACATTCAGGGAACTATTAACCTTTTTTTTCGTTTGGTCTTCAGTGAGATCAATTGTTTGTGATGTTTCAGTTAGAGCAGAGGGAGGGAAAATCACCAGAACTTGGTAAATTCTTTGCACTGAGTATGTGTAGCGCTCGAAGGGCAGGCTGCAGTTTTGTTATTGTTTCTTTTATGTGTGCTAATTGCAAGCAGCTGTTTTAGTTTAGTGTCAAATAAAATGTGATGGCATAAAAATTGAGCTTGCTGGACTGATGACACCACCAAATCCCCTCTAGGATGAAATGGTAACCCAAGATCCAATTCTGCGGCCGTTCTGTTTTTTCAGGAACTCTGTGACTGACTCCACCAGAGCCCGTGGGGACCTGGGAGTTTGCAAATGGGGATTGAAACAGAAGACCTGCTACTCAGACCTGCTTTCATCTAAACCTGAAATGTCTGCTAACCTCATACCAGTGATTTTTAGGGCACATTCCCTTTTTTTCTCCCTTTTATAAGGCAATTTAAAAAAAAAACCCCACCAAGCCAAGAGGAAATGGAGGTCCTCACCTTTCCTGACTTTTGGCCCTTACTGATTATCTGTATAATTTTATCAAAGTAACATAGTGGCCAACATCAGTTATAGCTGATTTCCACTCAGTCATGACATTTCAATAAATGACTGTGAGTGACACAGACAACAAGAGAAACATTTCATAGAGAAGAGCCTGCTTTGCCTCTGACCAAATTAATAAATAAAATTCCCTTTTGATCCTACAGAAAGTCAGAAGCACATATACTGTCATCTTTGATGCTGAGGAGGAAATAGAAACAATGGATATTGGTGCTTCACAGGTATGAGTGTTGTGTTCCCTGTACAGAACAGGGAACTGTTCCTTGTGGCAGTGCCCCTAACTTAAGCATCTACTCTGAAGCTACCCCACTGAATGCCATATGAAGGTAACACCTCAAAGAAGTTATCCTCGTACCTAGATTTTTGGGGGTTTTTGGAAAAAAGAGAGTTTTCACAGTGCTTCCTCCATCTAAAGACTGACATCATGGTGCAGTTAATTGCTTGATGCTTTCTTTTATCAACATAGATTCTAACTTATACACTGAACATCTTTGGACAAACCCCAAATCTGCCGAAAATAGCCTTCAAGCATTTGAGATCCTGAACGAAAAAGAGTATCAGCTTCCCTAACACTTCTGCTATTCTGGTTCTTGCTGCTCTCTAATTTTTTTCTATTGTGACATGTATTTCAAAGTTGGCTTGGTTTTTGCCCTACCTTTATTTCTCAAAAATTGTTAGTGAAAAACAGATAGCATTTTCTTCAGTTTGTTAAAAGAAAAAAAAAACCAAATTGTAAATTTGGAGGTTGCTTTTCCCGCATTTAAAAATGCAAACAATTTTGTGGGTTTCACATGCAAATTAACACTTATAATATTTAATCAATATTTATAATACTTATATCACATTATATTTAAAACAGGCTATACATATTATATGCCGTAATCTGTAAATAACTATAAAATACAACTTTCTCCCATTCATCTTTCAATGGAGAAATAACAACAATCTTTAATTTTACAGGTGCTCTGTGCTTGCATCAAACAATAAGCTATTATAACACCCAGCTGAATTTTAGGTTGGGACAGACATGGAATGCTGGTTTTGAATAGGATTGAATTGTTCCAAATGAGTACGCATTGCTGCACTCAGGAAAAAAGCTCTCTTCCCTTCTGGTCTGCATGCCCAAATCCCACTAAATTAGAAAGAGACAAGACCAGCTGCAGTATCTAGTTAATGTCTGGTATATTCTTATCAGGAGATTATATCAGACCCCAGAAGGCACATGCAATATGATCTCAAAGATATTTTCTTGCACTAGTGACTGTGATTCTAGTCCCTATAATACAAGGGTTTAATAAGTTCCCCACAGTGGACAGAAGAGTCTAGAGAGGGGTGGGAAATCAGAAAGTATTACAGACATCAAGCATTGCCACGTATCTGCAATTCAGTAGCAACCTCAGAGTAATGATCTTGATTAGCCAAACTTCATGGCAAGCATACCATTGACTTCAGTGCCACTAATATTGTTTTCTCATCTGCAATAGTCAAGCTTTCCTTTTAACTCTAAGCATCATACCCAAAATGAATATACAGAGTTAAGCCAGTGGCAGCTAAAGCTGTGAACAGAACTTCACCCAGCACATTTCAGAGCATCACACCAAATTTTATCCTTTCCTTTAACTATGACTGCAACAAGAGAACTTAGCATCAATATCACCCGGGTCTTTTACAGTTGGCTGCTGACAAGCATTTCACAGTGTAAATAACAGAAACCACTCTTTGCAAATGTTCCACTCGCATTCATAAAAGTAAATTGGAAGCAATTCATCTCCACTCAATAAGTGAACTGCAGATACTTATGAGCACATTTCAGAGACTGGCAATTAGAAAGTCTCTGATGCCACATTAAATGCTTTCTCCTACATTTCTTGTGCAGTAAAATACAGTCCTGCCTACTGATGGAAGGAGGAGTAAGATGTGTGAGAAGGACATGAAATCCAGAACTGAAGTGACACATTACACTAATGTAAAGAGAAAAGTGGGATACATTTAATTCACAAATCGCCAGTAAACAGTGCCAAATTGCTAATCTTCGAATTATTCTCAGGCTGTTTGGCAAATCTGAATTATACTTTCCCCTCTTTTTGTGCTTTCTTCCCCACTTAGTCGGATTTTGTGACAACACTAACAATGGATCATCATCCAGCCTTCAGTGCAGCTCAGCCTCTAATAAAAACAACAAATTTTCTCCCTTGTATTTCCAAGTGCAAACTGAATTAAAGTTTGCAGAAAGCAGCAAGAACCAACTGCAAACAATCAAAGCAGCAATAAAACTAATAGACAGCACGCTGCTCAAGGACGGGTCAGCTGCAAGAGCTGCTCCAGTGTCCCTGAGCTCGGGGCACGGGGGAGCTCTGACAGCCACGCTGCCCGCTGACATCAGCCCCAGTGACGGACGACTCTCCGCATGACTGCCAGTTTTAAGTAATCCAGTGCAGGTCAAAGCCAGGGTGGCCCAAGGGTATTCTGCTGGAACTGCCACCCTCTGATGATGGCATTTCATTGAGAACAGCCACGGAGGGACAGCAGAAAACGTGAGTGAGTTTATATCCCAGCCCCACCCAGCAATTTTCTTCTGCTCATCTCAGAACACCTTGCAAAAGAGATAAGTACCAGTATCCTTGTGCAATGCACCACCTTGTTAAGGATTAGAAAAAGACCAAGTTCTCCATTCCTATTCTATATACCTTTTTAATGAACAAGTAAATTATAATCAAGGCAGAAAATATACTGAAACTATGGTTTATATTTCTCACCATATACTATTCCTTGCATGAATCATTTCTCAAATCAGTATTAAACAACTGGATTTGATTTGCACAGGAGTCAGGAAATGTAAAGTTCAAAAAATCAAACCCCTAATTCCCACCAAGTCTAAGTCAATCCCTCCACGTGTATCCCTGACAAGGGATATTTAATTATGTAATCACACAAAAGACAGCTAAGTGATTTATTACTGGCAAATGGTGTCATATAATTTCAACGTACAATACCAATGGAAGGATCCAAAAAATACAACCAACTTCTGACTGATTTCCCCACTGTGTGCCAGAGTCCAAAAGAAAAGCAGCTACTTAGCTGCTACCTACCCCTGGAGAGGCCAGTTTCTGACAGCAAGATTCCTGACACTTGGGGATTAATTACCTGCTTGCTGGTTTTGTCTGGGGCAGACCTAATTTTCTTCATAGTAGCCACTATAGGGCTGTGTTTTGGATTTCTGCTGAACACAGTGTCGATAACACACTGCAACATTTTTCTTATTTCTGAGCAGGGCTTGCACAGGGTCAAGGCCTTTTCTGCTCTTTGTCCTGCCCCACCAGCCAGCAGGGTGGTGGTGCACAGGAAGCTGGGAGGGGACACAGCCGGGGCAGCTGATCCCAACTGACCAAAGGGGTGTTCCATACCATCTGATGTCCAGCTCAGGATGTAAAGTGAGGGGAAATAGAAGGAAGAAGGAGATGCTAGAAGGGATGACATTTGTCTTCCCAAGTCACCATTATGGTTGATGGGGCCCTGCTCTCCTGGAGATGGCTCAACACCTGCCTGCTCATGGAAGTGAATTAATTCCTTGTTTTGCTTTGCTTCTATGTGACTTATGCTTTACCTATTAAACCATCTTTATCTCAATTAATGCATTTTCTCACCTCTATCCTTCTGAATCAATCCCCCATTCCACCAAGAGAAAGTGAGCTAGCAGCTTTGTGGGGCTGAGTTGCAAGCTATCAGTAGGCAGGCACATATCAAATCACCATTCTAGCTCTCCAAATAGTCAGTCTTTTTCTTACTTAGTCCTCCAGATTAATCTATGGGCTATTCACATGCATGCTACACTGTCACCTGTGGAAAACACAGAAAAAAGAGGTGGCAATAAAATCACTCAGTGTAAACCATACCCTCTAAGACACTATGAAAACTTAGGCTTAAGGAAATCTGAGTCTGTACTGCCCATCTTCATGATCTATTCTCTTAGATCCATTTTAAAGCTCATTCCCAGGTGAGGGACCATAGATTCTTTCTTCACATTGGACATAAAGCACTTTTAGCAAAGTATCTGGCAGAGGAGTTGAAGCTCAGGTCTTCCTCACTCCTGCAAGCAAATGCTCTAAGTAAGTTTCTAAAATCATATTTCCATGTTCCAGGACAATGCAAGTGGAAAGTGTTTGTACAGTGCTTGCATTGCTATATCTATATATATATCTTGCCTGAGAACACAAAGAACATTTATGATTGTATTTAATGAGAAAAGTGGGAATTGATTCCAGAGGAAGTTGAGGAATTTCCTATACAAGCCAGATATAGAGCAAATCTTCAAATCAGGGCATTCTAACACTGCAAGGAACACTGGGTTTGTGTATTTTAATCTGTGCTCAGAGATCAGATGGGATTAGCACTGCAAAAATTTCTCCCTACAGAATACTACTCTGAAGCCTTGAGACCCCTCAATGTGTACTTCAGCTTTTTGATGACAATGCAAATTGCTTACTTTCCTTTTCCCTCTCACGAGCATAAAACACACACCAAGAACACAAGAAGGGCAGGTTCAAAGTCTTTCCTGTCAGAAGATTTCTGAACTTTCATCACCCACCTCTCACTAAGGCTCATTATGATTAAGTCATTCATATTCAAAGAAAAATGCCATCCAAGTGCATAAAACTTGGGGTTTTATTTTTTTCCTTCACTGGTGTGATTTTTGAATACTCGTTTTTCCTGGATTAAACCCAGCACATTTAAAGGGCTACCAGCAAGCCAGAAATCAGATACATGTGCACTTAAAAGTCCTTTGATTTCATCCCAGATGTGCAGTGCTCAAGGGCATACACACACACACACACACAGAACACAGAGGACACGATCTGGTCTGTAGATTTTGTTTCAAGATTATACCAAGCAGACTCTGAAACGTAAAACTGAAGCTCTGACCACTTACAGCCATTACATATCCCAGGGCTCTCTGTGAAAGAGTATTGATGTTCATTAGCCCTTTGGCCTGACTGAAGAATTCACTGCAGGTAATTAGACATTGTCTCATTACCACGCAGTTTCAGGTGAATTTATTTTTCTTCTTCATTTCTAAAGGTAAGTGATCCCTGAAACTATTTTAAGGCATTCATGGATTTTTTTTTTCTGAAGAAATGACTAGAATATAAAGTACGTACAGGGACACATAAAATGAGAGGGTTCTTATGGGCTATTCCACATTTTTTAAAGCTTTATCTCTTCATCTAACCCAAAAGAATGAAAATAGCATTTTAATTCAACAGACAGCTTTCAATTATCTAGCTGTGAAAACAGAATGTCTAGTGGCTTTTTAAATACATGCACTCCTGTACAGCATGTAGTAGGTAGATACAAACCATAAAAAGTGTGAACAGGTTAATATAGTGCCAATTTTCACTGTTATAAAATAAATAAAATTTATGCTGAGAGTTATATGAATGGATATCATGAATATTCAGCACAGAACACATCGGTGTTGGTGAATACTGTCCTATCACACCCCCATGTAGGGTCTCTTATGCCCTTCCAGGTTTCCCCATGTTGTCCCCCTGACTCCATCCCTCAATCTGCTGCCCTCCACCGTGCCCCTTTTGTTCTCCACCTGCAATGCCATCCCCCTTTGTTCATAGACAGCTCAAGTTGCTGCCTTGTTTTTCACCACCTCACATGTATCCGCTGCTTTCAAACAGTGGTGTCTTGGGTCAGAAGAATTGAATTTCAAAGCTGCTTGAGGCTCCAGGAACAGCAACATCTCAAACCTCTACCAGATAGCAGCTGCCTACTCTATCAGTGCCACAAGGTTTTTTAATACACTTTAGGATAGTTACAGTGTGAAACAAGAGAGAAAAAGAATGAAGCCTTGAACCATTCTTTTTTTATTGGAGTTGGTGATTTACACTAATGGGTTTTACTTTGTGTTTGAAAGGGCTAGGAATGCATCCTCACACTCCCCATGGTTCAGTTGATGAGCAATGACTTAGTAAAATGCAATACATTAGCAGCTCACTCTTGCACGTGGCATGTTCACTCCTTGGCAATGCTGCTTTTCAGAGCAATGTGTCAGAGCAAACCAAAACAACCACCTTCCCCAGCAAAGGGAAGGATGCTGCCTGCTTGGTAAGCCATTGACTCAACCTGTCATTTTTGGACAGCTGGATTTGGCTTTCCCTTGGCATGTACCACAGGATACAGAACAAATTTGCACAGGTCAGGGGCCTGGCTAGACCCACAGTTGCAGTGGCTGTCATACAAGCAGGATTTCCTTTGCAGCACCAAGTGACAGGTACAGCATATCCTGCCTTGCTTCATTGTGGACTCTTCCCTGTTCCTCCTGCCAGCAGGAAGAGGGCATAAATAACCATCTAAGGCCAAATTCCTGGAAGAGGTGACCTGTCTGGGGACAGATAGGAGGAGGGTCCATGCAGCAATCTACACCCTGAGGGAGGTAGAACACCATGTGTTGGGTGAGCACCAGCCCAAGAATGGGGTGATGCTAGAACCAGACAGGTCCTAACCTGCCCAAAGCAGCTGCCAGCATCCTGGGAAGAGACAATTCCTGCACACCAGTTATCTCTCTGTGCTCACTGTCCTTCACCGCACAAATGAGTCCTCCAAAAAGCACAATGGGGATCCAGTTGCTCCTGCTGTTACTCTACCTTCCTTTTTTAAATATTTCTTGTGTACTTCTAGTGAGTGAGAGAGAAAGGCATAAATACCGTCTTGTTTAACACATCTTCCTGTCTCCTCTCCCTGCCTTGCAGACAGCATACCATATCTTCCTGACACCACCATTGTCTGATTCATTTGACATATGCACCAGAAAAAAAATGTCATGTTCTGAACAAGAACATAACACTGTGATCTCATTCCCATCTCAGACTCCACAGCACCTCCCATTTCTTGCTGTTTTAGAAAAAGAAGGACTGGGAAGATTTTCCAGCTTGCTTACTGGGAAACTTACAGAGGAGATGTGGTAATGGGAAACCAGACCAGCAAAGGCATACAAGCACTTACACAAGCATGTTGGACATCAAGGTAATGCCAAAGGAAGTTCAGCTGTTTACATCCTACTTAAGAGTCTGAAGCACCGAAATTCTTTTCATCTCCTGTTACTTAGGAATATTGAGGAACACAGATATTTCCAAAAGGGAACACCACTTTGAGAGGTGATGGCAGGGACATTCTGACTGTATGATGAAAATCACTGACCCCTTCTGCCTCATCAATTTCTTCTCTTTTGAAACAAAAAAGTCTCAGGTATTACCCACGTCTGTGACATCAAAGGTTATGATGAAGTTCCCCTTTTTGTCTGGTACGCCAGCAAGTCAATGTAAGGCTTCCTGACGCCTTGTCTCATAGAACCATGGAACTGTAGAACTGTGTGTGTTGGAAGGGACCTTCAAAGATTGTCTAGTCCAGCCCACTGCAATAAACAGGGACATCTACCACTTCTCTGGGTGTTTCACCATTCTCATCATAAAGAATCTTCAAATCTTCTTCCTGCTCTCTGGTCTAAATCTACCCTTTTTTAGTTTAAAACCATTCCTAGTTATCCTGTCACAACAGGCTCTGCCATGAAGTTTGTCCTGATCTTTCTTATAGGCCCCCTTTAAGTACAGGAAGGCCACAATAATGTCTGCCCAGAGCCTTCTCTTCTCCAGGCTGAACAGCTGCATCTCTCTCAGCCTGTCTTCATAGGAGAGGTGCTCCAGCCCCCTCATCATCTTTGTGGCCTTTGTCTGGACCACCTCCAACAGGCCCATATCTTTCCTTGTGCTGAGGAACTCACAGGTGCTTGCAGTGCTCCAGATGGGGTCTCATGAGAGTAGAGCAGAGGAGCAGAATCCTATCCCTCATCCCACTGGCCACGCTGCTTTGGATGCAGCCCAGGATACAGTTGTGGCAAGTTGACATTGCCAGGTCATGTCCAGTTTTTCATTCACCAGTATCCCCAAGTCCTTCTTGGCAGGGCTGCTCTCAATCCCTTCAGCCCCCAGCCTGTATTGATACCGAGAGTTGCCCCAACCCAGTTACATGACCTTGCACTCAGCCTTGTTGAACCTCATGAGGCTCCCATGGGCCCTCTTCTCAAGCGAGTCCAGAGTCCCTCTGGGTGGCATCCCATCCCTCAGGTGCTTCAACTGCGCCACTCAGCCTGGTGCCATCTGCAAACTTGAAAGTGCACTTGACCCCTCTGTCTGTGTCAGTGACAGAGATGTTGTTAAACAGCAGCCCTTCCTTGTTGATTGCAGTCCTCATTGCCCCTCGTGCAGCGTCTGTCTCAGCCACAGGAGGTCACAACTGAGAGATGGCTGTGCGCTGGCAGCTGGGACACGGGCAGTCCTGCCCCGAAACTGTGCCTCTGTTCCTCTTTCCCAGTGAGCCACAGAAACTTCTGCTCTGCCTACAGTCTTAATAGCCCATTAGCAGCCTGGCCAAATGAGTGAAACTCTCACTGCTACTTCTCTTTGGAGTTCTGCCAAAGGACAAAAGACCAGGGGCAAGAAGGGTTGAGACAAACCAAATCAGTTGCTTGGGTGGACAGGGGAAGGGGAAAAGTGGGAGAAAAATTGGAGAGGAAATGTTGAGGCAGCTATTTTTTTCATTTTTTTTCCCTGCAGTTAAAGCATTGACAGATAATTTATCACACATTTTGATGGTGCTCCAGCTGGCAGGGAAAAGAGCTATCTGTTTATTAATTCAATTAGCCTGCTTATTTATCAGCAGAGGGTGAGAAGGTGCAGTCACAGGCCAAACTGTGCCAGTCTCAGACCGCCTGCTGTCAGGCTGAGAGGATGACTCGGGGTGGGAACATCCTGCCCCCACCACTGTGGCCAGTGTGCTCATCACCCCACTATCTCAGGCCCTCTGAGGTAAGAAGAGAAAAAAATAAAATAAAAAATCTAACAGCACACGTTATGCACACCAGTGAATGTCCAAAGCAGGCTTACAATCAAAGCCTCACAGCTTTGATGTCGTCAGTTCCATGCCCTAAAAGTACTGGTTATGTCTGACATTCTGCCCAGAACTGAATTTTTTACTTAATTAAAACAGTTGAATACGCTTTGACTGTTTAATTCAATGGGGATAGTGTTCAAACCAACACATTTAATACAGCACAGGGCTGCAGGAAGGGGTAGGAGAGGGCGAGGAATCTGCTGCCCAGGTACCCACCAACACTTGTCATCTTTGAGAGAGGGCCATTTGTGGAGGAGGAAGAAAATGGGGGGGGAAAAGAGGCTGGCTTTGGAATGGCAGAGAAATTGCTTGAGCTAGGAGGGCTGAGTGGTGAGGCCATTTCTGCTTTCTGCCTACCTAGGACTACAAGTTTTCTTTGCCACTTGTTAAAAAGTCTCAGACTTCTGACTGCTGAAGCTCCAAATTCAGAAAATGTTGTGCAACATGCTGCTTGGAGCTATCTGAGCTGAAGTGTTTCTAAAAGCACAAGATATGTGGAAAGTCCACGGTGCTGGAGTGTGATTTCCCTATAGCCAAAAACATCCTCCAGCCCTAGAACCTGCAGATCATCATTTCTATGCGATTCCAATGCTGTCATAAACAGTGATTATTTTACACTCACTTCTTTTTCTGTCATACACAAACACAGTTGCAATATAGATGTACTCGCTTCCAGTTTAATGTGTCTGCATAAAAGGCACATATGGCTTCCCATTCATACAAGTAAGTCCTGCAATGCTTTGACTTAAAAATGAGACTGCTGGCAAGGACAGAGGGGTCTCCTTGAGATAAGGCTAGGACACACATGATCTCAAATGCTCTATCATTGCTCTTCTCATGTTGTTCCTGCACCACCAGATGTTTAAGGAAAATCGGCATTTAATTTCTTTTTTCTTTAAGTTTCTCTAGACTTATTCTTCTACCTTCTGAACTCTTGCAGGATGTTTCAAGGCAGGACACCATGTCTAATAAGGATGGCAGTGAATGTTTCCACTGCACATAAGCTCAAAGGAGCCTCTAAAAAAAAGGTTCTCTATAAATACATCTCCTCCACCCCACAGTTTCACAGCCAAGTTTCCTTTTTACTTCTCCTGGCTGATGATTAGTTTAATATTCTAAACCAAGATCCTGCTTGACAGATAATTCCACTACCACTGATAGTTTAGACCACCTATCAACATTTTATAAATTCTTAATTTTCTCACTGCAGCCATATTGAACCGTTTCGTGCAAATGAGGCTTATAATTACCCAGATAAATCAGTCCAAAGCAGTATTTCTTAGGATCTTTCTCAATTTTCTCCCTGGAGGATGGGATCCCATCTGCTTTGCTACATTCAGGCTAATTGAAGGGCACTGACTTTTCCAAATGGATTCATTAATTACTCTAGCCAGATTCTCTGAGGGGTTCCTCATTCAATGGGTGACACTTGTGCTGTGCTATACCATCCACCCATGTTTAGCAATGTAGCTCTGACTCTCAGCTATGAGCTAAAGCATTTGCAGATGCGTTGGCAGGAGTGGTTCTGGCCTTTAACTGTACAGTGTTACAAAACAAATGTAATTCTGCTTCTCCTTTGCTTCTAATTTAATATGCATTCAGAATCTATAAATATTGTAACCATGACTGTTTCAATATGTTTTACTCCTTGCCATCATAAATATAAGCAACTAACCCAAAGACAAAACCAGAAGTTTACAGGTATTGCATTGCCAGCAGCAGAAAAAGAAGAGAAACAAGCATTTGCTGCCGTATTGCAAAAAATCTGGTATGTGTAGCAGCATAATGTGAAATTAAACTATTACATTTAAATACAAAGCTGTTCTAGATAATTCTGAGCCTTCATTGGTTTTATTTAGTACAGCAGCAGCCTGGGTTTTCAATAAACTCACATGTAATCATATTGCTCACCCAAACATCAGGCAGACACCAAAGGAAAATAAAGACCCATCTAGCAAAGGCCTAATTTAGGAGAGGATTACCACCACTTAGATGGTGGCCATCTTCAGATAGGAGCAGGCAGAAGGGAACCTGCCAGCACTCATGGAGTCTGGCTCTGCTGCAAGCTGTATCAATGTTCCCCGATAGCAGGCACAATTTCACACTACTTAAAATATTTTATATATCCAAGTGCTGGGTTGGTTAATTCAGGTCTATGAGGCAACTGGCCTGGGAATTGGTGACACAATCTGCTGTGAGTGAACAACAAGCCTTCATGCTTTCCAGGAATCCTAAAGCATTTTGTAAACATCGGACCCAACTGTGGAAGTTGCCAGGCCTCTCTGCATAGGTCCATGCTGCTGCACCTCACTCTGCTCTGAAGATGAAGGCAGTGCCACTAGATGTGGTGGGACACCCACTTTATAGATCACTGAACTAAAATTCTGAGATTGCCTCAATACCAGAGAAACCCTTAGTGGCAGAGCCAGAACCACAGTCCAAGACCAGACTTTCTTACAAACAGGCAACAGTACTGCTCCTTTTAACTCTTTCCTGCCAATAGTATTGCAAGTGTCCAGGATGCAAAAAGGGTCAATCTTCTTGTGCCTTACTAGAGGAAGTAACTTAAACCTAGGGAGAGAAAATAGAAAAACTGTATATATATATTTTTGCTTTAACTAGGTGGCTACTTTGGGCAGTCAATATCACCCAAACAAAAATCCAGTGGTACAACTCATCTAACAAATCAGTGAATGTATAATTCTTCTCACGTAATGTGTCAAAGACATAATTATTCAGATAAACAGGTCATGTACATAGGGTTGTAGTTATGAACACAGGGGTGTATGTAGGGATGTACTTTGCTCTGCAATTTAATAAATTATTTCTCTTCTCTGACATCCTTTCCTTCTTAGCTCAGCAGTTGTGCTTCCCTAAAGCTCTGACCAAAATACACTCAATAAGGAGCCTTTTTTTTTTTTTGACAGAAAGCTTCTTTCTCATAACTTTCCCCTCTGATTCACAGCTTATCTTTTCTATATGAGGTAGCCCCACTCGCTCAGCAGCTAAAAAATTCACTCCTTCACTGGCCAGTATGGCAAAGAAATGCACCTTCAAAGAGAAAGTCTGATGCAACTCTGTTATCACCTGGCAGGACAGTGACTCCAAATTTGAGTGGCTGGCTATTTTTTTTTTTTTTTTTTCTTTTTTTGTCTCGTTTTGTTTGTCTCCCATCTCTCCCTGTTTTATAAACAGCCATCCAGCGGTCAAAAAGCAATTCATAAATTGTTCACCAAAAAAAAGTAAAGCTAAGCAAGGAGGCCATATCTTTTGCTGCTTATTTAATTTTTTTCTGCGTGGCTAGTTCTGGCAGACCATGTGCAGCAGACAGGCAGGTGGGCAGGCGGGCAGGCCCCTTCCCCTGCCCTCCCCTGCCAGCTGGGTGGTGGCTGCAGGGCAGCTACACTGCTCCGTGCCCTCTGAGAAGCTGGACACGTCAGTCCATCCGAGCCCGTGCCAGCGCTGCCCGCTAGCACCACAGCTGGTTGTGTTTGAGTTCTCAGAAGGCAGCCAGGGATACTTTTGTTTAGGTTTATACATTTTATCACCTTTATGACAATGAAAATCTATAGCTGGAGTACTCTAGGTCCAAAGGGACCTGGGTGTCCAGGACCTATGAATCATAAGGAACGTTTTTCAGGGAAAAGGACACTCAGTGTGTTTTGCAATGTAAGAAATCAGTCTAGACATTACCAAGTTTTAAAAAACAATGTTGAAAGCAGCCCACTAAAATTTTTCTGAATTATTTAAAAAAAATTCAAAACCAGCTCCACATTCTCAAATGAACTTGATCACCAGCCCAAGACAGTGAGCTAGTCTCAGCCCTAGCTAAAGCACTGCTACACCTTTTTAATCTGGAGCTGAGGAATATGACATATTATATACACCAGTGAATTGTAAAGTAGTTAATTTTCTGTGCAGCTGACAGAAGTGATCGATTGGCCTCACTCCTTACTAATGCCTCACCTTCTCTCTTCTCCCTCTGCTCTCCTCCCTCCCTGCACCAGAAATGCCTCAGACCACAACATCCATCAAGTCATATACACTGTTTTGCACAGAGCTTCACAGGACAGCAAGCAGGGCTTCATGTTTGTATTTCAGTATTACAGACAGTTTGGCCCTGCACAGTTCTGAATCAGACCATCGTTTTATTTCTTATCACAAGCCCTTTTCTGTTGCTGCTGCTTGAAGAACTATTGCTATTTTATTTCTCATTACATTTGAGGTGGAAGAGAAAATGTAGTGGGATATACTAGCAGTTAAAACTGCCTGCAAGTTGTTTTGAATTTTTCCCAATTCTTTCCCCGTCAATTTTATCAGCAATTTTTCCCATTAAAACAGCATTCTAAAATATTTTAGTAAGATTAAGGACAACCTCACTCATTTAATATTTTCATTTTTTCAAAGGAGGTTCCTATATAATTTCACCAGTCTTCAAAGTCCATACTTTGAAAAGGATATTTTTTCCCCCTTATCTTCTTCTGACTGAAAACCATGGAGGCATAGATGAATGTGTTTTTCTGATCTTAAAATCACTATATTTGAAGTAAGAATTGATATGATTGAGAGCAACATGTATCTAACAGGATTTCCCCACAAAAAGAAATAATGATTTATTTGACAAGTGTTTCATAAACTGGTAAATGCTTAGGTGGACCAAATAATATCTACTTAAACTAGACATATACTAATTTAAACTAGAATTAGACAAATCTCAGCAGCTGCTTCCAGAAGGTATTATTATTATTATTATTATTATTATTATTATTATTATCCATGTTGATTTAAAAATAAAACTCATCTATACTAGACATACTGTGATTTATTTTTCTTTGGTCTCTTCCTCCTTTTGATTCTGGATGGTTAAATGACTGGAAAATAAGTAAGAGTATGCTTTGAAGTAACACAAATCTTCACCCACGATATCAAAATGTGCAGCCAGTTTCACAGCCTGTCTGCAGTGCAGCATCTGACATGAATCCTACTTTCTTCAAGATTTGTTTCTCTCACACTGTGGCAAAATGAGATAAATTAAATATACCACAGCAGAGATACTGGAAGAATTCACTTCACGTATGCACTTGCTGCCGTGGGACAGCTGAGTAAACAGCTTGCAAAAGTCTGTTTGAAGACTGCCAGCTAGTTACACCCATAATTTGATCTCTATTAACAAAAACAACTCAAACTGTTGCAATGCCCCAAGTTGATTACTGAGCATCTAAATTATACAGTGTTACTTGAGTAACCCTCTGCAGCAGCAGGGGCTGTGTTTTGATACTCATTCAATACTTCCCACCTTGCTGAGTAGTAGAACAGCCACCAAAACCAGCAAATGCATAGGAAAAGCCACAGAGAGGTTTTGGCAATGTTATCCCATGACTGACAGAAAAATAGTTGTGTAATACTGTTCAACTCAGTGAGTCAGAATAACAAGTCTTATAAATATGCCCTTCTGAGCTGGATATAGAACAATCCAGGGAGTGAGAGTGATCTGGGGGAGGGGAAAAATCCAGAGTAACTGTTTCTGCAAATAATGCCATGGTCATGTAGAAATAGCTGGTGTTTCTGATGCTTGACATTACAATGTCAACAAAGACACCTGCACTGACTTACTAAACTTCAAAGTGATGTGTCGACAAAAAACATAAAACTGCTTGGGCTGACAGCAGAATTAGAATGGAAAACAACAGCTTGCTGGTGGCCCTCTTTCTGGAAATCTGGGAGTCCTCACTGAGACTATCCGAGTGAGTTATTCCACACTAACATGAGGGTCAAACCACCCAAAAAAGCTTGTATGAGGACTCCATGGATTCACAGCATACTTCAACTTTCGGCCTGTTGATTTGCTTTATTAAAAAAGGCTTCACTAATGCAACATCACACTAAATTATAAAAATAGAAATTTAGACTGTGCGAACCCGAATTTTTTTTTTGTGGAAACAATGTGATGGTTATTGTGCAACACAGCAAAACATACATGTACTTCAATATTTTTAGGCATGTTACTGCGTTTAAACCCATGTTGCATTAGAATACATTGATGTTCACTACTGTCCTTTGTAACACATAAAAAACTCTGGAACTGAAAATATCACATGAGCCATATGTTGGGAATCCCTGTTTTCAGTGATGGTTAACACAGCAATAGCACAAGCAATCTGTACGATCGCAAAATCTGAATGACCATCACTAACAATATTTGTAGCAATTTCCAGTTCTTTTGATGAATTGCCATTATAAAAATACGTATTTTAAATCGTACTGAGTTTGATGAAGTTTTTAACTGAGAAGGCCTGGCAAGACAGATGAAGACTTCAGAAAAAGATTTAAAAATTATGCATTCAAAGAAACATGCTCTCTCCTGTTCAAATTTTTCTTTCCACATTGTCTTAACATATTAAGAAATCTTAGCACATTAAACAGAGATTGTGCAATAATTTTAGAGATTAATGGCAAGAGTGGGAGAAGACAATGACTTTTCTCTGAGAAATTATCTGGAGGCACTTTGCCTCCAGTCTCCAATTAAAAGGAAACCACAGAACACCTTTTATCTTCCTCTGTTTCAATTTCTTCCTCAAAATACTGTGCTAAAGCAGTATCCTGAAAAAAAACCCAACGCAAACTTAACACCCCCCACCCCTCCAGGAATGAACTAGATAACATAAGCAATCTGGGTAAGAGGCTTTACAAAGTACACAGAGTTTGAGCACGATTGTGCTTACTTCACAAAAGCTATGCCTGTGTGCATTACTCTGAATTCTATAGACTATATGCGAGAGGAGTGGCAAACTGAACAGAATTATGCATGCCCCTGGGTGCATCACTGCCACAAAAGCCAACTTTTCCAGTTAGGTTATGGTTCTTCAATACAGATGATCCCCACAAGTCCAGTACAAAGTGCCAGCAAGCATCCCAGAAATTCCACTGCTCATACGAGTGGTGTGACCCAGGGTTTATACACATTTTGCCGGTCACCTTGCACATTGCTCCGATGTGGTTTTGCATTAGCGTTAGCAGGACAGTGTTGTCTAAACAACAGATAGGATATGAGATTGCAAATGGTCATAGCGGCATTTAGGATGGTGAAGGAGAATGTTTTGTTGAATTTGTGTTGTCAGTGATTGCACACACAGATTGCAGAGGTGAATTGCTGCATATGTGTCTGACAGTAGTTGAAGCTAGTCTTTCCCTTCATGCTGGACTCAAGACTGTGCATTTGTGCACACACCCATGTGTGTGTGTGCATCTCTTTCATTGTGCTCCCTTTCATTTGCCCCCTTGTAAAACCCTCCTGTGCACCCCTGTTCAGGCCCTCACAGGTCCTTGGGCACAGCTGCCACCACCTCAGCATCTCACTCTACAGCTGCTGCAAAGCAGTTCAGTGTCACTAGGTGAAGAGCAAACTGCAAGCACAGTGTGTTATTGCTACCATGGCATTTCAAGTGGAAATATCTGCAAGGCTCTTCACCAACCCAGAATTTCCATAAGGTTCACTTCCAAGTGAGTATAGAGTATACGGATGGAGAATGAAAACAACGGGGGCGCTTGGTAACGTTTATAGTTGTGAAGGCAGCAGCTGAGTGAGAGCTCAAAGAGTTGGCACAGGATCTCCTCCTCCTCCAGCATAGCAAGGAAAAGACATTACTGGAACCAGGGGAGAAGGCGGGGATCTAACACTGGAGGAGCTCAGTGCTTGAAGAGTTACAAACATGCCGCCCATCAAGGGTAGGACTCTGCTGTTGGACGCAGGGACTGAAATGAATGAAATCATTAACCAAAGTTACAAAATATGGAAAATAAGGCACCAAAAAGCTGTGAGCCACCCACTCAAACCCATATGTGAAAGTATAAATCAAATGCTAACTGCCCAGCAAACTGGCAGTTGGCACTATAACATTACATGCAGCGCCATCTAAAGGTTTCCATCTATGTTTTTGGGGTAACTTTGGTTTTTAAGGCCTTTGCCACAAATGAAAATAATTAAAAATACATGTATGCATTTTAACGTACATGTAAAATACATATTACATACTTTCATGTAAAAATTCATGTATATATTTTTACTGAATTTAGAAGCGGAGACCAAGAATAAAGAAACTCTGAGAGAGTATCAGTGTTACTCTACATCTACTGGCTCCCACCACTGATTTCTTGTAAAACTTGGTGAAGAAACTAAAGGGAATTGACTTCAGCATCTCTGCCAAATCTGTCATTTCAACAGGAAGCAGTTTCTGCCATGCAGTAATAAATGTTTCTTGCTGGCAAATTCACTTTTTTACCACTTCTAGTGTCTCACTAGGACTGGCAGCAGACACCTTCACCAAACATTTAAGACAGCCTTTTATAACATCTACATAGTGTCTTCTATTGTAACAGCACTAAACCAGCAAAAACCTTTTGATTCCACTCATTCCCAGTCATTGGTGAAATTTAATGAGATTCGTGGTCCAAAAGGCATGTTTTGTTCTGAATTTCCTACTGAATATATTGGCAAAACAACAGCTGTTGTACAGTGCTAAGGCTGCCTCCCACCCACCCCCTGCTTTGGCACAGCTTGCTTGGATGTGTTGATTCATCTGTAGGAGAAGGGGAAAGCACTGGACCCACTGGCTGTAGCACGTAGGAAGGAGGCACGTCTGCCAGCAAATCTCTAGACTTTGATCACTCCTGCTTATTTGCCTCTGTCTCCCTGCTGCACTCATTTTACCTACAGCCATCCCACCTTGGCAAGGATGTGCGCAAAAGCTAATAAGCCAAGCATAGTCAAGCCTAATTAGTATAGGGATGGGAAACCTCCAAGGAAAACCTAGCTACCACAGGAAGACATCCAGCTGGCACGTGGCTTTCTATTTTAGCAAAAATCAGTCACCCAGCATTGCGCAGTAGGTGAGGGGTGGCAGAAAATCACTGGTGGAAAGCACTTTTTCCTCTTTCCTTTCGAACAGAAGACTGGATCACTTATAATAACTGAATGGATGTAAGAATTTACCTAGAATGGTCACATGAAAAGAGATATCCAGAATATTTGTATTCTACCTCCTTAAAATTGTGACCGCAAATCTAAAACACGCATCCCCCTTTTCTGTTTGATGTTATTGAGAGGATTTGATTCTCTAAGAAGCTACGACTTTGTACCTCAAAGTGTTTTAGTAATAAAAGTCATTCAGACTTACTAAGTCATTCAGGCTTTGACATGAAATACAATATGTCTAACTCTCTTTGCTTCTCACATGGTCATTTGGACCCACGTAAAGTGCAGCATCCCACCAGCTAAGCAATGAAAATGGTGTCCTACCTAAGTATAAAATATAAATGCCAAATGCCTGTAGGGTAGAACCCAGTATGTCCTGGAGCAGTGCTACTCAACTGGTGGTCTACATCAGAAGGTGGTCCATGAAATGTGTGGAAATTCATGCACACCTTACTGTGCAGCTGGGAGGTCGCTGTCTAAAGGCAGGGCTCTAGCTGGGAGTGAGTGTCCTATTTGTGTTAGGGTCTAATTAACATGTTTTTAATTAGAGCAAAACAAAACTATGACTTCACAAAGTAATATTCAGTTCACAATAAGTGCTGCATAGCTCACCTATCACACCAGTGCCACCCCTGCCTTCCTTGCCCAGTATCTAAACAACAGTGGGATACAAGTGTTATCCGTGGAGTTTGTCCGTAACAGCGAGATGCCTTGATGGTTTTAAAGATGTGAAGGAACACTGCTTTAGAGAAACATTCAGGAGATGCTTTAGGAAAGATTTGTTTTCCTGGTTCATACTTTCAGTATTAATATCTCCCATTTTATGGTATTTTTACCTCTGGGTTTCTGTTCTACCACCCACAGTCACTGTAATTTCCTATTACTTCAGCATCCGCCCACAGGTTCTCCGAACAATATATTGGGCTCTTCAGGCACTATGACAATACTGATACATAATAATTACATTACTATACATTTGCATACCCATCCTACCTTCTCCAGCAACTTCTGAGGTGAGGCACTAACAAATTAGAGCTTTACCAAGAGAGCCACGTGGTGACCAAGTAAGGATGCTACTTTGGTCCTGGTGGTGCAGAGGGATGTGTGGAAAAGCCCGGCACAGTTACCACTGCACCCATTTTTATTTCCATCTAAGTGGAAAACATTTCATTTTCAGCAGAGCATGACTCAGGAGCCCATTTTTTGATAGAAATGTGTCTTTAATGTTGGGAGGTTTTCCTAATCAAAACCATGGAACAGCTACGTTTCACTCACTTTGCTCAACATCGTGTGAAAGTATTTCCAACTGTAAGCAAAGCATTAAAAATAGCAGGAAGATTAGGAAGGGGAAGACATGAACAGCTTGGCAGGATTGTGGCCTGACAGATGATGTTTAATCAGGACTGGATGAAGCAGTAAGTTAACAAAACCTGCCACTTCAAAACAACCAAAACCAAACATGTCCCAAGGCTCAAAATTCAAACTGGGAAGGAAAGAGGGTGACAGAGTAGGCAACTTTTCCCCTCAACTGCTCTGACAGCTTTTGTGTTGGGATATTGCAGCTCTTAACACACTAGGTACCAAAGCTTCGTTATTGAAAACATCCCAGCTTTCTGAGTGTACTAGTGCATATGATGTTTATAGTAACTACACATTCCTGAGGAGTTTTCAAATTTATTACAGGGATTACAGACCTACTATCAATAAACTTCCTAATTAATATGTCTTAGACAGTCCATTCCCCTTCAGTCTTAATACAGAGAAATGCTAAATTTGGGAATTATAATGATATTATCGCTGTTGCTGTGTAGTAACAGGGGGAAATACTGACTTTTACAGATCTGATTGTTAAAAATCTTTGAGTAATTAAAATTAATGTGGGAATTTCTGCTAGACTGCTTAAGAAATACAGAAGCTCATTGCTAACACTGCTCACTCTGATGATAAGTTAAAAATTTGCTGAGGACATCAGAGCATGAGAAAAAGCAAAAAAAATTTAAAGGAACAGCTTTTTTTTTTTTTTCAGCGGCAGATGCACAGCCTGTAATGGGCTGGCACACTCACATGTAATATTTTTTGGAGGCTACAATTTTCATTTATCTTTTAGAAAGAATTACAGCTAGAATCTCAGAAGAAAAACTTTAATCATAATGAGCAAAAACTGAATAGAAACAGAACTTTTACTGAGTGATACTGCAAGGTTATTTTAAAAATCTTTCTACTGGCAAATCTTGTTGGTGCTAGCAAAATCTTCCCATTTTAGTAGAAACTAATCTAATCACATGAACCAGAACCCCCCAAAAAACCAACCAATCAAACAAACCAACAAAAGAAAACCAGAACCAAAAAAACTGACACCTTTTAAAAAATTTAGTGCTTCTTGGTAAGATTTACCCTTGCAAAAATTATTTGATCCGATTTTTAAATTTGGGATCATTCACTTGGAAACAGTGACCTATCCAATCAAGGGAAAAAATTCCCAGTAGGGCAAGGGTTGAAACATTTTACTTTTAAGTTTATTTTTCCTTGTTTTATTTAATGTTCTAACCAGACGTCCTACAAAATAAACTACAACAAGCTTGTCTGGACATTTAATAAGGGCCAGATTCAGCAAACACCAGCTAGTAAATTTAGCATTTAATGGGCACAATTCATTGGCCCAATTTTATAAAAAGCAAGAGACATATTCAGGGAAAGATATTACATGCAGAGATGTCTCAGAGACATATTGCTAAAGTGTACATCAATTTTCATTTATATCGTTTCATTCTTGGGTGTGATAATTCTATTGTGTAGAGACTTGCACCATTTCAACCTAACAACTACTTTTGAGTATTTCCAAACAGGTAAGTCCAGTAGACTTATTCCAATATGTCAGTTTCAAAGTCAGAGAGAGTTCACCCAGAGCTGGTTTTGACTTTTGACTACAGAGGTCAAAGCAAACAGGACATGGTGAAGACTCAAAGTACCCATTTCCTTTCTGAATGCTATCATGGTAATTTCTGCACTTCATAATAAAGTTATAGAAGCCTCAAGGTTGGAAAAGACCTTTAATATCATTAAGTCTAATCATCAGTGTAGTAGCACCACCATGTTCACCATTAAACCATGTGCTCAAGGGCCATATTCAATGTGTTTTGAACACTTCCAGGGATGGTGACTCCACCAGTCTGTTCCAATGCTTTACAACCCTTTCAAATTTTGTCAACTCGTGATGAAATTTTCATAATATCTAATCTAAACCTCCCCTGCCACAACTTGTACCTAAACAATTGGATCATTATGTGGATACATTTCTTTGTTATCAGTAAATCAATCTACTCCATTGGTAGAAAAAAAGTGAAGCTAAAGAAGGCAAAAAAGACTCAGCTAACATTAAGGATGTGTTTTCCGTGTTTTTGTTCCAGGCTGCGTGAAACAAAAGCTTTGCAACTGGACATGGAAGCACCCAGCCAATGTGGCACTGCAGACCTGATCCCACTCCATAAAGTCAGTGGAAAGACTGCAGCAGTGCTTGGATCAAGCCTGTTATATGAGGTGAATGAGTAATAAGAATAATACACAGAATGATTCACATTTAATAGGACTATTGTCAAAATGCAATGCAATCAGGAGTTTTGGATCCCTGAAATGTCTGTCAGTGCATGTTTTTTCTCCCAGTTCTCTCTCTTTAGTTCTTTCAATCTAGATGGCAAAGTAAGAGCTGGCTCAAACCACCACTGATCACCAACAAATGACTAAACACACAGAGTGAAGGGTGGCGCTCCTTCCTCAGCCCAGCTGGGTTTTGCAGGTTCTGGGGGTGGGCAAGGGCAATGCAGGGATGCTGAACAAGGTCAGACCAAGTTGCTGTGGTCACTTGCTCTGGTGAATTGTGCTGCCTCCACTGCCCCTGGTGCAGTCTGGTTCTCCCAAACCCATCCTTTTGTCTAGAGCTGTGAACATGAAGGAAATGATAAAGTTTGCTCAAATCAGGAAAGACTGCAGAACAGGACTGGAAAGGCAGTGCTTTTTCATCTCCTCTGCTAGCAAATGTGTTTGCCTCTGTGAGCCTACATCGCCCCAGTAAAAATTAGCACTCCTTTGTGCCACAGTGTCTGGGCAAATGGTAGTAAAGTACAGCTCAGCTAGAAATTAGAGCCCAGGCCAAGAAGAACAAAAACATAAAATGAAATCAGTGTGTTTACTCACTTGCTTTACTAGAGTCAGAGTTATAGAAGATACTGTAAAGACTCTGAAAGGGACTTTCTGAATTTAGGTAGGAAAAGAGAGATTTTTCATTATTTACATTTAAAGGAAGAAAGAGGAATTTTAAAGGAATAACATAATGAAATTTATTGGAATGGATATTTACCAAAGATATCCTGGGAATGATCACATATACTGCAATTTACTGTATTGTTTTGATTTTTAAAATGTAATTTGACAACACAATTGCTTTAACTGTCTCTAGTGATAGCAAGTGATTACAACCATTGCTTGTAGTACAGCAAGAGTCTTTTTAACATCTGAAAACAATAGAGCACTGAAAGACAACCTTCACTTTCAGTTCTTTTTTTATTTAACAACCCCCAAACAGCACTCCAATGACTAATATTGGAACTCACATTATCTCCTGTTGTTGTCATTGTCTAAATGAATAGTATATGCTGAATTTTATAAAGAGAATGTGAATAGTAACAGACTGTATAAAATATTTATCTATGATAGAAAAGGTAAAAGCCACATGATACACAAGTGGGTAATGGTGATTTATAGAATGCAGAGTGTAAATGACCCTACTAAATCTCATTATCCTAAGTATAGATATAAATTCCTAGGTGACAACTGAAATGTGGAAACAGCAGGAGCATTATAGATCTCCAGTCTCCAATTACTCTAAGGTAAAGTATGAAAGATTTTTTTATGAACAACAGAAGTATCAGAGAAAATAGCAGGTAATCTACTACTTCATACTGCTTTTCATATTAATAGGAAGTGAAATCTGGGTCTGAACTCCACACTGGAAACTTAACTTTGTTCCCACTGACATCCGCCTCAGTTTTGCTTCCAACCTTCATGGGAATGGATGATGTGAAATAACACGTGAAACATATTACTTTTAAAAGGTATTTACCTTTTTTTTTTTTACATGGCCTTTCTGAGGTGCCAAGAAGTAATAATACAAGTACTGCTAAGACTTTCAACAGCAACAGTGACTCTTAAGGATGTATACTTGCCTGCATTCACATGAAACAAAAAAACTGATACGAGTTTTTATGTGAACGTACAGCATCCACTCTCTCTCTGAACTCAGAGACAGATGAAATACCTGGAACCTGAATGGAAATGAATGTGCAGTGTAAAATAGACTTCAACCAGAAGCATCACCTGCAAAGACATCTTCAGTATTACCAATCAGGTACCACAAACATAAAATGTACCAGTTTGGCCCTTTTATTCAGCAGTAAACCCATTTTAAAAAGTATTAATCTTACTTTACATCCATAACAATAAAATTTGTTCAACCCTGTCACCTAAACATCCTTTACAGCCTATGGAAGGGACAAGTATTTCAAGACAGTGACTAATCCCTCTGAATTTCTGACACTTCTTTCATCCCATCATGCTTGGGACATTTGCACTTGAAAAGCAGCAATTCATAAGGTGTGTCCAGGTCTAAAGCAGCAAGATGTCTAAGGAAGAGGACCTGGCAACTACTTTGGTCAGCTGTAACTTGCCCTTATTCACAAGCACATAGATCTGTACAGTCCTCCTGCATCACTGTCTAGTCTGAGTCATTTTGTCTACTTTTGTATGTATCAACATTTTTCCAGCAGCTGACAAATTAAAAGAAAAGGGAAATGTCACTTTTTTATTTAAAAAAATGGTAACAGGCATTTTTTTTTTCATTTCTTTCATATAAACTAGAGAGGAAAAACATCATTAGATTTCAGTCTGTATTGAGTCTGATATGCCTCAGCCTCTCTCCTCCTCCTCAAATCAAAGCAAGCAGTGGTATTTTCACCTCAGTCCATATCACAAATATGATCTGAATTTTATGTAGGGTAGAACAAACCCAGAAGAATTGCAGCAAGGCAGCAAGCATGAAAAAACAGGGTGAAACCAAATTTTGTGTCTTCCTATGCTAACGGGGGTGTAATTGACTACCATGTGCCTGAGAAGTTCAAATACAAGACACAAATGCACTCAGCAACCTCAACTTATATCCCATGTGCTACTGGGTCAGTCTGTCAAGATCAGGATAAATACCCATGAGAAGATTGCTTTCAAATAAAGCATCTAACAAGCTCTCCCAGGTAGTTCTGAAACAGACACAAGAGTAATTCTTAAATTGAATTCTCTTCCTGAGTTAACTGCATTCTCCTCAATTAGCCTCTATGTATCTCTACCATAAGCAGTTTGTGAAACACACATGTAAATGCCTCATTCTAGTTCTTATACAAGCCAAGCCCTTTTCATTTGCTCATGCATATTGTTTACATTGAATTAGTGAAACCAATAATCTGCAGAGATCTATTCAACTCTGGTAATTATTTATAAATTTGAAAAAATGTTTGGGGAAAAGAAAGATGGGTAAGTATGTAAACAGATAAGGAATTTGGGATTGAGAAGAGCAGAGATCCAACCCCCAGCAGAGACTCTGGTCGTACAGCACTGACTGCCCTGATGAAGGATGGCTCAGCCCAAGCAGCTTTACCATTTCATAAACCCGCACCTCCATCGAGCTGCGTGGGGGCAGCGAGGCAGGTGCTGGCTGCCTGTGAGCTCTGTGAGCTGGTTGTGAGTCAGGGCACTACTGTCTGTCTGTCAGGCGTGAGGAGCAAGCGATGGTCCAGCCAGGGCTTGCAGTCAGTTCTCAGAATATGATTTCAGAGACCTGCCAACTGGAGCCAGAAGCCAAGTCCCGCTCGGTTGACGCCCCGTTACTTGCAGACTTTTGCCTCCCTTATTTGATTCTCCCTTGAATCTCCTCCCCTAGGGGAGGCCTGAGGTATGAATGCTCCTGCCTGAGCAGATTTGAAGGGAAGGGCCATGACAGATTTGTCCCCTGTCAGCTCTTTCAGCAGCTCCCTCCCCAAAAGCATGCGGCTCTTGGCATGGTCCCCATCATGACCGCATGACAGCAGATACAGGAGACGCCCACTGCTTCAAGACCTCCCTAAGTATCCCCAAAAACACCAGCGGGGTCCCAAGGGCAGGAACGCCCCTCTCTACCTCTGCACCACCCCACCACTGCCCTCAAACCAGTGCTCAGCACTAACCTCATAGAGATCCCAGAGCTCCAGCAAAAGGAAGGGGCAGATGCAGAGCTGCTGAACCTCCCACCATCTGTGCATCCCCAGAAGGGAGAGCTGGCGATCAGGGAAAGGGTCGGCATGGCCACGGTTTCTGTTTTTAATAAGGTGGAGCTCTTGCTTAAGAGGAAATAGTTTTATGGACCATCTAGGCCTGGTCCTGAAACCTTGGCAATGCAGAATCCTAGACCAACTTTCCTAACTTAAAACTTTTGCCAAAACCAGAGATGTTTCCATGAAACAAAAGGAAAAAACACACCTCATGCATAGTTTAAAATCACTTGTAAAGGGAATGTTTTTGGCATCTCTCCCAGTTACTCAATATGTGAGCTCTAAGACTTGATAGAAAAGAAAAAGTAGGGAAAAAAGGACAATATATTGTAGTTACATTCCTGCTTTTGCCTTTTGGGGCTGTAAGAAAGAGCAATTCATAATTGCTCCAAATAACTGTTGTCAAAATACTTTCCTTTTTTTGGCAATGTAGACATTAATTAATTACGTCTGTGATTGGGGGGGGGTTCTCTCACTTGCCTGTACTACCTCTATTACTTGACCCAAGCATCGTTAGAAATACATCAGCCCCTGTAATTTGATTTCTATTCTGATATTGTGTATTTATTCAGTAGCTATGCAAATAGACTTAAGCTCCCTTGTGTTGGAAATACTATTTACAGAATGCCTTATAACGGAACAGTTTGAACGGATGTGTGCAGACTGTGTGAAGTGAAGTGACCCAAAGACCTCTGGTTGAAAACCAAACTAAACTGCTTGTGACATCTGCGTAAGTTTCCCTGCTTCCCACCTTTTCTAAGCTCTCTTCTGAAAATAACGGATCCAGGCTAAATCCAAAAGTCATTAAGTACTCCCAAGTCCTTCATGTTTGTTCACTGAAAGAGCAACAAATCCAGTGTCCTCTTAGGGAGTGGCAGGCAGAGGGATGTAGCCCATGCTCAGAAGGTGTTAATGCCTTGCTTGTCTCTCTGGGAAAGATACCAGAAAAAAAGGAACTGGTTTTTAAATGGCAGCGAACTGCCTCTTAGGGAGAGCTCAACAAGGGCTCAGTAGTCTAGAACACATATCTAGATTATTTCTGCAGAGGACAAACCATCCCCTGTTTCAGGGCTGAATTACCCCCAGGAAGTGATTACTGCTTTCAGGAAGAGTTCCGTCCAGGCTGGGCAAGGCAGCTAACGCTTGGTGACAAGAGACACACTTTTCACAGCTTAGCTGGCTTCAATCCTTAGACCCAGCAGTGACAAATTCCGTGTCCCAGTACTCCAAATTACACAGTCTGGAGGCCCATGCTGTTTCAAGCAGTCCTACATGCTGTAAAATCTAACCTGACGTTAACCTGCATGACATGACCTGCTTTGCTGCTGTGTCTTGGCATACCTGCAGGCAGGCTGACATGCTGTCATGTCAGGCCAAAATAATGCAGTAACTTTTATTAATAAAGTTAATGCCAATTCATGACAAAGAACATTGGAATGATTACTAACTCTTAGTTGAGTCCCTTGGGAAAGTATCTGAACTGTTCTAGTATTTAACAGCTCACCATAATGCAAAATGATGACAAAGACAAGGAAGAGTTGAGCAGGAAATCATCCTTGAAATAAACTTCTCCTAAGGAAGTATGTTTGTTGTTCAAAACGTTTTTCACAAATAAAGTCAAAACAAACCCTGAAGTTCTGCATGGGAAGAGAGGAAAAGGAGAGGGAACATATCTGGCATTGAAGCCCATCAAATAATGGATGAGAAATCAGAGCTGACATCATGGCATAACCAGCAGTTTGGGACCTATTTGCATGTGGTTAGAAACAAAATTCTCCTCTGCTGCTGATGTCATTTGACAAACTTGCATTAGTGATGTGGATTGGCAGGATTTCCTTTTTTTTCCCACATAACAAACACCCAGGGCACACTGCAGGCCTAGGGGAACCTGGGCATGTCAGGAACACTGCGAGGATGCGCGGTGCTGGAGAGGAGAACGATCCGCACCCCGCTACCATCCTCTGTGTGCCCCAGCCAACCCTCCACCAGCCCACGTTCAGAAACAGCAAACAGTGTGACATTTATAGAGTCAACACACATAGTAAGCAAATACTACAGACAGTAAGCAAAAGAAGCAAACAGGGTGATTCCTCTTTCACCCCTCGAGGCAAAATAGCTGCAGCTGCATGAATGCATCCAGCGTGTAAACCAATTAGGCACGCAGTGCAAAAGCTGGGGGATCCAAATATCCCTCTTCATGACATAGGAGCAGCCAATGCCAACTTACAGTCACATTTACTTTCCTCTGCAATTAAATCTAATAGTGTTTCAAGTTAAAACAATCAGCTAAAAGTAGAACTGAAGTTTATTCTTTCTCCTTTATTTATAGCTTTATTTTATGGATGTGAACACAATGTGTATACACCTTTTTTCTAACACATACTAGAATTATACACTGAAAGCTTTAGAACAGCCTCACTATTTCGATTTCAGTGTGCTGTGACAAGGAAAATCCATGCAATTAATCATGCTAATTCAAATGAGAATTATTTTTTGGTTGAAGTAGTGCTTTTACAATTGCCTCCAGACTTCGTGCTTTTCATTAATACTATTAGTGCTGTGGAATTACATACTCCTTATTTTATATGTGCTTTTCTGTAAATCAACTAACAAAACTAATTAGTAGTCATGAAAGAGCATATTGATAGAATAAAAATATATAAAACAGTTCAGAGAATTCTCAGGCTGAACCCTATATATCATGAGGGTTTGCTTAGTACTCCAGGCCCATTTCCCTAATATAAATAAATTTAGATAAAGTTGAAGATTTTAAACTTGCCTTTAAAAGACCATACACTTCCTGAATGAACCATTTTTAAATTACACATAAACACATGTAATTAATCTTTACTACACAGCTAGGAATTTAGCATATGATTGGGTGGTTTCTTCCTTTTTTAAGCAGGAGTTTGGCACTTGCAGGTGAAAATGTACAGTTAGCAACAATAACATGAACTAAGATGAAAAGCAAGTTTTACAGCATCCTGCAAGGACAGCACCACTGCAAGAGTTAAATAGTGTGCAAGCAGCAGCCTTACTTGGTGAGGCCCAGGCAGAACTTGGCTTAAGAGGTTCAAAAAGCAAAGTTGGGGAATGTTTTTTGAATTTATTTTTACTGTTTTGAAGATTATGGGGCAGAACAACACCTGGAGTGAGTGGATGAAAGAATGCTGAAGTCAATTGAACAGTGACAATTTACATTCACTTTAGGAATATGATTTACAACACCAGACAAAGCTGAGTGTATCATATGTGATGTTTCCTAGTGCTCCCTATTTCTGTAACACTCCTACATGACTCTTCCCACAGGCTGCTCAGCCCTGTCCCTAGCAGGGTTCTGGAAGCTGTGGCAGACAAAACTGTACAGCACATGGGCAGAACAAGGTGACAGTTCTCCAAGCACTGCTAAGATGAGTGCAGCACCAGGAGGCCACTGGGATTATTTAGTTTATCCTGACTTCCTGGATATGAGCTAAGAGACCTGTACATCAGGGCTGGGGGAACTGACCTTGCTTTGCTCGGTGAGCACAGAGACTTGCTAGCTCCCAAGTGACTCAAAACTTTTGGCCTCATCTCCTGCTCCATGGTTTGGGGCCACTAGACTCTCAGGGAATTTCATCTGGACACCACTGCATCTCTCATGGTCTGAAATCTTACCTGCAGTAGCTACCTGACCATGCAGGGTGTTGGAGCAGGAGAGGGACAGGAAGGTTATGCAGCAACCAGGCAGCACTGTCATAATCCTCAGCAACAGCCTGATAGCCTCTACCATCCCATCATCGCTGTGTTTGGAGGACACCAGCACAAAAATCTGCACCCACATGCCTGCCCTCATCACAGACCAGCATCACACAGCCTCATGCTCCTGATTTCCAGGACTTGAAAGAGGGCTGCATAAATGCAAAGAAAATAAAAAAAGGGGGAAGCTGAAGGATGCAAGTACACATATTTAAAGTAAGATTCCCCGAGGCTTTCAGAAATGCATGTGAAAACCCTACAGAGCCTTATATTTTTGGAAGCTACTAATTATAAGTAGAAACAGGTAGACGGTGTAGAAACATCACAGACCATAAGGACAAAATTCTACTCCAAATTACATTCACTGATCCTGGACTTGCACAAGGGTGATTACACCAAGAACAGGAAGGTATCGTGGCTGGGATGCTTTGGTAGACAAAAATAGTTTAAAATGTCCAGGACTGAGGCTGTTCCAGTAACTCCAGTTTATCCATCTCCACCAGCTACCCCAAAATGGGGTCCCTGCCTGAGCTGCCTCTCTATAAATTTAGTTCTACATTTCTAATCCATTAATTTTCTCAAAGAGTAATTACTTCAAAGTTAAAATAAAGAAAAGAAAGAAATTAGTGCAAAGACAAGAAATATTACCTTCTGAAAAGTGGAATCAAAGCTGCGGGAACAGCACAGAGCTGCATATCCCTGCTTATTTACAGAGGAGGTACAACACAGACAACAGCAGTCTGAGCCCCCCTGGCTACCTTGCCAGCTTGCTTGGATGCTGACTTAGGAGGACCACCCAGGCGAGGGCATCTCAGGCTTGGTGCCCACACAGTCTTTGGCCCTGCCTCTGAAGCTGCCAGCAAAGATGCCAATTAGGGCCAGAAGGGATTTGGACACCTGTTCGCTCTGAACCCAAATGAGACCACCAACAAATGCTTTACATGCAGGCTCCAAAGCAGCTATCACTTTCCAGCTTGACTTCTGTAGGCTAGATTTGAACTACTGACCTGGAAGCAAAAGGCTCATTTGTGCTTGGTCTGCACAAGCCTGAATTCCTCCCCCTCCTCTTTCTGATTCTCAGCCTTTCCTGTCCTGACAAAAACAGGCCACAGATATTTGGGAAAGAAGCAACAGCCACCAGAAAATATAATTAAAGCATAACAAGACCAGGCTTCAAAATGCACATTAAGATAAAGGGAGGTTTTGGCAGGAGTGAGGATGATGGGGGAGGGGGCGAGGGGATGCTAACAGGTGGCCAAAGGCAGGAGGAGGAGGAAAGAGAGGGAAGGGAAGCAGACAGTCTGCTCCTTCCGGCAGCCCTGCAAGTTTCTCTTGCTTCCGCCCCATAATGTTTCCTTTGCTATAATAGAGTCAGATGCAAGTTACACCAAAGGACAGAACTGGAAAGAAGCACAAGCATTTACTCTTTTGTGTTGCATTTACTGTGCTTTCCTAATTAAAAGCAGCTTCGGGTGCATGTCTAGCTTCCATAGACTGAATGTGGCTATTTGAAATGCTACCCAGATACTTCTTTTCTGCCCACAATTCTCTGGGCACGCTTTTTCTTTTGCAGGGTCTTTATACAATTATGTTTTTTTCAAGTTTCTGCTTCACTTATTCCCCTATATTTATGTCATTTTACATCCCACTATCACTCTCCGCATCACCCAGGCTTGTACCTCTTTCTCTCTCCCCCCGCCACTGTCTCTCTCTCTGTCTCTTGTTGTGCTGCCACAATCCCAAACTCCCAAGTGGGTCAGAGAGGCTGAAGGAAAGAGAAGATTTTAGACCAGGACTGACCAGGGACAGATGCCATTTTCAGCTCCAGTGCTCATAAGTAAGTTGGATATTGCGGGGGCAGGATAAACAGAAATTATTTTGGTGTTTGGGGAATTCACGGAGCAAGGAAAAAAGAGCCTCTGAGCTACTTTTTCTACAGGGAGAACCCACACACACTGTCCTGCTTGGCAACCTAGGGTCAACAAGGTTTTGGCACAGGTAACCAAAAAGTGGCTAGTTTTCACAGAAAAAATAATTTCCAAGCTTTGCAGACTGCCTCACCAGCTCCTACCTGTTTTTCTTGTGCTGCACAAGGATGAGGGTACCAAATAAGCTGAAAAACCTTTCTAAAACTTTTACAATTTTACATTGTTAACACTTATGGCTCAAACCACTGCCCATGATGTGAGAGGGGAAAAAAAGTAAAAAAAGATCCAGAACTGGTTAATAAACCCTGGTGTTGGCTTGATCAGAACTGAGCCTCCTGCAGCAGGAATATGGTGCTGAGTGTCCTACTTCTGAAACATCTGACAGCACATTGGTCTGATCCCAAGGTTATCAGCAGCTTACTAGGGAAGAGTTTGATAGATGAGATAGAAACAGGCTGCTCCAGTAAATCTGGATTGGGAAGACTGGTGGGTTCCTTGCTGCATCATGTGGCAGAGGCAATCAAGAGTGTATTTCTATTTCAGACAAATCTGTTGGAAATTCAGGGAGCTACACTGGGAAGTTGAAGCAGCAAAAGGCAGCGTGGGATGAAAAGAGAGCCCCGTTGGCTCCCATGCTAGGTGGTGAGACTAGGATGGACAGTCTCATTTGAAGCAGCAGCTGCTCCAAGTCTACCCAGGTTTGTGAGCTTGGAGAATCTTGTGGAAAAAGGATGAGAAGGGCTTGCTCACTAGGCAGGATTTTCCAAGTTCTCAGAATTCTAATTATGATGGTGGGCGAGTGACGGCGATTTGCCAGTGTACCCTTGGCAACCTGTTTATATGGCCTTTTAAGTTAATGCAAGGAATAGGTAAAATATGAACTGACACACAGATTTAGCAAATCTCACACTCCTTCAAACACTCCTTTACTATGTCACCCTTCCTCTGCCCAGTTCTCAGATGCACACACTGGGTTATGCCATACTCTCTATATATGAGAATTCCCACTAGGGACAGAGGTGATGCCAATAGGAAGCCATCAGTCTTTATAACATTGAGTCATTTCTTTTGAAAAGAATGAGAGGGGAAAAGCCCTTTGATGGGCCAAATGCTGCTCCCCCTGATGCTGGCATAAATCCTGAACATCAGTGAATATTACAAAGGGACTGCTCAGGATTTATGCCACATAAGTCAAAGCAGAATGAGGCCTGAAAACTGTTTATTTTTTTTTTTTTTTTTTTAATGAAGGGGCCACCCTTCATTAAAATAAAATAAACCATATGGATTTTCACTTATATTAGATGTGTAAAGAGGTCTCTGAAGAGCAGTTTGTAAAAGCAGAGGAAACTTATACTGTGCATCAGACCATACAGCAGAGCCAGGAATGCATCTAGAGCCCTGCAAGAGGCATTCAACTCTGCAGGCAGTGCCCGCAGCGACTCTGGCTCAGGCAAAAGCACTGTATTCCTTTAAGCACAAGCTGGTGCACCATGTAGCAGAGAGGCTGTAGATTCAGCTGTGTTCTTACCTCACTTTCCCTTCTGCAGTGACCTCACCCTGTTACAATGCCACTATTCATGCAGATGGGGTGGAAGACTGCATACAAAAGTTTCATTTAGGCGCATAAACATGAATATTTAGCCTGTTTGATTAGAAATGAAAGTCAAATGCTTCTACTTTTTGCAATCTGCAAGAGGCTTTTTATTTTTTAGTAATATGGATTTTACAGGCAAACATTGAAAACAAGACAATGAACCACATGTAATAATTTCTCTAATAACCATGTTAATATCCTTGTCCTAAGTGATGCCACAGCAGCTTGTCTTGTTTAAAAATATTAGCAAGAGATGGAAATAGAGCACATGCAAACGTCAAGAGTGGATAGAAGACTAATTCTTAAAAAACACCCCTGAGTCTGATCCTCGGCAGGTGTAAACTGATGTTGCTGAAGTAAACACAGCTCTATAGATACTACTTACTCCTTGCTGAAACCCTAATCCCAAGCTGTTAGCAACATATATGCCATTTCACTAAGTGGTTAATGTCTTTCTCTCTGTCACTTGCACAGTTTTTAACCATGAAGATAGTAATGAAAACTACAGAATTAATTTAGAATTAATTTAGAATTACTCCACTGTTGGACTTTCTGAAGCTCAGGGTCTGAGTGCTTTCTTACACCTCCTGAATCAGCCGCCTGGCTGGGCGGTCCACTGGTGCCACTAGAGAGCCATTCAGAGAACCTCAAATTAGGCTGTAATTAGCTCTTAACCTAAGTGATCTATTTACCCTGTTAGGAGCTTTGGCTCCTGATTTAGAAAGGTGCCTCAAATCGGGCTATGTAAATTAACCCCAGATAATTTTCATACATAGACCTGACATTCCACCAATTTCAAATGAAGATGAGCAATTAAATAATTTTGCACCCTATTTTCTCTGCTCAGTGGTTCTCAGCCTCAGCTGCCCCCCCACACCACGTCAACATCACAGTGTTGGTTCTGAACAGATCCATGGGGTACAGTCATTTGTGTTGACTGTGTTTCGTGTACTTGGATGGTTACTACTAAGTGGCTTAGGTGGTCTGACTGAATTCTGCTGCCCATGGGTTTTCATGAGCTTTTCATGGGCTGTATCTCTTCATAACAAGAGTTTTTATCAGATGCTGCTATGTATAAGCAATCACATAACACAGATTGTGGGAGTAAATTGCAGCAAAATGGAGCCATCTACAGAAATTGTGACACTTTTCACAGCTCCAGAATAAGAGCATTCAAGTTTGCCATGGATGTCCAGTAATACTTAGAGTCTAAGTTCAAAGAAACAGATCATGATTTACACACATAGTGCATTCATCATGACAGATATTCATGTGTGGCCTAAGCATAAACTTACTTAAGTAAAAGGAACCATTTAATTTGACTTGGGTAATTTTAGGGGTTGTTCCCACCACTGGATACATAATTTTCTTTGGCCCTCTTCAAAAGAGCCCTGATGCCTTTCTGTTCAGCTCACTTGTTGTACTGTACATGTCTTTGAAAATTCCTGTCCTCCTTCAAAGGCCAAGTTCCTGTCCGTAGACGAGATTGTTCTCAAGTTTCTTCCTTCTCCTTTGAAAGTTTCCTTGGTTTACATCCTTCTTTGATGCTTTTTTTGGTCTTCATCCTCCCCAGCTTGTTAATAAAAAACAGAGGAGATGAATTTCTGTCCTGTGAGCAGTTTGAGAAGGGACAGAACTGTCCACCACAACTCAGGAACTGAGATCTGTCAACACTCTAGGCATTGCTGGCCAACACTGTCTACGAAATCAGCAAAATATTTTGCTGCCTCTCCATGCTCTCCATCCTCGGTAATCTTTTATTCCCTCCCAAACCACAGTCTTGGATCCTCAGACAGCCCCATCAACATCTGGAATTACCCCATCCGTTACTGCCAAATCCCAGTCTGGTGAACTGTCTCAGGTTCATGAGGACATTGCCCAGATTAAGGCAGTAATAATGATGATACAAGCAAGATAATGGTTAGCTCCCAAACGGGACCTTGATGTCCATGGATTCCTCCCTTAGCATACAGTGAAGACTGAGGCTGACAAAGGGTAAGCACCAATACAAAGTACCTTGGGAAAATTATCTCCTGTGGTTCACCTGCTAAATCACTGCTCTTCTGTCTTGCCTTTCCTGCATTTGCATTTTTCCCACTTACTCTCAGGGAGGGACAGGGTTACCATGAGGAAAGGAAACAACAGGCTTGGACCCTGCAAAGCAGATCTGAGAGGCGACTTTTGCTATAAATTTGATAGCCAGTTAATTAAACACATCCTTACAGGGACTTTAATAGCTATTAATCTCAAACCGATGATGTTTAGAATTTTACAAGCAGTTTGGGTTGATAATTTACACAGACTCCTCTAGCCGTCCTGCTGAAGCAAGTCCACCAGTAGCATTTATGAATTCACATGTCTGGATGGGTTATGGATCCCCCTTACCCAGAACAGTGTCACAATAGGCTAATTTTGCTGCAATTTGCTCTCACCAGCTGTGTTGTGTGACCCCCTCATACGCAGGAACACAGGATAATAACTTTTCTATTATAAAGAGAACCCTCTTTTCCTTCCATATTTGCAGCATACGCCGAGGGATGCCTAACCACGTCGTGTGTGCTGCAAACCATCTTTCCTTCTTCACTAGCTAGTGGGAAACATTCACACACATTTTGGCATCTGGTAAAGGTTTAAGAATTCCTCATCTTCCACCCAAAGAATCATCTTTCAAATTGAGATGAACTCTCAAAAGGTGACAACTCTGACCCAAAACACATTTTAAATGCTACACTTGCAGAAAACTGATTGTTGCAAGATTCCACTGTGATGACTAAGCAAATGTTTGGAAGACCCTAAAAACTGCAGAAAAGAAAATTTTAGCATTGTTATTCTATGTAAATTCATCCCTGACAGATTAAATTTTACCCAGTGGCACTTTCAATTACATGCTTCAAATAAGGTTTTAATTTAGATTTAATAAGACAGTTATTGCATGCTAATTAAATACTAATGGATTATTAAAAACATATTTTCTGCAGGTCTAGAAACCCTGTAGTAAGCACATCTATCTAAACCTGAATACACATGGTTTTAATCAGTCATTGGAATTAAGTTAAAACATAATTGTTGGAAGTTGAAATATGTGATTGGACTCAAGAAGACAATTGCAGTATGTCTATTACACAAACATGGAATTGATGGAAGAATTAATAGGGAATAATTGCATTTATCTGCTAAATAATGGTATTGATTTAAAAGTATTCAGGTCATACACATTAATTGTATTTAAAGAGAAAAAGTATATAGAAGAACAAATACATTGCATTAACAGACTCATACACAGGACTAGTCAATAAATTGTATTTGAAAAATGATTCCCGACTAGAAGATATTTCATTTTTCTTACACACAGATTTTTGCTTAGAAGTAGTGTAGTACACTTTTTATATAGTGTCTGTTAACAAAAATATCTCTATGACTTGCCAAGAATGATGTCACATTTTCAGTCTTTGGCCAATTCCTTAGCCAATTGGAGTCTACTTCTGAAGCATGTAAAACTCTTTCAAAAAACCTGGCAGCCTCATTGAACACTTCTACACATATTGATGTATTAGGTACCCCTAGCAACCCAGTAAACAGAAAATAATCTGGGGATTTATCTTAACTAATGAAATAATTTAGTAACTACAGGTATTTTAATTAGCATTGGTAAGGAAGTCCGTAAAAACAATTGATTATTTAATGACCAACCATGCTCTGTTACTCTAGATCACAGAAGTCACTGTTACAGTGAAGTCCTCACCATGCCTGAGCCCATGCCAAGAGAATATGGGCAGCAGAGGAAGCCCTCATTGTGACACCTGTAATTCATCCTCGGAACTCTAGAATGACAGAACTGAAGCAAACTATATGCACTGAAATTATTACCAGCTCTTTAGGACAATCATATTTCTCTGGACTATTGACACAAGCCTGCAAATATACAGAGATCAAGTCCATCTTTCTGCAATGCAGGGATTACCAGCATTTGTTAATCTATTCATACTTTCTGCTCTTGGCAGACCCCTCTGAAAATCTTTTGCAGAACGATCATCTTGGGAAGGGAATAATTTCCCTTCAGTTGCATCAGAGCAAAAGTGGAAATGAGGACTCTCACAGCAGGAGCCCCCTGTTAAATACCTTGGCAAAAGATATGGCAACATAGCAGTCAAAAACTAATCACATGAAAAAGGAAAATTAATTTGGTGGTCTCCCTGCATACACCAGTTGTGAGTACTTTAATGCTGCTCTCTGGGTCTGTGCTACAGCAGCAGGACAACCATTGGGGGAAAAAAAGAGGTGCTGCAAGCCAGACTAGAGGTACCTTGGCAGGCTGTGTGGGTAAACTTGCATTGCTCCTGCCAGCACTACAATTATTAGATGCTATCATCCCCTCACATTCACCAGTACATGCAAACTTTTAAAACAAACAAGCAAATCAACCACACAATGAAGTAATGGGCTGTTTTGCATCCCTCCTGGCAGGGATTCAACCTCATTCATCTGATAGCCACGCTACTGAAACCAAAGCACAGAAAACTCAAAGTCAAACAAATGAAAACGCATAGACTTATTCTTGTACTCACTCTCCCAGACAGCGCAGGAAAGGAGAGACAATACAGAACATTTGCAGCGGTATCTATGGGATGACAAGCACTTAAAGCCATTCCACAGCACAAGCTCCGACCTAGCACTTGTGCCAAGTTTCAATGACATGCTTCAGTAACACGAATTGCTTACTGTTGGGCTTCATTTAACCATCCTGTTTCTAGCAGTTCTCTGAACTATGGCTTCTTCTCCCCGAGAATACAAAAGCCCAAGGTATGAGTTCATTGCTAAAGAACGAAAGCATCTCAGCAGCCCAGGCTGCCTGGTGATTTGCTGAGCTCCTCTGAGCCAGTTGTGAGTTTTCTTCTAATTTAACTGTTAAGGCTTAAGCTAAAAAGAATCTACTCAGTGAAGCACTGTATCTGTGTAAGCATGACCCTAATCCAAGCCAGGAACAACTCCCCAACAAGAATTTTTTGCTGTTAAACTGGGGAAAAGTAGTGCTCTTAAAACACTACAGTGTTTGCAGTAAAGACTGAGGTTATTAGGGTTTTGCAGAAATGCTGTGGTTTGGTCTCACCTTTAGAAGAGATGCAACTGAAGTGCCTTTTTATGCTTTTTATGAATCACTAGACAGGCAACGAGCTTTTTCCCACAGAAAGTCTCATTTGCCTCAGTGCTCCAAAGCAATCTGTAAAACTTGCCTCTATCACTGACTACTTATTACTGTTGAACGAATGTTTTTCTAATGCTTATATCTGAAGCCATCAGACAAACTATAATGTGTGACCAGCCTTTGTATTTGGTAATAGCCTAACGTGGCAGAGTCACAATCCATTCATTAGCTCTGGCAGGCAGCTCCAGCCTTCTGTGCAAGGAGCAAAGATTAATGCAGACATTGTACTCAGGGTGGCCCTCATACTGCAAACCCCATGGTTTCAGCTTCATTTACAAATTCAAAAATCTTTTTTTCTTTGCTGAGGAATAACACCATTAATGAAATAAAGCAGTGATATTCATAGAGACATTACAGTGTAAGACATCTGCGATTTTTACTTTCTTTACATATAAACTAGGATATTCCTCCTACTTAGTTTAAATTATATGCCACTAGCTCTTTCCTGTCCTCCCAAATGCACTGGGACAATTTTTTGATTCGGATGTGACTGACAGGTGGGAAAGGAAATGAACCGACTTAGTAATGTAAATAACACCTGCATGCAAAGTAGTACCATATTCCCAGAAAACAATTCAGGCATTTAGGCATATCTTCTGCTCTATCTTCTTCACAATAAGCAATCCTGTTGTATAACGTACTGTACTTTCCCACATTTCCGGTTTGCATCTTATGTTGTTAGCTAACAGTTTATTTCTGGCTTTTTGAGGTGGTTTAGTTGATGCCATCCTTTTCATCCTAAATATTTGTTCCTCATTGTAAATTTATCCTTGACACTTAGGCTCATGCTGATAGGAAAAAGTAATTTAATAGACCAATTTAAGGCTTGGATCCCCAAGCTACTTGAGCATCTGCTTAATTAGATTCTGAAATCACACTATGAAGAAGCACAAAGACTCACAGTCTAACTGTGAACTGGGATGCTTATTGTTTGGATTTGCTGTGTTTTAACTTCATTCTATATCTGCCATCTATTAGCCAGGCACAATATGTAAACACTAGTAAACATTATCTAAATTGAACTGTAAATACAACACAGTTATTCTGAATTAAGGTTTAGTAGATTGTAAGGAAATAAGATTTCCTGAGAATACCATGCTTACACTATCCATGACTTCTGAATGTATTCATTTAGCTTAAAAGCAAAACAAAGATAGCATATCTCTTGCAGAGCTTCTCAATGACACTAGACAGGCTATCCAACATGTCTCGAATAGCATTTTCTTTGACTGAAACAAGAGGCTAAAAGAATGGTGCTCACTCCTCTTTCTATATAGAAAATATATATTCTCAAAATGGAAGGAAGGAAATTGTCACGAAATTATGAGTTTGTCCATAATTTCTTAAATGATATGTTTTTCTTAATTCCTTTATGTGTGGGATTGACAGGAGTTACACTACTGTAATAAATTTACTTTTTCCTTTTCTTTCTTCAAAGCAAAAGATGTTAAATTTCAGTAACAATTATGGCCTCAGGGAATCTAGAGTTTCACTTACACAATGGCAATGAGTTTGTACAGTCCAAGACATCCCAGGAAAGCCATGAAAAAGTGTCAAGATATCCTATTTCTCGCCTGTGCATACTTATTCATCTCATGGTAGCTTTGTTTCAAGTGCACTTCATTTAGAGGTTCTCATTCCTTTGAACTCAGGTTGCATCACTAGAAGTGTATCAGCAAAGTCTAGAGTCCTCTGATTGTCCTGCACCCACACCCTCAACAGCCCCCTGTCCTGCTCATTAAGACTCACTCCATCCTAAACAGCCTCCCCAGAGGGTGGGGAATCTTTCCATTGCTCAGGGCAGAATTAAGGCATTTGCAAGGCCAAAAAAACCCACACACCTTAGTACTATCCAAGAATAATGCCTAAAGAAGTAATAGCTGCATCCCCTGTGGCCACATGAGGTGACATCATGGGTCCTTCCAGCCCCAGAGCTGCCAGTTCCCCTGGCCCTGCCGATTCAGAGGTCTTCCTGAACTGAACATACAAGTGATTTCTGCCCTCCAAACATCACCAAAGCCATTAATCATGACCTCATGGTATACACAAGGAGGAGAAAGAAAGAGAGTGGCAAACTTCTCTTTACGTTTCTCTTGCTGTTTCCAAGTATTTCTAATAGAGACACTTCTTCTGTGCCTACATTTATATACATATGTGTTATTATAGAAAGGTAAGAGGACTGATCTAAATGCATCAAAAGCTGAGAAAGCTGTGCTTTCAAGCAGATGAGGTGTCAAAGCCTGCTGAGCATTTACACGCTGTCAGAGCAGAGCCTGGAGCAGGGACTTGCTCAGGAGCAGAGACAGGAAGCAAAATGAATCTGGAAGGAACACATGTCTAGTGGAGTTCATAGAAAGGCTTTGTGCATGCCACAGGGCATCAATAATATACCTTTTGTTAGATATAATAAAGTCTTGGCAAAGACAGGTGATGACTCAGGAAGCACAAACAAATAGAGAGAGTCTCTGAAAAAGTAAGGAAAACAACTGCAGCCCGTTTCAAGTTTAAAACGAATATTACCAAATCAAAAGCAACATCTGGCAACTGGTCTTCCCACTACCCAATTTAATTCTTACTGTGCTCCATTAGTGTTCAGCAAAGTCCAAAGGCCGTGAAAGACAGGCAGTTAAGAGCTCCTACCCTCAGAGAGATGAGGGATCATTTGGCCCCTAAGGAAGCTTCTGAATATAGAGCAGAAACACCCTCTGTGAAGTTTCCAGAATGGAAACCAAAATATTTCTCTGAGGATATTTTTCCTCTGCTCCTGGGCTGGTAACCTGATGTGCACCTTCTCTCTTGAACTTGCTTCTCTGGACACCAGTGTGGTGGCAGCCTGTCGGGTTGCAGACCATGCAGAGGGTCCCAGAGCAGTCAGGGGGCTGGCTCGCCTCGGAAGGCAAAGGCAGGCAAATCTGATTCACTCAGCACTTTGAACAAACCATTGACATGGGCACAAGGAGCTACCTCATCTTAGCCAAGGGAGCTGATTAGGCTGTTCAGCTTCCATCCTAAAAGTATGGGCCTTGACAAGGCTGTGCCTTGACAAGAGGGCTCCAGCACACCGCGGTGAGCGCCGAGAGCCTGGCAATCTGCGGATGCTGTTAGGAGCTGACACAGGAGGCGTCAACCTCGCCTGCGCTGTTGGGTTTTGAGTTGCAAAAGGGTGTGGAGATGGCAGGCAATGTGGAAAGCAGTGGTCAGTGTTGGGCGTTCTTCATCTCCATAAATGTTGCTAATGCATGGTGCTGCAAGCCATGTCACACACGTGAAGCCAAAGACACCATTTCTCTGTGCTCTGGAGGGGGCTTTCAGGGTTGCCCTAACTGAAAATGGGGCTTTTTATATTCATTTGAAGAAAACAACACCCATACTACTACTAACTTAGAGTCATCATAAAGTACTAGGCTACTAATATATCATGGTGACGTGTCTCAGTAAAGCTTTGGAGACAGAGAGAGAAATGCCAGTGGAAGGCAGGTTTTATGGTGGTGATGTCCCTAGGCCAAATCTGTCCTTTGCAAAAACTGTGCTGACACCATTAAAGACACCCTAAGGATGAATTAGACTCATTACATCTTACATGACATAATGAGAGCTGTATAGGGGAATTTCTTACAGTTTTATTCCTACAGCTTCTAATACTAAATAGGATTTGTACACTCCTAACTTTAAATGAAGTTTCTAAAGCATCCCAAGGCATACATCATTTAGATTATGTAAAACTAATTTATGAAACAGGTTTCCAAAATGCAGATGCTTCATTGTTTGGCTCGGGCTGTTTCCCCACGTTTCTATCTGCTGTTAAACTGCACTTGAATTCCCACTCAGGACAAGACTACACTTTCCATCAAGTGAGCCCTGAGAGAGATGAGAACATAAAAGCTACTGAGACCTTGTGATCTCCAGAGAATAAAAATCTCTGTGGCCAATGATAAAATGAGCCATTCATACACTGAAAAATCTCTTTCCAGAAAAGCCAGATTCAGCTGTCTTCTTTTAGGCACCAGAAAAATAAAATTCAAGGCAAAGGACTTGTCCTTTCCACTATGGACTAAACATAGGTAAAATGGAGTATATACAACAAAGCTGAAGACTGCCTGTGTGGTTGCAAGTTCTGTGCTACTTTCAAGCCTCCAGAATAGAGCTCAGCTTGACATTGAAAATCTTTGTAGAGGTTGGTCATTCTATCAAACTTGACAGAGTCATAAATCCAAGGCACTGTGCAGCCAGGCACAGAGTTGGTTTTTTTCCCAGGATGAGAACACATCTGAAACAACATGCTCAGACAGTATGGTATTATTTACTTACAGCTGAGCTTAGGATATCGGGTAGCAGCCTCAGAAATTATCCCAATTATTTGAAATTGCAGTATAGTGTAAGAATTCTGTCAAAAGAGAGGAGTGCAAGAGGCAGAGCAGGGGGAAAAACTAAGATGTCTTTTTTTTTTTAATAAAGCAGAATGAACCAAGGCAAGCATTCAAAAATAAGTTACTGAAAACCATTTTATAAACTAGCTTTAAAACCTCTTAATAGCATTAGCTTACCTTTTGTTTTGTCTGAAGAAATATATATGAACCAATAATGTTCTCATGAGATTTCATTACTGAAAAGGCTCATTAGGAAAGGCATTAAAATACTAATTACCTCATAAACTATTTAGTTGTGTACCCACTGGGATAGTACTTACGAGTGCTCAAGCTCTTCATAGATCCAGCTAATCAATTAATGCTCATTACAATCAGAAAGAGTATGCAGACTGCAGCATGCAGGAGAAATAAATAAGTCAGAGGTTACCAAAGAAAGTGATTTGGCTGTAATCGAGCCTTCCTTTGTAACACAACTGTTGTCTGCTACGATTTAATTTTAATCAGCCTTTTTGGTTCTTCTGGTAATGTGACTCTGCTTGTCTCAAGAATCTCAGCTATTGATATTGCTCCTCAAAGTACATAATTTATTATGGGAGATACATCAAATGCTACACAGAGATTCAAGTGGACAGGTAGGGTTTTCAGTGAACATGCTAGCATTACCTGCTGGGTGTGTAAAACCAGAGGAGAGGGGCTTGGGGGTGTGTCCTGAGTGCCTTTCTCCATCAAAGAAGAGGAGCAGCTGCAGAGACACGGATGCACTGGTGGTTGTCCTGCAAAGCAAAGCCCAACGCCAGCCCCTGCCTACCCTACACCAAGGCTTGGGAAGGGTCAGGAGGTATCTGCTGGTGAGAACTGGGATCTCATAGTCTTTTACAATCACTGTGGGGGAAGGGGTCCTGCTTTACTGCCTGCAGACATGGCACATATGCTCCTTCACTTCAGGAGCACCAGGACTGTGGTCTGTCTCTCTTCGCTGGGTATGGTGACCCAGTATCAGCCCTGGAAGCACCTGGAGCCGGAATAGAGCCTGTGGGGCTCCTCTCCTTCCCTTTTGCCTTGGCCTCTGCTGGCATAGTGCTGTCACCATCAGTATGGATATGGTCCATCACTTGTGGTGGCAACATCCCACTGAGAAACAAAGGATGGAGAGTGACAGGAGGGACCTCACGACTTCAGGAAAACGCCATTTCCCAACTATGCATCATGATTTCTCCTGTCCTGTAACTGGCAGGAAGCTCAACAGAATCTACAGCAGATTTTTTAAAACAGAGTTTAGAATCTGTTTAAAGACATCCAGGACTTAATCCTGGTTCCTTATGACCTCCTTCACACCTGCTGCTCAAGAGAGCTTCACTTTTACTTCAGACCCAAAAAGTCCCTGCAGGGAGATCTAACATGCTCCAGAGAAATGCATGTTCAGGATTTTTTCACTATGGAGGGAACAAACCAAAGACGGGAGGAAGTTCAGGGCTACTTCATCCAGCTGGTCATCACCCAGGCTGTGGTGACCAGAAGCCCTAGGGATAGCTTTCTTCCTTCACTCCTATAGGAGGAAAGAACATACTGGATGGGTATTACAAGTCATAGCTATGTTATTTGGATTTTTGTGGGCAGTATTAAACTAGCATCATGAGTCACATATACCAGTTTCACTAAGACTAGCATAAACACATCTTGAATTTTAAGTGTAGTAGAAAAGGAAGTTTTACTTTCTAAAATCTTTAAAATGAGATTAAGCTACCTTATTTTATTATTTCTTATTTAAATAAAGGATTTCAGTATCCTTGAACAATCCCAGTAACCACAAATTTCACCAAGGGCAATTCATTCCTATTTTAATTCTCAATACTGATGTGGTTATATATTTTTTTTAACATAAACTCTAGATTACCTCTGGGAACTCTGTATGCAACTAATTCAAACATTGCTTGGATCAAGTTTCCAATCAAACTAATCCACCACTAACATGATTTAGAAGACTGACAAGCCTCAGCAGATTCACATAGCCGAACAAATTGCTTTTTCTTTGTGCAAATGGTAGCCACCCTAAGTGTTAGTAAGCGTTCTTTGGATAACACCCACGGATTTTCAGACATTTATTTTTTTTCGGCATTCTAAAGTATTTCAGGAAAAGTGGTTTCTAAACAGAAGATAAGGTAATACACAAATAAATAGATGGAGAAAGTTAGGAAAATAGGCCTAGATAAGATTATGCTTGCATAGCAAAATTGCATGGAATGGAGGAGGAAAAAAGACCCACCATAACCACAGGACAGAAAAACGGACATGTGCACAAACATTCAAACATCTGACCAATAAAACTAGGGCTCTTCAGACTGTTAGATCTTACTATTGCCTACCACTGCCTCTAGTTTAAATGAAGCACACAAAACCCCAGATTTTGCACACATCCATATATTAATGTTTTGGCAGGATTTTTTTAATTTAATAAAATTCCTGCAAGATGAAGTTAGAGCAGTATCTGTTACAAACCTCCAAATAAATAGTTTTCTCTCTGACATAGTCACACACTGCACACCAACACCAGCCCGCAGAGCAGCTGCACACGTCCATTAGATGGAAAGCAGATCAGGACTTCCCCCACCCTTACCCTGGGTATCTCCTGGCTGCTTTGTTGGCAGCCAAAACAAAGTTCACGCTTAACCTCATGCTAAAGAGCCTCTGTTAACAGTCGGGGAACACAGTCCATCCTCTTCACATATATTTCTCCTGAACCACAAGCAGCACATAAAGCAGACTCTAGTCAAATCCAGTAATGATGCTAGGTATTTTGGGAAGAAAAGAAAAAAAAGCAAAAAGTTGGCACAGTAAGGAGAATGTCATACTTCAGTGTATAGTGGTGTTCTGTCAGAAGCCAGACATATTAAAAATATTTACATAATTTAAAATAATTTGTACAGGTCTAGTAAAGTCTATTTTAGGCTTTGGGCTTTAATAAAAGTTTAAACATTTGCTAGATCCCATTGGACTTCATGTGTAACCTTGGCATTTAAGGGCAGTATTGAGGATATGCCATTACTAAACTTTTCATATTAGTATGAGTGTGAACTGAAATACCAAAATAAAAAGATAACAATATTTCTCGTGATTTGCAAACAGTCCTGGACTTTATATGTATTTCCAGATGGGAAACTAAAAATGTATTCTATGTTTGCACATGTGTATTCAGAGGTGGCTTGTAGTCTAATTTAAACATTCCAGGATAATGTGACCTAAATATAACAACATCCATCATCCATCAATTTCAAAGAAATATCTGGCAATTTTTCATTATGAATCACTAGGGACAGATACCAATACCTGTCACAAAATTGCTGGTGGTTGTCTGGTATGATGAACCAATTATAAAAATCTTCTGATATTATTTTGGGGATTAGAGAAAATAATGTATCCTTAAATATTATGTAATGAACACCTACAGGAAGCCGAGTTGAAAAGTGAAGTCAGATAAAGTTCATATGAGATTCTGGAGCAGTTGTCAAAACACCAATGTGCAAGAATAAGAGGCAAATATGTACTAAATATTTAGTGTATAAAATGCTATGAATAACCTTCCCACATATGCTCTGTAGTCAGAATGCATGTAGTCTGTAGAACATTCTGTAAAATGCAGAATATGAATTCTCAATAAAAATGTTAAAGCCAAAATAAACAAAATGCTATCTGGCAGTATCAAATTCTGGAAGGGCCAAATCTCGCCTAAAGGAAATTTTGAGATTCAGAAGTATAAACTAGATCCTCAGCTGATGCAAAAAATGTACAGCTCATTTGAAGTCAACTTATCCAAGTTTACAGCTGGGGATCAGGGCTAAGTTTGAAAAGTAATCTCTGACTATACCAAAAATCTTGACTCTCATATTTTAAAAGTAGAGGATTATGAAATTCTATTTTAAGTTGCTTATGGGGCTTGTCTCCATTCTGAACACTCATTTTGGGAAACTGAAATGGAGAGGAGTTGTAGTGAAAAGGTGGATATTTGGTTTTAAATAATTTCCAGTAAACTGAATAACAAAACTGCAGGAATCCTGTCTGCTGTTTTTTATTTTTCAAAAGCTTTCTCTTCTTTTTTTTTACAACATACTTTTAAGACCTAGCTTTCATGAACAAAAATGTATATCACAAAGGTAACAATCCTAAATTAAAGTTCTTCCCCACTGATATTGTTACTAAATGAAGAATCTGATATTATCTTAAAGTAAGATTGTGGAATATTTTTTCAATATGAAAAAGAGTTGGTTTCAGTGTGACTTTAATATAAAAAATGGGAGGGAAAAAAAGCACATCCATGACTAGAAGAGGAAGGCTTTGCATAAATTTAATTCTATTCCTAGAAACCTGACAATTTTTTAGTCAAGTCTTCATGCTAGTTCACCTTCAGCTGGTGAAAGTCCATGTTCCCCCTGCCGCTGCAATATTCCAGCTATGTCCAGCATTTCACTTCCTTCTCTGTAACATAAGTTCTTTGAAATGAAGGAAACTATCTAAAGCAGAGTAACTTGGATGTGCCCACATTGCCATAGTCAGTCCTCAGCACACGAGCAACAAGCGGAGTAAGGGCAGCTCAGGTCCCCTGGGGGGGCATCCCATAAAGTGTGCTGTGCAGCAGTCAGAACAAAGGGGATACTGACTGCAGAGGACACAACTAACTCTGCTAAATCCCATGCAGTCTGACTACAGAGCACGTTTGGGAAGATTATTCATAGCATTTTATACGTTAAAATCTCAGATAAACTTTACTGGCCAGCAATTTGCTAGTAAAAACCAGAGCTGAGCATAGTTTGCTGCGTAAGTGTTTCCAGGGTGGGAGACCCAGCCTGTCCCAGTTTTTAAATTACCTCCTCTGAACATAAATGAGAAATTGCACTAATGAACATCTGGAAGACAGTATATATCCTTCCCAGCGCTGAGAAGTGTCACCGGCCGTATCTGACAGAAGGAAAAACAAATGCTGTGAACATTCCCTCAGACTGCACACAGCTTGTAGCAGGGTTTCAAATACGTCTGTGATCTTAGAAGGAGCTCTGCAGGGGTGTTCTTTAGTCCTGGTTTGGATATGGTTGACATTATGTGAAAGTAAGTGCTCTCTTGAGATTTCAGTGAAAGCCACGATGCCAGGGAAGCTGATCTCACAAGGCTTCCATCATCTCAGATGACACAAGTCTCAGAAGATCAGTTAAGTTCTGTCATTCTGAGCCAAAATCTCATCAGTAAAGTTCAGGAAATTTCAGGGGCATTAAATCCAAACACAAAGCACCACCTTCATTCAGATTTGAATCCTAAATTTGAGTCTGCACCCCCTGTAAGCTTGAGGAGTTCAATCTTCCCATTCTTCCACTAGTCATGAAAAACCAGTGTATTTCAACAATTATATTGATATTACCAACGTTAATATTAACTTGAAAAAAAAAAAAAAAAACATAAATTTTTCTCAGACAGAAATTGTGTTTTCTGGAACTGGCAGCCAGAAATTCTTCTGTGCTTGTTTCAGCTCTTCCACTGACAAATTGTGTGGCCTCTAGTGAGTCACTTCAATTTTCTCTCTCAGTTCAACAGTCTAAAATTATTTATCTCACAGGAAGACTACCATAATTAATAAACTGCTTCATTAGCTACTGCATAGTTTTTAGAAAATACTTTTTTAGCCTGTCCATAAAGAAGAGATTTATTGCCATGAGAATTTTTCTTCCAGCTCTTGTGTCCTCGGTGGTTAAAATATGGGTCTGGTAAAGTGTGTAAAACCATCTCCCCCACCCAAAGCCCATCACTTGTCATGAGATGCACTAGCACATACCAATCAAATGCTGGGCTTAATGTGCAACAGCCTGAAGCTCAAAACTATTTCTATTATTCATGGATCTTGCAAAAATCTTGGAAAATGAAAGCTGTACATATTCCAAGCAAGAGACTGAAATATATCCATGTGGAGCAGAACCCCCCTGTAATGCAACCATGTTTTGATTTTTAGAGCTTCCTTCCCTGGCTTCACTACCATCAGGGAGTGCTTTTACTTGCACCAGTGCCCACTGTCACACAACTTTACACAAACAAAACCTTTTCTGTAAGGGACAGTTGGGCACCAGTCAAATTACCCCTACATATACGGATGTATTGGACTTAAGTTTCAAAACCTTATGACACACAAAAGCCAGCAGTTCATCTGTTGGGCTAGATGATAGCTACAGCAAGCAAATATTAGTATTGTATTTCAGTTATTGCTATGGTTACAAAATCAGGGTGGACACCGGGGAGAAAAGGAGAAAGAGAAACAAATCTACAAAGATGGTAAATCCTCTAAGGAAAGAGGGTGGTGGAGAAACAGGGAGAAAGAGACAGGGTGAGGGCTGGTGGGTGGGGGAGAAAGCGAGGTCACTTTAACACCCGGTTGAATCGAGGCAAACAAAATAATAAAAATCCAAGTTCTTCTAGGGAAATAGTGCTGATAAGATCACTGCAGGATAAAGTGACACAAAGAAAGAAAAATGCAAGGAATTGTTACAACTTGTGCCTGCGAGAGGCAACGCAATTCATAAGCACTCGGGAGAAGCAAGATCAGATATTCGGCACATATTCGCAGCAGCTATGAGTAACTGCACCACCTTCCTTCTCTAGTGAACTTACTGAGCCACTGACAGCTCAAGGATTAGTTCCTACCCAGTCTAGCACATAATCCAGAATTTAGGCATGATGGGCACAAGGTCCTGTTTCAGTAAAAAAACAGAATATGATTATCTTCACTCATCACGATAATACCTTAATCCACAGCAAGGCACGCTGTCTGCAGGCAAAGCTACTGCCCAGGAAAGGTTTTGAAGCACAGATCAGGACCACACTGAAAGTTTTGCTTTAAGGACTTTAAAACATAGGCACAAATGTAACAGAAGATACAATTTCAGAATAGTGAGTTTTGTCAACAGTTGCAGAAGCACCATGGGTTTTAACTATACAACAGTCCCTTCTGTGAAAACACTTCTTAGTTACTGATACTGGAAATTTTGTCACAACTCTATTTTTTATTTGGAAAACATTGCTTTGCACAATTTTTTTTTTTCTTATGCTGCTTTCATTGCTTTATTGTGAAGTACAAGATGAGCAATTGCTGTTGAAAGCTCTGCAGAGATGCAACATTTTTATTTCTGCTCAGCAGTTCAGAATCCATGCAAAGAAAAGCTTTCTGGCCCTGATGCAGTATGTGCTGTTCTACTAAAGTGATTCCATTCCCAGCCAGTTCGATAGGAAAACAGAGACTTCAAACCATTTATTTTGTTTAACAAAGTATCTTCACTCACAAAGTGTGAAGCATCTAAACCTCGTTTCAGTGGCTCGGATCCAGCCTCGACTGCCTATGTCAGCCCCTTGCCTGAAATCAGCATGGAAACCTTGCAAACCTGGGCCCAGAGCAGGAATCCAGACGGATGCCCTTCCCAAGGCCTCCAGCTGCCCCAGCCACTGCTGTTTGGGCAGCACTCTTTGCTTCCACATCCAAGGGCTGCTGAAATGGCTGAGCCGAGTACCGAAGTGGGGCCGGGGTGAGAGCTTACTCCAGCTGCTTCTCACTTTGCACAGGGGCACAGAAACACATGTTCCTTTTAAAACAAGGAGCAGCAGAAGACTCCATCCAAACTCAGACCATAAGCTGCATCTGATGGAAGCCCTTGACCTTTGTAGCTGAACCTTTCCCATTTGGCTGACATGTTGTGCTCCTGCAGATAGCGAGATGTGCTTGTCTTAGAGCTGTACAAAATGCAGCCAGGTCTCTGCAGACAGCCTGGCCTTTCCTCTGGGATGGAGAGCTGAGTGATGCTTGCACTGGGATTTACACAGCCACCAGTAGGATCTGGACCCTTACCTCTAATTAAGTTGAATAAAAATTAGTGCTGATGACAACTGGCTCACTGTAATTTCTTTCACTTCTCTCCTCCTCTGCCAAAGCTGTCCGGCATTCTTAGGTGTATTAGGAGAGGTTTGGTTATTTTACTGTTATAATTAGGAACATGCACTCTACCAATTTATTACTTTTCTTTTCTGGTTACGTTTTCACTCTTTCATCTGACAGACATCTTCAATTTTTTTTTTTTTTTTTCATTTTTTGCTGTTCAACCTAGTAATGCTTACAAGGCAAAAACAACAGCCCACAGTCCTGTGAACTTCTGATACAGAAATAATTTCTTTTCTTTTCTTCTCTAAAGAACCATACATGTTCTGTCAGGATTACAGTCACAGCCAAGCTACACATATAACATTTAATTTCAATATTATAAAACTGCACATGGCAAACAGCAAATGGCAGCCAGAAATTGTAAAAGAAAAGAATTAATACATTAAATTGAGAACTGTATTTTTAAATTCAATTCTTTCATTGCCAGCCTGCCTTTTATACCTCCTTTCAGAGGCCATAAATTTCTGCAGGTAATGATCAATGCTTTGCAAAATTCAGATAGAGAGGTATCAGCTCTGTCTAAAAGACCTGCTGTCACAGAGGCTTCCAGCGCTTCAGTGCACGCTATTTATCTTTCACTCCAGTATTCCATGCAGTATTGCACTTCCGAGTTCTAAAACCTCCAGTACTCTGAAACTGCAAAACCAAGCTCTATGGAGGCAGTATATTAAGGCAAAGGCACCGCCAGCAGTTCCAACTTCATAATACTTTCAGCCTACTGAACCACATGTTAATATGCTACACGTGCGACTCTGCATATTTTTACCATGTACACTAAAGAGCTATATGTTTCCTCCTCTTTCCAGTGCAACATATTTTAATATAAAATCAATGTGTGTTTTTGGTGGGCAGCATAAGAGTTTTATCCATTCAGCTGTGAATCTAAGAAGAAAGCAGTATTGATTTAGATGTTCACTCATTCATTTACTAGGACAGTTTTAAAGCATTAGGTGATAACCTAATTGAGAGGCATACTGTGAGGGAAACTGAGATTGCTGTGATAAATTAAATCAGTTCTGGGATGTCATCTACAATACCTTAATACTTGATGGAATGTTCTCCTGAAAAAACTTAAACTAGGAAGCAAGCATCTTGGGTGGCAGAGTGTGGTTTTCCATAAATGCCAGGTGATACAAGGTGATTAAAATATGTATTGTTTATTATAGAAACATTACATTAATGCCACACATATTCTATATTTGGGTGTAGATGTGCTTGTATATCAGACAATGTATATATTTATCAGACTGGCTTCCATTTCCCACTATAAACAAATTATGAACCAATCAAGGGTGTGAATCTTTTGCCATCTATCAGCTTTCTTTAAAATACCTGGTGTCACACAGCATCCCTACAGATATTATCTATTCATATGCATTTTACAGAGGCAAATTAAGTCACATGTGTCACCAAACAGTGTTATGACTGCTGCATGCCAAATTGTGCTTGCACTGCTCAGGTACATACTGCCATGAGGCCAGAAGGATCTGGTCTCACATCTGGATCTCACATTTAGAGGAGCCAGTTCTGCATTCTCTCACGCAGGCCTCCCGGAAGTGCTGATACTCCCATGGATTTGGGCTCCTGATGAATCAGGCCCAAAGTCCCCTGGACTTCTCCAGTTACTTCAGTCACTAGCTACAAGCATCTTAGATGACTCTGTCTGGTGTTCGACACATACATTCTTCTCGGGGTAGGGCCAGCCAAAGAGAACATAAGCAAGGCTGAATGCACCAGCAGTAATAGCATTAGCAGAATCCAGGGAAATCTGAAATTCTTTCCTAATGCAGGACACAGTCTGATAAGGTACTAAGCACCCTCACTTTTAACTTTAACTAAGTCACCAGAGTATGTGAAGTATCATGCTTTAAGCATGAGGAAAAGTGAAATAGTTAACAATAAGAACAAACATCCCTGTAACACAGATGATTCTGATTTAAAATCCACAAATTTACATGTAAGAAATAATTCTGCTCTGAATATTTCCTACATTTTTTCTACTTTGTATTCATGCAGAGTATTGTTAATAGATTCATATTCCTCAAAGCGCTGGCTAAATGAAGAGGCTTTTTATATTGCATGTGTGCTTATACAGAAACAAGGCATCAAATTAGAATATAGAAATATAAAATAGTTAAAAACCCCGAGCCTGCATTTGAAAAGAGGAAAAGTCCTGGAACTCTGAATTATACCTCTTAAGAGTTAATGTGTGCAGATTTTTTTTCTACCCTTGGAACAGTGGCAGAAAGGCCCTGAGAAGTAAAGGCTCTGCTTGTTCACTATACCACATTTTGGAACTGATAGCAATTTCTTCATACATTAAAATGCCTTCATACATTAGAATTAAGGACAAAACCTGCTTAAAAGATTAAAAGGTAATTTGTATTAATGTACAGTTTCAGTTATTAAAGCATAGAATTCTCACCATATGCACCAATAATTTAATCTTGTTCTTAAGTAGCCTCACTCTACCAGTAAAAAAGAGGCAGGGGGTGTGGGGAGAGAGTAAACTACAGAGCCTTTAGTCCCCAAAACAGATGCCAGTTTTGGATTTATTCAGCCAAGGAGTATTTAGCTTGGCTCAGCTACACTTGCATTGAAAAAACACTTGCCTATTCCAAAAAGTTTTTAACAAGCTCTGCTGCAGATGCTGTTGCCATTTGGCACGTCACCGTCACTGTGTGGTACAGCAGAGAGAACTCTCGACCACAGGTTTTCCTTGGCTGGGGGAGCCAGCATTTTTGGCTATCGTTCTCCTTCTGGCCAAATGGCTGCATGTTTACGGAATGTGGTTTTAGAGAGAGTGTTAACAGAGGTTGGGTTAACAGCCTAAGCCAGACCAACTGTGAGGCTAAGGCATGACCTACCCAACCTAAGAAAACAGAGGTAGAATAAACTCCTGTATGTTGTTGCTCTTAACCCAGAATCTCCTGTATGCACCATGCCTATAGACAAGTAGATATTTTTCTTTGCCTCAGGATGCATGACAACAACTTTAAAAGCTGTACCAGTCATGCAAAGCAGAAATATATAAAGATATGTGGTTGCTTAATCTTTGTCGGCTTGATTTCTTTCTCTCACTTATGACAATTTTACCTTGGCAAAATGCCACTGAAAGAAGTTCAATGAAGTTATTCCTGTTTTTCACTATGATGAGATATCTTGGGAGGATAAAAGCCCTACAGAGTTAAAACTAAAAACTTCTGTCTTCATATTTCCGCTAGACAGCAGCAAATGGCAGTTCTGAAACTTAAAAAGCCAAAGCATTTCTACACTGATAATTTGATTCCAGGGATATTAGTACCAAATACCTCCACAAGAGTGCATATAAAGCTGGGGAAAACTTACAAATGTCCACCTGTAGTTTAGTTTACCAACATTAATCCTATGTCAGTACATATGCCTGAGAAGCCTTGACCTTTTAAGATGTAGAACAACTTTAAAAGACAATTTAGTTTTTTTGTTATGACATTTGACTCTCATAAATAAATTACATTTGTCCAAATTCTGACACTTCTTTTTGATGGGAACACCTTTGTTGCATTCCAGAAAAAGAAAATATCCCAGATATAGATATAGATATAGATATATAGATATAGATATAGATATAGATATAGATATAGATATAGATAGATATATGGATAGATAGATATTGTTTGCTATGCTTCTCTGACACACCATGCTCCTATCTAGAAAAAACAAGGACAATGTATATGTCCTCTGCAGCATACATTTTATACTGCACTCTTTATTAACTGACAGTTTTCTTTAGATCGAGTTGGGGAGCACAGACACCATTAGAGAAACAACCAGACCATTTGCCTGAATTCTACTGACCTGCACCAAAAATCCTATTTAGCACAGTGTGGATCAGACAGTTCACCCTTCAGTCCCCTCTCACCGAGAGATGAGTTAGGATTAAGAACATCTTGAAAGTTCATAGACACAAAGGCAATTTACTGCAGCATATTAAAAAAGAGTATAACGTATGACTAAGAATGAAGTAAGCAGTGTCTGGCTGCATCCCCCCCTCCACTGTCTGGGTAACTGGTATGCAACAGCAATATGAGAAAATACAGTAATTTTAAAAAATTCTCTTTTTACCATTTTGGCTTCTGAATGCATTGGGGGAACTTGAGGTGAAGCACATGGATTATTGAGGTTCGGCCCTTGCATCCCCATGATGTTGGAGTTCATTGACATTTGTCGCTCCATCTTTTAAAAGAAATAATAAAAAAAAAAAAAGCTTTGAAAACATCTGGACACATTTGCAAGAATTTACTCTCGGTTTCTATTTAAATGGACTCAGCTTTATTTCTTCAAGTCATGACTGGGAAAATAACAATCTGTGTCATGAATTGCATATGTGTATGCACGTAGGCGTGTGTTTCATCAGAATCGGCCCTGAAAACTCACAGCCAATTATAAAGAAAGGGTTTCTTTAATAAACAAATGTAGCAGCCACCCAGGTTTGTGCTTTTTTGTAATGATTTTCCCCCTTTCAGTATAACAACACTCAGAGTTAAGTGGTTTTAAAAGCATCACTGTATAAAATTGTAGCTTCCCCTCTCAGTGCAGCCCAACTTAGCTTGTTAAAAGCATAAATAAAAATCTACAGTCTCAAGCATAAGGAAAATAAGTTGGCTATTTTTCCTTCACTTGGACTGCTCAGCTGGGAAGAGTTTGAGTTTTCCACATGTCTTGTAAGGGAAGCTTTCATGCACTGCTGAGATAACAAAAAACAAAGCAAAACTTCTCCTGGCTGTTCAGAGCCCTTTCTGCAAGCTAGTCTCACTAGGCTGGGAGGGAATGATACAAATAAAACCTAATGGCAGTAAATCTTCTATAAAATAATTTCCTGGAGGGTATTCCCCAAAAAGAGACAAGCCCCCTACACTGCTAGGCCTTGTCAGGGGTGGTAAAGCAGGGTTATGGTGCTGCTTCCAGACAGAGCTGAGCATCTCACCTTGCTTTGAGCCAGTCTGCCAAATCTTTGGCTCTTACAAAAAAGACACTTTTGGGTCCTTCTGAGCAATCCAAGCAGGGGAGCTATTTTTTTGTTCCCTGTTGTGAAGCATTGTCTCCCACCCTCCATGATGCCTGCAAGAATGGGTGCTGGGCTTTGGGGAAATGTGAATATCCCGCTGCCCGCTGGCAGAGAAAAGCTGCCAAGGCTCACTTGCCCTTTCTCTGTGGGGTAGGAGCAGCTCCCACTGCCATCTCCCCTGCAGCCCTTTCAGGAGTGGTGTGGGGCAGGAGGAGCAGCCAGTGCTGACAGGGTCTGTCTGGCCTCCATGCTTGTATCCCCAGGGCTCGCAGCCAGAGCACACCTGCTCGTCTGCAAGTAGAGCTGCCCAAAGGGCTCCCCAGCAGCAGACTGAAGCCACTGAACTTGCACTGTTGCTGGATGTTTGTTGCATTTCAGGTTCCTTGGGAATCATGCCAGAAAAAAAACTTCCCACAATGACATGTCTTATGTTTTCTTTGTTAAACTTCCTGATCAATATTGCAGGAGAGCCTTATTGACAAGTTAATAATTAATAACTTATTCATGATTGCTCAAATAGCAGCCAAACCTGAATCTTTGTATCCCTGTGGAATGTTCCCCTTGATCCAGCAAAGCCAGAACAAGCAGTGCTTTTCTCCCTCCCATGGTCAATTGCTCTCAGGTTTGTCTTGCAAACTGAACACAGTGAAATGAAGCAAAATGTTCTCTTTTCTCCATCCCCTCTTCCCCATGTCATCCTTACTTTTCTCCACCCCCAACCTGCCCAAATGTCTTCTACTGAAAAGGTTAAAAGGTTACAATAATTTAAAAGTTGAAGTTACAATTCTAACTTTGGTTTCCATAAGGCTTTCCATATGGAAATATTCCCATCCCTCCAGAAATGATGAAAGATGAGCAGCAATTGTTACCTAGTTCTCAATAAGTGCAAGTTAACAGGCCAGAAAAGTAAATCACATTTCTTTTTTGTTAACTGGTTATCTCCCACACAAGAGGATCACTTAGAGTTCACTGACATAACTTATGTACATTGCTTTTTCAGTTTTTTTTCTGAATTCAGAAAAATCTTTTTGTTCCACTGCAGACATACTGATCTCACCTACATGAACAAGTATGAGAATCACAAATCGTAGTCTCATGTAAACTGCTTCTAATCACTCTCACACTAATTAGCATGCCATTAACTTAATCAGAAATACTCTAGTCTAAGGTGAAGCACCAAAAAAGGTCCAGCCTCCTTAACTTATTACAATGGGTTTTTACAAAATCCAACAGACTTTCACCTCTGCTTAGATTGAATCAAACACAACATAGATATCCACCCTGCAAAAAAGCCAAATCAGAAAACTTACAGGCATGAGTACAGCAGAAGATCCTGGCATGGTAGGGTTGGGCAGGGTGCCGGGCATAGAGGCAGGCATAGGCTGTCTTTGTCGGTTGTGTAGGTGCAGTAGTGAAGACAGAGAACCTGGGACAGGCCTAAAAGAAAGGAAAAGAAAAGAAAAGAAAGCTGTCACGGGCTGTGGAGACCAAAACAAGCCTTACCCTGCCAGCCATTGGTAGGCACAGGCAGCTCCAGACAAGCAGGCACAGATAAACCAATCCAGGATTTGTCTTCTCCTGCATAAATCAGTGGAACATAAAGTTTTCAAGAAGAAGATGAATCACCTTCCTTCTTCTCTTTATCAGTTAAAGCACCAGTATAGTTCATCTGATGTAACATGAATGTAAATGTATCAGCTGGTCTCAGTCTGAGCACCTCTGCATAGCATAGTGGCTAGCAAAAGATGGTACAAAAAACATTTTCTACAGTCAAACCAGAAAAATCTGCTGGCATTAGTGCACTGCTGTAAGTTTAGCCCTCAGGAGCAAAAATATCTGGATGATAGTTTTGCAGACTACGACAGAAAATTAACCACTCTTAAATTAATTTTGAAATTCTATCACCTGTAAATAAGTTCTAAAATAAGTATTTCAAATCGCTCTTGACAATCTCTCCTGTGAAAATCTACCAAGCCTTTGTTCTAAAACAAGATTACTAATTTCACTTAGCACACAACCAGTACACAAAAAAATGGGGAAAAAAAGTAGAAATAAAATTAGGAAAATTACATTCAGATTAAGCAGTTTATGAAAACAAAAAGTATGGACTACAGAAAAGCAGAGTGAATTATTTTGTCAAAAGGGGTTCAAAATATTTAGAAGGATTTTTTAAAGTACAGCACAGCAAAAACTGCATGTGAGAAAGCAGGCCCACTCACAAAGAAGAATCATAAATTTAATGGATTAAACAAAGCTGGGACTACACTTTGAAAAAAGTGTTTAAAAATGTGGCTTTGAGAATTATCAGGTTTTTGTTGTTTTGGGGTTTTTTTAGTTTTGAAGAAAGTGTGAGTTGCTTGAAGTTTTGAGTGAGTGTAATTTGCTACCTTTTCAAGTTTTCAAAAACCTTGAAAATAAAGTTTTCACATACAGTGCCTCAACAAACATTGACAGTACAAGTAGGTGTGTTAAATTGTCAGAGAACAGGATGCTTTTCTGTATAACACATGGTTTAGACTGTTTATTGGGAAGGAGAGTTGCCCCTAAAGGTACGAGACAGGCTGGAGAAGAGGGTGCATAATCTGGGAGTTTGAAGACCCTCTGCAGGGGCTATCATGACAAAAGTCTAAGATGTTTAGAGCCTCTAAACATCACAGTTGATTCAAAGACTTAGCAGAAGCATCCTTTGCTTCAGTGATGAATCCACAGCTAGACACAAAAGCCTCAAAATTGGGCTGACCTGGTCAGGGGAAGCAGAGTTGTAACTCCAGAGGAGCAAGAGGTAAGACTGTCCTGCTTGGCCTGAACTGTGTCACACCAAACGATGGGGCTTTACATTTTGCCCCTCCAATGGCAAGTGGTACTGGCAACCATGAATACACACAACCCTCCTCTAACTTTCACACCCACTTCCAACAACGTGCTGCATTATCCAAATATGTGCAAAAAGCCCAAAGGCGGTGAGCGATGGGATTCACAGACATCCAGTATGGAGGACACCACACCCAGGGTCCCAAACTGTAGGTGCCTGTCTGATGGCAAAACCACCTTCTTCTGACAAGTCTCCTCTTTTGCCAAGACTTCAAACCACCTAATCCCCTTTTCTTTAAAACTCCCCAGTATTTCCCATCCTTGGACTTGCAGTCCTTCAACACTGATCTCTTCAACCCTGTTTCCCTAGAAACATTTCTATCCCAACAAATACCACCTCAAAATCCTTGCCCTGACAATTCCCTCATACTCAGACACTCTGCTCCTCCCACCCTTCTGCCCTCAGCTGCCCTCTTTTAGCAGCTGCACACAACTGAACCCATCCTTTTGTCTTGGTTCTCCATGGAGAGAAAAAGCCTGTGTTTTGAAGGATCTTTTAAAAATCCTCCCAGACACATACAGTACTTATTCAGAAGGGGAAGAAAAAAAGCCCAAAAACAACAACAAATGTATCTGAGACAAGGAGCTCTTCCTGTTCCTCCCTGGTTATCTGCTGATGGAGGAATATGATGTACTTATATCTTCATATCACCTTAAAAAAACCTCAAGACAACATTTTCCAAATGTGTGGTGTAATCCTGTGAGAGAGTGCAGTAAGTTCTGTGAGGGAGCATGAATGAATTTCGGGGGTATGTGGCTCTACAGTCAGCTCAGCACATGGCTAAGCCTGGGGAGCTGCGGAGGTGGCATAAGTGGAATGGATGCAGTGCAGGAAAAATGAGCTCAGAAAATATACTCAGAGTACACAGACCCTGACCCATTCCACTGCCCGCTTAAACTCAGCTGCTCTGTGTACCAGCACTCATTCACACATGAGGACATGACCAATCAATAGGGCAGGATCAAAATAGCATGAAAAGCAGATTCAGTGCTCTTTTGAAAAGAAAAAAGTGAGGAGATATCAGGTTGAATGTGAGGAGGAGACCTCAGTTCGGTTTTTAGAGGCTGTGGTGACCCCCACGAGCAGGGTCCACTTCCCACTGGCCCATACTCACCAGAACTACTGCCTTGCTGAGCAGCAGACAACAAACTCAAACAGGTCTTCTCTACCTCATGCTTTAAAATCCATGTGGCAGACAGAAGGGCTGGAGCCCCATGCTGGGGCATTTGAGGGGCAGAACAGAGTGTGCTGCAACCCCAGCTGGGGATGCACATGGGGTTTCCTCCTGGACAGCGGGCAGGAGGTGTGGGCAGGAAAGGAGAAAGCACTGGTGCACTCTCCTGCCTGGCCTGGAATGAGACTGAGGTGTGCACCCACCTGCCCACTCTGCAGCCCTCTGAGTCCACCAGCTCAGATGTGTGGGAACTTAGATCTATGGAACAGAATCTATGGGAACTGCACTGGCCAGAGCCATGCATTCAATAAAAATACTGCTTGAGGTTTCAGTAGGGTGAAAGTAAAACAAACACCGTGAAAAGAGCCCCCCCCACACCTTGATTCATTCTGAGAGTGCCCTGCTTACAGACCCTTTGTACAATTCACCAGTTTCCTAATAAGCTTAGGTGTTAGGCTGTTTGACAGAAACTTATTTTGGCCTGACCTATACAATTTGTGCAAGTGATTCTCAAGGGACTGCATGGTTTGGGTTTTGCTTATACGTTACAGAGCCAAAAAAATTTCCAAAATTGCTTTAATGAGTTTGGGAATATGGGGCATGGGCAAGAGAGAATTATTGGTATTTATTAAAATGGCAAAGAAGCTTCCTCGCTGTCCCCGGTTTTACCTTTAACACTGCTTCATTTTAGGGGGAAAGCACATACTTTACACTTAGCTAGAGGGAAAAAAAACCCTTCAGTTCTTCAGATATTTTTTCATACTACACTCCAGCTAGTCTGTTCCCAAGTCAGTTTTTTAAAAAGGTGCAGAGCAGTCAGAGAAACCTTGCACTTCAAGGTTGAGCCTCTTTGTTGAAAAGCCTGCAGTGCTCCTGCCATGGATAAAAGTGCTACATAACACACTCTGGATTCCCCCCTCCCATATCAGGGAAACTGACATTGGCCAGTACTCATGGATACTTCCATTGCTCCTACACTGAAAACAGGTCATGGATTTAACACATGCTCCTGCACACTCACTCTCACAGAGCTCAGGGAATGTGTATGGCACAGAACCGCACAGGCTGAAAAACTCATTTTTTCTAAGATATCTCTTCCAAGGACAACACAATCTCTTTTGTTGTTGATTTCTATCTGGCAGCAAAGAAAGACAGTGAGAGTTTATATTGTTATTTTTAATGGTGGACATATTGAATCTGCTCCTCTCTTTGTAAATGCTGAAAACGTACTGCCTGCAGCCTGTCAATCAATATTGCTGACTGGGAGATTTTCATTCCTTGGCACCTGTGTTGCTAAATAAACAGGGCTGTTGGGCAAACAGCCCACAGATAAAGGACAAATAAGATAGAGAACTGGCAGATGTTCAGCCTCACTGGAAATCTGGCTATCTGTGGAATTTTTCCAAAATTTAAGAGTTTTATTGTGTTCCAGAGGAAGCCTGCTGTTGAACACGATGGGGTCTTGGTTAGCATTTGTATGCTGTCTCCTTGTTTGTACGTGGCCTGGATAGTCAACGTTACAGTGGCTTAGTAAAATACCACATGTTAGCCAAGCTGTTGTAACTGACCATGTTGGCTCTTCTTCCTCTGCATGGTCGTACCATGAGTCACTCTCATTAACATTTAGACAGATGGGTGGTACCCTGCTAAGCCATGGTGACTCGATCGTGTTCCATCATATGACTCTACCCAATGATTAAAGATAACTCCTCTAATGCAATCAAATATCTAGGATGTATACTTCAGTGTGTGCCTCCTTGATTAATACCAAATACTCCGTCTGATATGATGCAATTGATTGCCTGATGACTAAACACTACGCTCGTCTATTAAAAGACTACACATCCCTTAACTTGAAGCCTTCAAGGACAATTTGGGCAGATGACAATTTATTGCTGAGGTCTAATGAGAGTAGGTTCCTACTGACCTAGACCATTTGAAGCTATGTGCAAAAGGACTGATGCTATTTGCAGGATCACCACAGAATGTTTTCTACTATGGTAAAGCACTCCAGGTCAGTGGGTCGTACCATGACCTCTCTCCTGCTCCTTACTCCCTGGCACGTAACACTCATGCAAGGTCATCAAGAATGCCTACATCACAACCCTGTTTGTTCCACTTCAGCTAGCCCTGGTGTGGAAAAAGTTTAGCCCAAATTATACCGAGTCGCACTGGAATAAAGGAACTTGTATCTTTACTTTCCATAGCCTCCAGACCCAGCCAGCTCACACCAGAGCAGCCCACAGGTGGCTGGTTGTCCTGTGGAAATTTGCTGTGTCAGGTCAGCACTGGCTGAGGGATTTCTGTACCACACTACCATTACACAACGCATTTTATCAGACTTTCATCATTTTTATATATATGTATAAACATGTATGTACCTACATATTTATTACAACAGTGCCTAGAAGCCTTGGTTTAAAACATGTGGGTGCAGTGAGGTTCTGCCCCAAAAAGCTTGGAGATAAAGGAAAAAATGAGGGTGAGTGAGTAGAAGCAATAGGGCAACAGAAGTGAATAAGGCAGCAAGGATATCATTATGATCAATGTAATGAGGAGCAACCACTGCATGCCAGCAGCCTGGATCTTTTCAAGGGATGTCAGTATGTGCATGTGGTTTGGGTGGCTTTCAGGCTGAAGCCCCCAAGTAGCCTACTATACTGAGAATAAGCACAGCTGGCTGCAGTCTTCCCTCTGGAAATATTATTGACAGCCAGGTACTGTCACAATTAAACTTTGCATTGCAGAAAGTAAGTTTCCTGGAGCATGTGTTTGCAGAGATCAGCTGTGAGCTGCTTTTACAGCAGCTACTGCAGCCAGAGTACCTGGCTCAAGTGCTTTCTCAGGCCTTCAATATTTGAATAATTCAGTCAGAGGCAAAGACATGGAGGGGATGTTTTAATCTGAGAAATGTGTTCTGACTGGAGGGGCTGCTTCATTTACTGCTTGTCTGTTTTTTTGATCCACACTGCCATTATTTAAACCTATCAGTCTAACTAGAGCTTTCCTCATTTCTGATCCATTATTTCCCACCCTCAAAGTAAGGCAGTTCTGTCTAGTTTTTATTTATCCATTTGTCGTTCAGAGGAGGAAAGGAAAAAGAAACACAAGGGGAAGCAACAACAAGGCATCGGACCAGTACTTGGAATACCTCACATAGTTGCAAGGGACCTCACCTGACCTGCAGTATCCCATGTTTAACGATGTTTTAATCACATCACCACCAGAGAGCCAAGCTTTCCAAGAAGTGGGAGGTTTGTGTCACCAGGATTTTTCAGGGAGCCAAACCATAGTCAGGGGAAAAGAAAACTGGCACCTAGAATTCATGGCTCCCTGCCAACCTAGTAAAGATCCTTGTTTGTATTTCTCAGATAATTCAGACATCTGCATGATGTGGGCAGATTATTATTATCAGTAGCAGACATTTATACTGTGGTGGTGCCCAAAGGTCCCAGTCAGGACCGAGACCCCATTGAGCCTGGCACTGTACAAACACAGATAAGAGACAATTCATACAGAGCCTGTTTATATTCTAGGAACACAAACCAGATGAAAACTAGAAGATGGAGATAGAACACACAAGCAAATAAATATGCTAAAGAATTGGAGTCAATTTAGAGGCACAACTCTGGTTGCTTTTTGGTTTTTTGTATGTTTTTTATTTAACTGGTATGCTCAGAAATGACAGGACTGAGGAAGTTTGCAAGAGGAAGGGAGTGACTAAGACTGAGACAGAGGAAGGGTAACATTCTAGAGAGGGAAAATTGTGTTTCATAACTTAGAGGATTTGGGAAGCATCCAGACAAAGCTATGCTTTCTGTAGAGATTTTTAAATGAGGTGTGCGTGTATCGTCATATATTTTTTACCTTTAGGTATTTTCCCAGTGTTGGACAAGAAGAGGTTTCTGCCTGGGAAAGAGAAACCAGCTGATGGTAGAAACACTGGCAAAGTGAAAGTGGTGCTTGACACTGTAATGAGAAACTGGAGGATTGAGATAAGATAAGGCTAAGCTTCAAAAAGTCTTAAAGACAAGAAGCTTGATTCAGAAGTGAAGGGAAAGCCCATGTAAGTGTCTCAGAAGAGGTGGCACAATTAAGGTAACAAGCTATACATTGGCACAGAGGAAGAAGGAATTCAGTAGGAAGCATTACAAAAGGAGCAAGATGCAACATACAGATATGAGATGATACAGAACAGAAGTCAAGAGCAATTAAAGAGGTGTTACTTCTCAATTCAAATATCCCTCAATGTCACTTGGGGAGAAGCTGTTCATTGGAAACAAAGCAACTCCTCAGAAATGCGTTCTTGATCACTTGTTCTAACACACAAGGGCAGAACACCCAAATGAAGGGAAAGAATAAGTAAAACAAACAAAAAACCAACCAANATACTATCATCCTGTGGAAAAATGCCTTCAAAATTTGTTAAGAATTCTGTACTTTTTACCTGAGCTTGTAGAAGAAAAGCCCCACAAATCAGCAGCCCCATCATGTATTTAATGGGGTCAAAGTCTATTTAAAGGTTTAGTCAATGATAAATCTTGCCTTTAGAAACTCCAGTTGTGCTAATGCCACCTATATTTCCTGAACACATGTTTAAGGAACCTCTGCAAATTCAGCACAAGTACAAGGACCAGCAGGTCCTTGGAAGCCTCACAAAACCCATTAACATTTGCCTTTTGGCTTTTACAGGTCCTAGAAACTGCTGGTTTCAATCTTTCTTTCTCTCTAAATATTTCACTGGGTCTTATTGCGTGACCCATTACAAGAAAAATAAGAAAAGCTAGAATGGTTTCTTAGACTATAACCTCCTTGGAGAAGTTTATGCTCTGTTCAGTGTTATGCACACAGCTGGAACTCACAAATGATATGTGAAGGATAATGGCATAGTTAAAGCAAAACAGGGAAATGCTGCAAAAGGCGGGTTCAAGAATTATAAAGAACTAGCCCATATAAAAACACATTCTTGCATTAAAATAAGAAAAAAAAGAAGTGGGATAAACCCAAAAACTGCAACATAAACATGATTTGATCATAAAAGCAAGCAATGATGTCAAACTGGTTCCACTGCCACCTCAGTCTTCCAGCTCAGACAGAATCAAGCTTAGTTCTTCAAGAAAACAAATGACTTGGCAGCCCCACAAATAAAGGTGTATCATTTTTCATTGAAAAAATAGGTAGCTATAACTCAGAAATACATCAAATAGCAGCTGACAAAACCAGGAATAATAACGGCAAGAAAGCTTACACAAACACTTTTTAACATGACAATTCTTTTTAAAATCTGGGCTTAAGATTCCAGCCTGACAAGCAAAATCAAGAAAATTTGAAAATCTGAGGCTCATTGAGGAAAAATATCAACAGGTTAAACAGCTGGAAAGAGACCCACCCGCAGCATCCAGATAAAGTGACAACTGAACCCCAAGTTCAGTTTGCCAGGTTTGGGCTATCTAAAGGTGCTGGAGCCCCCATTTGCTCAAGTGACTCCTTTCACACACATGTTATAGCAGTACAAATGGATTTCATTTGACCTTCACAACTTTGTATCTGAAAGGGATAGTAGGTGGCAAAAAGGGTGGAGAAAAGGCATGTTTTACTCTTAAAGGGCTGAGAGGGTCTTCAGAGAGGTCTCACTGATTACTCACTACCAACTGATTCCTATACTGCAAATAAGGTAAAACAAATTTCTCAAAATTTTCTTTCTATTTACCATTATTATTTGGACCAGTGCAATTTAATAGAAATACTAAGATAAAAGAGTTTTGTAAACCATCTTTATAATAAAAATATTAAAAAATCTTTTTGAGGTGATTTATTTTTCTTTTTCTTTTTTCTTTTTTTTTTTTTTAACTTCCCAAACAATGCAGAAGTTTGTCTCTGAAAATAAGATGGTGAATTACAGCAAAGTTATGAAAACAAAGAACCAACAGTTTCTCCAGTGCAGGCTTGTTACCATGAGCTAATAATTCCAGACTTTAAGCAAGCTGAGCCTCTTTTTTAATAACTGCATGCCTCTAGGCAAAGTATTTCTACTAAAAATTATTGAGGCATGGAACAAGGCAAGGTGTGTGAGCTAATGTTGGATTGTTCAGCTACTAAACCAACTCCTATAGCAATGAGCCTGCACTGAACTGACAGATTATTTCTCTGTATACACTTGTATAAACATACTGCTTAAGGTCGAAATCTGTGTAAGCTTTCTTTTCAATTAAAATGTCAAAGATGACAGCACATGTTTTCACTGTCCTTCACAGGATGATGGATGCTGCGGCAGCAGTTTCATGCCCCCGTGTTCCAGAGATGTTTGCCTGCCTGGGTGTCTAAGAAAGATGTACTTGCTGATGTCTTCATGTGCCTGCAGGCACCCATGCTACACTAATACTTTGGGTGGCTTTACCTCTCCTGACTTCTTCTTCCTCAACGTTGCCCCCGTGGGCCCCCACATTCAACGTTGTAAAAGTTAGAGTGGAAATGTTGCTGTGCGCAAAGAGGTTGGGAAAAGGGTCCCGCATTAATTTATCAAATTAAGATTGCTACTTAAGTGAAGGCTTTAAATTGCAGGTCAGTTTCTGGTCATGGCTAATTCAGTTCAGGTACCTAACTTACATCCCCACAGAAAAAAAGCTGCTGTGGGTAGTCAACATAAAGACGAAGTAGACCCCAAAGGAAGCTTTCAGCAATTTAAATATCACATAATATTAATTAAAAGGTGATTAATCCGAATATTTTCATTTCTTCAGTGCCATATTAATAAACTAATCAAACTGTAACCATCAGTTTCTCATTCATGCTCATCAATCTAGAGCTTGTACAAAGACAGTGGCTCCAAGTGTTGCTGAGTCTCAAGACATGTGGCAATACAACCCACAGCACATGCAGCCGCAATGCTATGGTTGGGCATGGAGAAGAGATTTGATCACAATTTTGCTAGAAAATAGATTGACTGAAGAAAATGAGAAAAAACCAGTCCAGCATCTACCACTGGCAGATTCAGTCTGTCTCCTGCTGACAAGACACAAGTCTTCTGTATCCACTATGGAAAGCAGAATTTGCTCTGGTTAGCAGAGCACAGTCACTAATGAAGACAATATGTAGATGTGTATACATGTGAGATTGTTTATTTACTGAGATTTAAATTCTACACTCAACATGAAACATACTATAAAAGTAACACATACTGTAGATATCTTTAAGAGAGGCATTATATAAGATAATTCTACATGATTTCCTAAACAAAACAGGAAATAAGCAAAATTGAAAATTAGAAGCCCAAAAAACTCTCAGATGATATATGACATCAGCAGCAGACCAAAATCCAGCTCTTAATCCTATCCTTTAACAAGAATACCATAAAGTCTGTGCTTTTAAACACCCATTGCTTCCCAAGCACTTCTGCCATCAGCATTGTTCCTGCCATGCCAACCTCTCTCTACAGCCTAGAGGAAAGTTAGCACGGCCCACCACGGTCACAGCCCCAAATATGCTCAGAGTCTCAAAGCTGCTGGTTGTTGCAGGGGGTGGCAGTGGGGGAGGAGCACATTGATGAGGGTGTATTCTCAATTATCTGTTCAGCAAGTCATCTCCAGGTGTAAAAATATTTTAATGCTGCCAAATAGCTATGTATCTTCAGTGACCCTCTTCCTACCCCCAACCCACTTCACTGATTCCCTTCAAACTTTCATGAAGATCAAAATGAATATATGCCATTTATTGGGAGAAACCTTTGCACATGCTTCATCTCTTAAACATGCTAAAAATCCCAGCTGACAGCTATATTAGTACAAATTATGAGAAGCACAGGGAGGAGGTGAATCTCAAGGCACACAGAACAAAGTCATGGCAAACTGCTGCAGCTGTACTTCAACAGAAATCAGCTCCAAGCCAGTGTTGTTTGCTCTCGTAATTTAAAGGATTCACATTGCCTTCTCTGCTTACCTCTCACTGGGAGATATCCACTGATTGCAAGCATCAGTCAAAGAAACAGGAATCACAAATGCAGTTTTTACGTAGCTAAGGCAAATTACACTGAAGGGTGGAAATCATGGTAGCTGCTATTTACTAATAAATTCACCTAGCACAATCCCCAAGAAATATGTGCTCCAGAAATGCCCCATGACAAAAACAGAAGCGCTACAGGTAGTGGCTGTGGGAGATTTTGCTGAGACTTAGCTGCTGGCACAGGCCAGCAAAAGTTTGCAGCAGCACACAAAGGGAAGCAATGATGGCAAATGAAAGCCATTGTCCACTCATGTCCAGCCACAGATACATGGGAAAATTTCTCTCTCTACGCATGCATGCATGCTAAGAGAGACAGCAAAAAAAGAGCAGGCATTCAAGTAAGGTTATTTTATTCTACCAACAAAGTGTACACTGTCATCATAATTCCCAGTCACTATCCGTGCCCACTCCCTCTCTTTTAAGTACTGGTTCAAGCAGGAACCTGCAGCTAATTTTGAGGTTGGGGTTCATTTGTTTTCACATCAATGCAATTAATTTCCACTGGAAAATGCATCTCAGGCATTCAATCAAAATAGGCCTAAAATAATTCTGAAAAGCTCATCTGTCTCCAATCTATATAATGTTTTAAAAATTGGATGCATGCCCTGCAATAACATTGCACTTCACAAGGCTTAAAGCTCTAAACTTGAGGGTATCAGTTACAATGAAACTGCAGTAAATTAAAACATCCAGTTTCTGGTTTGCATTGATTTATAAATATCGACAAAACTACTATTGCAGTCATTACCACTTTGGGTGCTCTGAGCTGAATTTTCAACAGTTCAGGGTTATTTTCATTCTATTGTGGCTACAGTAGCCTTTCAAGTTATAGATCAAATTCCAGATAACATGTAAATCTTAAATCTTGGTTTAAGAAATATGCATACAAACCAGCCAATATACATGATAAAAAGCAGCAAGTCTAAGTGACCAGTAATGCAAATACCAAAGCACAATTTTTTTTTTATTCTCTAGCTTAAAGCAGATACTTACTGTTATGAAATATTCTAAATAGAAGCAAGTGGAAATGGAATAAAATATGAAAAGGTAAGTATTTCTAAGTTGTTGTTCTTTTTTTTTTTAACCAGGAATTTGATGTTCTATTTTAACTATTCTTTAAAATGAGACAATCAGTATTTAAAAATCATATTCAAAACTTTTCTCCTAAAAATGTTTCCACATTAGTCTATCTGGTGTTATTCAAAATGTGCTTATTTATGACCAAATTATTGCTGAGGAAATATAAACCTGGAAAAAAAAAGAGACCTCATGAGCTGTAGCCCAGTTAACACAATCATTTGAGAAAACAAGAATAGAATGAATACATCAACAGCAAGAGAGCCAATTCTCAATGGTGTACAGCACACAGCTTTGCCAAAGACAATGGAATTAAACCAACTGGGAATCTCACTCATACACACACATGCACGCACACTCCATAAACAGACAGTATATAACATGCACTACATCCAGTTGTAAAACAAGCTTTGACACTGATCTGTGTCTTATGCTTCAAAAGAAAACAAAAATCCCCATCTTCCACTTTGACATCTGTGGACTGCTACCAAGTAAATTCTCCTGATTCCTGGTGGTGATTAGCATATGGAGTGAAGCAGAGGGATCACCATAATATCCACAAGATTTCTCCTGAAAGCACTGGCCAAACTCTACCCTTGCTCTTCTTGATCCCATCACTGAAGCCTATGCTGATCTGCAAAGCACCTTTCCACTATTCTGTTCAGCCTTTTTGCCTTGTGCAGCATGTACTCTTGAGTTGAGACAGACAAGGAGAGGTGGCAGATGTTCTTTCAGGCATGATGCTCTTACCACTGAAGTTCACAGGAGTGCTGCTAATACTCACATTTAGAACAGAGTGAGACCCATAAAAATGTATGACCCCTATGAAGACATTTCCCTAAATTATACCCTGAATATTGACTTAATGCCTGCTAATGACATTCTACTTCATACTAAGAAAAAAAAAGGTTATTTTACATCTTTGTCTTCCAGTTTGTACTGATGTGTTTGATTTACTGTTTCACAGATGGGGGTTTTTTGTTTGTTTGTTGTTTGGAGGTTTTTTTTATTTTATCTTATCTTTGTCTTGAAAGAAATGCTGTCTGAAAGAGGAAACATTCTCCCAAACCAGAACTTTGCGTTGAAGATTAAAAAAACTCCCTCTGCACCAGTTTAGAGTAAAGATCTTAATGGTCAGTAGAGAGTCATGTTAAAAAAGCTCAGGTCATCCTGCCAGCTTCCAAGAATGCAGTATGAACTAACACACTGCTAATTATTTATTTAATGTCTTTACATGAACCATAAGTGTTCATGCATACTCCATTAGTAGTCATGGTTTGAACTGTTTCTTTCTTCCTCCACTTTTTTCCCTTTGAGAACTGCCACTGAAACAGTGCTTTAACTAGAAAGTTGCCATGCCAGGGGAAGCAAAACAGCAGCATTATGATCAGCAGAGACAAAAAATGAGTCAGGTGAATTTTGAAACTCTGCGGGTACTGGATAACTTTAAGATATTGTACCCCACTGTTTTCAAAAGAACAATTCGGCAAGGAGGAAATAGTATTTGCATAAAATACTTCAAAAAGGCCAGGCTGACCAGGCTAGAAGGAGCTCTCTTGCTGCATTTGCACATTTGAAGTAATGCCACTGAACTACACATGGCCTGAGTCTCCTGTAGTAACACAGGACTGAAAATGCCCTCCCAGAAACACAAGCATCGTTTCAACTCCCATCAACTCCCAATGCTGCAAAACCCAACTCCAAAGTACCACTTTTCAGTGAAGTGTCACTATAGTCATCAGAATCAACTGCAGCATTTACATCAAGAGTTTCCAGATTTAAACTGTGGGAATGGGTAGGCTGGAGCTGTCAGTGGAAGGCCTCTGACAATGTAAATTGTTTGTCCTGCTGGCCTGACAGTCAATGCATGCTGACATTCAAGAAACATTAGCTGGTTTTGTGAGGCTTTTTTTTTGTTTTTTTAACTGCTTGTAGCAGTTGGGAGGGCAGAGGAAAAGAACTCAAGTTAGGGAGGGGACGAAGCAGAAGATGAATAATGAAAAGGAGATGTGTCCTTTTCCAGATGTCTCCTATAAAAAAAGTGTTTGTCCCATGTACACTGAGACACGTCAATACACTGCAGGTGAACATGTTAAAAAATGTTAACTTTACCTAAACAGCAAAGTGGCAGCTCCACCCAGTTTACACTAACAACATATCTATTTGCTTTGGTCACAGGGAGACAGATATTTTACTGATCTGGTTAAAATATCTCAACAGTCACATAAATAGACCCAGTCAAAGCCTGTTGCATCACCTGCATTTATTTTTTACTGTTAATATTTAGCAATGGAAGAAAGATACAGATCTGTGCTCTATACACTTGCCATCTCCAACAGTATGATCTCAGCTCAGAGAGCAGCAGGAATTTGCACAGCAGTGAGTATGGCTGATTTCCAGGGGTCGGAAGCCACGGCTTACTCACTCTGCTCCACATTTTCTGCTGTTGTTCTATTTCATCTTCTTTTTTTTTTTTTTTTTTAGATTGACTTCCCATCCCATGCTTTTNTTAATGGGAAAGACAAATATGATGAGCATAAAGAATAGTGGCAAAGTCAGATTGCAGGTCAGCATGTTTGTATTTTATTTTTCCCTGGTCTCTGTATTTTGTGAAGCATGGATTTAGACCTTGTATTAGCCTACCAGATAACAAGTCCTTACAATGGCTCGTACATAAAATTTGACGAGAAACTAAGCATTTAGGAATATGTGTACCTTTAGACCAGAAACCTGCCTTTATCTCTCTCTCTCTATAGCAACAAACCATCTGAATCAACAACATTGCACCTCGTATAAATCTAACCCAGTCCATGTAGGATATGTAACAAAGGTAATCTGTGACTTAAGAAAAGAAAATGCAGCAGTATGTATGCAAGGCAATTTGTATTTGGCAGACACATGCAACCAGCTGTTTATTCTTCAGTTTGTGGCTATACATCTACTGGGACATCCCCCACCCCTGTAAACCTTGCTTAGCTCCTGGTTTTATTTCCAGTGTAGATTTAACCCTAAGTTATGGATAAGCATAGTGCTTGGGTTTTAAAGTTAAGTGTCACTTAGTATCATTTTTGACATCTCCACGTATTATATGAACTTCTTTTTCACAGGGGACTTGGGATCTGATTTTAATTTGTAGTAGGGTTATGGCCACAATAAATGTCTATTTCATACATTCATAAGAAGCCTCTAATGCAAATGGAAATAGAAAGTGGCTGTTTTCTTGTAGTTTCAAAGCCATGTATGTAAAACACACAGTACAGATCTGTTCCACATGCAAACCCATTATCAATCCACCATTGCACCCTGGCTCCTGCCCTGGCAGCAGGCACTCCCATGCTGAATGTCTCAGCAGGTTCTATAGCTTGTGTAATAAAGGAACAGGCTATGAAATCATTAGCACCTCAGCTGAGGCTGCCACAGGGATGCCCCTCTGTGTTCATTGTGAAATGTTCCTTTGGCAGCTGCATCCTAAAAGTGTATTTGGATGTTGTTGCTTCAGCCTTGCCACACAGAGTGGAAAGCAAGCCAGCGTTTTCATGTTCTGAGCTTAAGAGCAGAGGATGTAAGTCTCTCAGGTCCACCTCTAGGCTTATTCTCCCCATTTACACATGGCTAATTCTAGGCTTGAAGACTTCTAGGAAGCCCTGCTGTCTATAATCACATGCCCAGATCTATGTAGCCAGTGCTGCCAAGGACCTGAGCCATACCCAAGGCGGCTGTCCACTGTCAGTCCACTGTCACTGTCAGTCACTCACTGAGTAAGACATCTAGGGCCCTTTTGATGTTCCTTATGCCAGCCTTGAGACCCTTCCTGCTAGTTTCATAAGTATTTGTGAACCGTGCCCTTGCCAATGTGCAAGGGAGCACAGCTTTGATCTGGCTCAGGACAACTGGTGGCCCTAAATCCACCAGAGTATTGGGATCCATGAAAAAGGAAAATTGTGCAGCTTGAAGGAAAACACTAGCATCAGGTAGGGAGGAGAACTTGCTGAAAGCAGTGAAATTTTACTGACTTGAGTCACCCTGGGATCTAGTCCACTGGTATTTGCAAAACTTAAGACAGTTTTACCAACTGTAGAGAGAGAGCTCACAAAGGAAGGGCCTGTGTCAGGTTCCTGAGCACTAAGCCAAGTTTGCTTGGCTTGCTGTCTTTCTGAATCGATGCACGGGGTCATGATTTAAGTGAGGGGCTGGGGCTTTTTAAAGCATCATAAGTGAATAGCTAAGCTTGATGTGATATAAAAAGCACCACAACAGAAAGAAGAACTTAACGTAGTAATGAAAATCACTTACCCTTAATCATCCCTGAGACAGTGTTTTTACAACACTACTTGATTTATTCAACTAGCAAACATGCCTCCTTTGACTTTTCTAATAACAGGCCATCTCACCCGTGCTTGTTGGGATTTGAGTTCAGAGATTTTTTTTAATTACCAGGCCAAGTACATTATTTAAATGTCTTTGATGCCTTTTCTTTAAAATTATTTCCTAAGCAATAAGTCATATTTATTTGCAAAGGAGACACCCCGCTAAAAAAAAAAAAAAAAAAAAAAAAAAAAAAAAGAGAGAGAGAGAGAGAGAGAGAGAGATAAGAGAGAGGGAGAAAAACTCCCAAAACCCAACCCAAAACAGTACCAGGAAAGTTTGGAAAAAGTAAGAGGTTTGGTCACAGGTGCGTAACCAGTATTGCACATTGCAGAGCACATTATTGCTTAAAGATCTACTGAAGTCCAGATTCATTGCTGCTGACAAGCCTGCCACTTAGTGTATGAGACTGTATGAAAGGTTGCTTGCTGCATGATTTACGATGGAGCCCTTACTGTAAACTACCTGTTCTCTGCTCAGCAGCTCCATGCTTCCTCTCCAGTGGAAGGGCCTCAGCTTTTGGAAAAGCTGGACAATTTCTCAACTGAGTACACTCTTGTGATACTGAGGCTAGCCAGACCACAAACTATTTTATTATGTTGTGCAAAAACCTCTGTGCAAAAAAACCCCCTCTTTAATTAAGATAGAGCAACCAGCACTGTGGTTGTAATTACCTTAGACTGCTTTACCCACGGGCATAATGAAATAAAATTGGGGCCTCTATATTTTTGTTTTTAAACTAAGTAAACCCAAATTAATTTATTCAACTCAAACCAGACAGGTTTCTCTTTAAAAGGAAGGCCTATATGGTTGGAGGGGCTGGTGCACCAGGCAGAGTGACATGCAATGAAGACTGTGAACTGCAAACTGCTGGCAAAACATTTGGCTTGCCATTGGTCCGTGGCCAGTATTTTCCTTTGTTAATGAATCCCACATCTTTTCTAAGTTAAGCATTTTTTCTTCCCCCCCTTCATTTTATTTGAAACATATTTTAAATATTTTTGTTTTTATGACGTAGTGGAACATGATACAGCCCCCTCCTAACCCTGAATACGGGAAAATCAATTAAAATTTTGACATTAGGAGCTATGATATAAACATATGGTTTAACTGCACAGACGTTTTTTTAAGCAACACATCAAGGATCAGGGCAAAGAGAAATAACAAAATGAGAACTCCACATTATGAGATAAAAAGTTTACCAACTGAAAGCATATCACAGCCAAACCTTTCTATTCACCAAAAACAAAAAACTTGAAAACTTGTCAGGTTTTGATAGATTTCCTCTTAGATGGAGTATTACATATTTTTCATTTGTGCCCTTTTCTGAGAAAAAAAGTCCATTAAATAAAAATAGTCATTCTGAATTATGTGTTTAATATTTAGTGCATTTTGTCTCACCCAAAGGACCTTCATTTTATGACTTAAAGAATGCAATCTTAAAATGGAGTTTTATGGGCTTCCTCATTAACTTCCGACTCTTACCTGAAGGAGAAAAAATAATTGAGGAATACCCCATTGGAATAAAAACATATTTTTCAAATGAAATGAACATTGTGGGCATCCAGTCACACCTGCCCTACTGACCACCAGTCCTTAGGACTATGTGAAAGTGAAAGCCCTTGCAGGTCCCTTTGGAATTTCAAATCATCAAAACCCCAGACAGACAAAATAACAAGTCACTGAAACTTGACGGAATAAAGGCACCAAAGAGAAGATTTAACTCTCTGTTTAACTCTCTAGGTCACTAGGTTTCCACAAAAAGAAGCTCTTTCCCAGAGGTCTTTAAAGATTGGAAATGCTGTTAAAAGTGAAGAGTTATTGTTAATCTGTCACTGGTGAAAGAAAAAGTTTTTTTCAACCGTCTTCTACGGACATCTAGTCTCCAATCCTGCAATCATCTAGCTACATGAATTTACATGCCCTCCTTTAATATTCCTCAGTTTTACAAACCTTGCAAGATTTATTCAGCCACAGTAGCTTGTAGTTAGTTTTACCAGGGGAAGAGATGACGAAAGTATAGTGCAGTGCATTGCTGGCCCTGAAACCCACAGCGGGCGAGGACAAAGATATACTGGAAAGAATTAAGTCGCAAAAGTTTTTTGCACCAACCCCCTTACTTTTCATCATGAGAATGGTGCCATGCTTCTGTTAGAAATGACAGAAAGCTTTTCATAGAGGCTCCTGATATGAACTCAAACCCCTGAAGTTACATGAGGATAGAGACTTCAATTATCTACAGAGTCTGTGCAAATTAAATATACTCTATCACAGTGAATTCACTTCCACTGTAACTGCTGTGATTTATGCAGAAAATTGCAAGCTCAAAAGCTAGAGCAGCACTTTCAGGTTGACCAAAATTATTAAATTCACTAACAAATTACCTAACATAAATCTTGGAAGTGAAGAAGAATAAAATATTTGGAAAAGCAGAAATTTTTTAGCAATTCTAAACATTCCAGTTTGAAATGCATATTAATCTGGAAATTTACCTAGTTATTTTAAAAAGGTAATTGTCTTGAAAAGCTAAGAATGTCCTGGTTGTTTATTTGGACAGAATAATTAAGAAATTAAATCATATTGACTTAAACGAAATTACTGTTTTTAATTTCAGCCACTAAGTCAACAAGCTTGTTATGCACATAAAACTGGTTACCGTTACAGCTCACCTGCATGAAGTACACCAATGACACAAAAGAAACCTTAAATCTGTCAGTTTTTCTTCATTTCCTGCTCTATTAAAAACAACCCAATACTCCAACTCATTCCTCTTTTATGTCTTCTTTCCTAGATTTTTCCTAACTGATTTTAACAGCTAGTTAGAAACCTGAACATCAATATCAATGTATTAATGAAAAACAGAACAAACACTGGTATTTCAAAGCTGTCTTAAAAGACTGATTAGATTCAGTAATAAATTAACTGGGTAGGAATGCTGTTTTCAAGGGAAAATACGATATTCTACAGGAAAGTATGGGACTTTTTGTTTTGTTTTCCAAGGAGATGAGCTCTGCCAGCCAGGAAGCTTTTACCACATGTCCAGATTCCATGATTTGCTCTGCATCCAGCAGCAGTGCAAAATCATCTTTGACATTTACCAAAGCATCAGGCACAGCACTTTAAAAGGACAAAGCTTGTCTTGATTACAAGAAAGGAGTTTGCAAACAAGGTGAATACATGACAATAAAGAAGGTGCCAGTGTTGTAGTGAGAACAGGGCTGTACACTCTAAGACTGCACTTTTAGAAATTTCATAAATTTGAACATGCTTCTCTGAGCCCTTTACCTCAAGACAAATATAAGATTGAGCCAGTGTCACTCCAGAAAACTTTGTCAGTGAAGTCATATACAGATCCCCAGTCTTCAGGTTCTATTCAATAATAAATTATTAATTTTGCAATAATAAAATAACTGAGCATGCATGATTTTACATGTGATAGTAGTGACAGCATAGTGGCTAGTCATTAGTTAATGGACAAACATGAACTCAGGAAAAGGTATACAGGGAGTTCACTGCGAAAAGGCATTAATGTGCCATTACTTTTATAGAAGGAGCAGCTTTTGCTAGCTAAGTTCCTGTAAAACATACATTCGAGCTTACAGGGATATTAGCAAATGGATCCCTCACATGGTTATGGACAAAGCGTGCCTCCTAGTTTTGCAAAACATACTGGAAATTACCATAGGGGGGCTCAAAAGTTTTAGTTGCTATGGTTTAATTCCATTACTTTTTTAAAAAATAAAAAATGGAGGGGGGAAGGGTACTTTTAAAGAGCTGACTAATTTGGAAATACATAAGAGATGGATTTTCTCATAGCCTTTCAGAATTCTCTTGCAATTCTTCACTATAACCAAAAACTTCAGATGCTTAGTTGAGGAGGGGAAAAGATCCCTTTAGCTGTCTATAAACTGAAAACATATTTGGCTGTGTTTTAGCTAACATTTCAGCCAAAAAATGGCTGGTTTTCATGATTACTGTTCTATCTTTGCATGTTCATCAGGCATCTACTAAAACTTGAGTGTCTGTCACTTACAGTGTGAGGGGAAAGTTAGGAAATGAAGCACCTTGAAGCACAGAGCCATTCAGAATCCACATTTAGAGTGTTACGTCAAGTGCATGCATTCTTTATTTCTCAAGTCAAGGTCGACACAAGCAGGCACAGGATATGCTTTAGATGACATTATGTTCTTATCTCACCTTTTGCTTTTCTTATTGCTTTTTGCTCATCAAAATTCTTCCTGCTTCCACCCCCTGCACAGACAGCCCGTGCTGCCACCATTGCCCAGTGCAGGTCCAGAGAAATGTTTCAGTCAGAAGGCACCCCAGAGGGTCACCTTGTCCAACCTCCTGCTCCAGTCAGGACTAAATGCAGTATCAGAGCAGGCTGCTGGGGGCCTTTCTTTAGACAAAGTGTGAAAATCTTCAGTAGCAGAGGCCAGTTCCAGCCAGTTGGCTGTGCCTTGCCACAATTCTCCTGCTGGAACCTTTCTTTCTTTAGGTCTCATGGAATTTTCTCTCACTGAAACTTGTGCCTGTTGTCTTCTGTCTTCATGCTGCAAAGCGGGGCAGACCCTGTCTCCTCTGTAACTACCCCGTAAGTAGCTAAAGGCTGCAGTTAGATCCCTTGGTAGCCATCTCTTCAGGGTAAATCAACCAAGCTTCCCCCAATCTCTGCTTCTGTGGCTACTCTCTCCATTCAGCTTAGGAAAGATGTCCATAATGCCATCTGTCCTCTGTGCAACTGACCCACCTTCCAGGAAGTCACTGCAGACTCACACAAGAACATGTGTGCAGTTTTGGGGTGCCCATTTGTTTGGATTTATTCAGCAGTCCAAGCAGACTTCACACAAAACTGCCCCAGACTTTGGTTGGGTGCAGAAATTTTGTATTGCACTCACAACAGAGATCTTTCTAAGTCCTCTAGGCAAACCCAAATATCTGACCCTAAGCCAATCAGTTAATTATTATGTGTAGTGTTTGTCCTATTTGATAATTACTCTGCACAAGAAACATGCCAGTGCAGACGTGCCGCTGAAATTCAGTGCTCCTGTGCTCAGTGCTACACGGGGAAGCCACAGACCCTTCCTACATCCAGCTCAATCTGATCAACACTCCAAAACATCCTGCTATTGGAGCATTGCATCTTTAAAACAAGCCACCCTGAGATAAAGAACTGTCTATTAAGGGGGAAAAAAGAAAGAGGTATTAGAGCTGCAGCTGGCTGTGCTTTCAGTCAAGAACTTGTCCTGGGTGAGACCAGGTGAGAGCAAAGTTTAAAACTCTGGAATGTAACGTGTGTAGATGCCAGAGTATTATTGCCTGTTTTATCATTTGCTACTGGTCACACTTTCTGGGCATTTGCCTACAGAAACAAATCTGAAGTAACAGAACCATTTAGAAGTGACACTGAATATCAAACAGAAAATGAAATGTGCAAAGCTTAATCATCTTTCATTGCATAGCAAGTAAAAGCATTCTTTTTCAAGACTTTTCTTAAATAACAAAAAAGGCATTTGTCAGAAAAAAAAAATCCCAATTTCTCTTGAAAAAATTGTTGTCAAAACCTCACATTTTAATAATTCCTGAGCCTTCAAAACTTTTCAATCCCCCACATTTTGCTTTTCTAAGAAGACCTTTATAAATTCATGCTTTTCCAACTATCTCTATACTCCTTTTTTTCCCTTTTGCATTCACTGATTTTTTGCATATTTTTACAAATGTTGCCGGTAAGGTTTTTTACTTTTCCTGAATACTTTTACAGCAGGCTTTTTTATACTACAAAGTCTTGTCAAAATAGTTTAAATTTAAAAATGGCTTAATTAATTACTAAATATTAGAATATTTACTGAATTGCGGTATTTGGGAAAAGTTCCATACTGCAGAAGATTACCAAGTAAAAAGCCAGACTGAACACTTAGTGATGCACAGCAATGTCCCCCTTTAACTGTTACTTCAATTTTTGCCCTAAATTTGATTTCTCATTCTTAAAGAAAAACTTGAAATGTGAGAGGGAGCTGAGGGGTGCTAACAGAGTGTCAATTTCAAAAAGAAAGGAACCATCAATCAAATCTATATACCAATATCACCACCTTAAGTCGTGCAACATGAAATCTTCTTCAGGTGATAAATTCTTTCTGGTATGATTGCTTAGGAACAGCAGAAGTTAATTTTGCCTTGCAGTCTCAAAGATGGGGACAAACACACACACTCACATACACCCCCCTACATACACAAATAGATCCACACATACAGAGATCTGTGTACCAATCTGTATTTTGTGCAACACATCCCTCTTTCATACTAATGGCCACAGGAGATACTTGTCAATACTGGAATCTGGTCATTCAGGCAAACTGTAAAATGAACCTTAATTTAGTGTTTATATTGATTTTTCAGCCAATCTTATTTCTTCATGAGTTTTCTAAAGTTTTCTAAAGAAACCCACTTATTCAAAGTATATCAGAAAACTGGAAAGTATTCAGAGCAATGAGAATTCCTGCAGTTCTGTGATACAAGAGAAATAGAGCTCATGTTTTTAGCTGCAGTGAAAGAAAAGTTCATTTTGACCTGGAAACCAAATGATAACAAAGAACACAGTACTGGAACTTTTCTGACATGATACTGAGTTGCCTTAAACTGAGGTCAAGGAAGAACCTGGTCTAGCACATTTTTTTCTGTTCTGGTTTGTAAGACTTCATTTGGAAAAAACTAGCTCATATTAAATCTGACCTATGAAATTACTGGTGCTGATGGGCTTTTCCAGTGTAGTAAAACATTCAACTGACATTACTTTTGACAGACCTTGTGATAATGAACTTTTATTATAATAATTATTATTTTTCTTCTGCTAATGGGCACAGATATATTGATCTGTAGAAAATATAGCCCATCTGAAGCACATTGCCCATATTCTTTATGGTCATGGAGCAGCACGAGAGTTGCAGATATCTGCAATAAAACTCTCCATCTTTTTATTTACACTAATACACCTTGTACTTATACTAATACAGAGCTTTAATATGTTTGACTGGTGGCTGCAATTTTCAAAATATCCTGCAATGCTCTTGAATTAAAGATATGATGTAAAAATAAAGATCACAGAAATACAGCTTGTGCTGATGAGAGACTACAATTCTCATTCTCAATTAATAGTTTTTACCAACAGGATGGCTAGTTTTATTATAATATGCAGAAATCTTTCAGTAAATTAGGAGTTGCATGTTTTCAATGGAGATACTCATTTTAACACTGGAAGTTGATGTTACAAGGAAACATCAGGCCATAAAATAAAGAATGGAAGTGAGGATGGAATAAACAGTGTTGTGTTAAGTAAATGATACTTTCCTGCCTCTGTCAGGATTCAAAAGACCTAAAAAGCAAAATGTGTGTCGCTGGGACTGAAAAATAATTCATGCTATTTGACAATACAGGCTTTAAAAACGTGTTTGGAGGAAGTCGAGAGGGAGCAAGCACCACAACACAAAAATTCCATGCCACGTTTAAAAACAAACACAAGCACCCACGTAGAGAGGAAATCACACATTAATAGAGATCCAAGGTTCATCAGTCTCTGGAATCACTGTGGCTGAACAAGTAGTTTTTCAAGAGGGCACATTCCAAAGCTAGAGATGTTGAAAAATACGTGGGTGCTCAAAGGACTGAAAAGAGGATCTTTCCACAGATTTTATCCCGAACCCTTCAACTCAGCTCTCCCATTCACTGCAATAAGCTTTGGATCAGGCTCAACATCCAAATGTAGTCCTCACTCACTAAAATTGGCTGGTCACACTGGAAACTGTTTGGGCAAGGTACCCCACCCATAAACAGAGCGTTTGGGGAGAGTACGGTAGTAACCAACAAATAATTTGTCTCTTTGCCAAGACTAGGGGTTGTGTCTCTTGTTCACCCTCTGAGACAATAAAACGAGGGCTATAGTAAGGTAATATCTCTGAAGCAATCTGAGAAGGAATGCCACATGAATGAGAAATAAGACAATAAGGGTCCCTTCAATTTTGAAGTCAAAAGTGGAAGAAATGACTAAGCAACAGAGTACAGAGAGCCACTAGTAGATGGATGTAGTGTTTCCAATAGCTCTTTGCTCTGGGATCTCGAAGTAGGAAGAGAAAGGAAATACAAACCTGAGTGTGGAAAGAGAGTTCCACTATGGGAATTGCCACATCATCTAGGAGGAAGACAAAGATATGCAAGTCCATTTGCAGGAGAAAGAGAGCATAAATAGAGTTAAGTGGATATTAATGAATGCTAAACAAGGATGGCAAGCCTGCTCTGAACTTACAAATCACATCCGCATTAATACCAAATGAGTTCATTAAGATTAACATTATTATGATGAGTATCAAAGGGATTAAAAGAGATTATGGTAAATAAGAGAGTCAGATAGGAATGAGATGTAATTACCTTCCTATCTGGTTTATCTGTAGCTGCAGAGACAGACCCAGCATTCACTTCACACTGGAGAACCTAACTCACATTTTGATCTGAAGTGTAATTTTCAGCAAAGCTGATCTCAACAGTTTGGGCTGAACACGGCCCAGGCATGTGCAGGACGAACAAAAGAAGGGTGGGAAGGTGAGAGCACAGAGAGATGGGGAAGGGCACAGGAGGCCGCTTTCCCCAGCACCCCCACCCAAGTGCAGGAAACAACTTGGTCTTCCTGCCTGCTGTGTCCAAAATTTGATGAGTGGTCAGCCCCACCACCACCTCTGTCCCACACCTGACCTGCTCTGATCCCAGCACACATAACACCAGCTCTGAAAGCTTCACAGGGCTTCACAAACACCAGCCAAGTCTTCCAAAAAGGTTTAAGGGAAAGGTCTCAAGTTAGAGCTAGGAAAACTGAGGAATTCAGGAGCAGAGGGATCACATTCAGTGAAATAAAAACAAGCTGTCTGATATTTACCTCTTGCTTTTGTACCGCAACAACAGAGCCAATTCTTTTGTGCATGCAGAGACCAGCTAAGGAGCACCAAATTATAGCTTAAAATCACACAGCTTATAGAGCAGATACTCTGCCAATGCACACATTCAGCAATGCAGGCGGAAATGTTACTTGGGATCTTGGTGGGGAAAATTTACTGGGACTCGTCCAGCCGGGCTCTGCTAGGAGCAGATTGCCTTTCTTCACAGGCCGACCACGCACAGTTGGCTCTCCAGTGCAAACATCACTCCCAAGCTCTGGTGTGTTTGGCCTCTGGTTTGTTTGACAGGTTACATGTGCTTCTGAATATATTTTCTGATGCTCATTTTCAGAGCACTGTTAATATTTCTCTTGGCTTCTGTTTAAAAATTAGGTCCCTAAAGATATCATCCTTCAATAAGAAAATCCTCTTGCCAAAAGACCCAGCTTCAAATGTGTGGAAGTTGACTGTAAAGGGCTGTTGACCTCTGACCATGAAGCTGCAAGTCCACTGGCAAACCTGCACTTTGGGTCCCAGCAACTAGCAGCAGAGGAATCCAAATGGGCTGCTACTTTCCTTTTTTTGTTGTTGTCCAAAAAGAATGTACATTTCAAAAACACCTGTCAAGCACAACCAGAGCTGTCTGACTCTCATCTGGACAGTTATACTTCATTAATTATGTTTTGTTGCTTCAACAACCAATATACATACATACATATACACACCTGTGTGTGTATGCGTACGGCATTCACAACTGCAGCTTTTTGAAAGAAGTTTTACAACTGTTTTTCCTGTGGTGCTGTGTTGAAATCAGTGAAGTAGCAGCAGTAAATCGTAACTTAGAGTTGCAGTGCACCTCTGAAAGGCAAGAAGGATTTTTATCTTTACACCCTCTACCTAACTTCACCAAGCATGAATCAGCAGGGTGGGTAATTTGTGAAAGTCTGAGTACACAGCAGGGTCATCAGTCAGTCCACACTGTCCAGAGCACCAAGACGTTCTCTTTTGCTGCCCTTCCAGACAGGTGACCTGTTAATAGCTGATACCAGACAAGTGTGACTCTGATCCCCTGTGGAATGCAATCCGATACTCAAAGACTTTCAGGCCACGCTGCACAACGTATTTTACATGTGTTTTTATAAAAGAAATAGCAGGGATGCATTTCTGCAGAGGAAAGATGGAGTGTGACAGTCTGTTATCCTCTGCCCAGCATCTTGCCAGCATGGCTAGACACTATCCTAGGACAACACTGACAGACTCTTCCTGAATAAAGTCTCCAGCCAGAAAAGGCAGGAAGGGAAAGAGTGAAGACAAGTCCATCCCAGCATCTAAAGCAGGCGGGCAAAGGGAAGAATCTACTATGCTTTATTCTGATGGTCTGTGGAACGCACTTCCCAACATTTCTAGGAGAAAGTATGAGTCAGAAATCCTACGGGAGCTCCTGCAGCAGCACAGCTCCCTCCTCAACCCACACCTCCTCAAGAGAGCACTGCGCAATCCAGTCCATATGGTATATCTGCACTGCAACGCGGCCCAGGGCCGGGTGCGGCCTAACGCTGGGCTCTCAAACGATAAAGGTTTGGCCTGTGAGCAATTGTTTGAGGAGTTGACTCTGGAGCTCGAAAATCAGGGCACTTAGGGAAAACCTGTGAATAAAGTGGAGGAATATAACAGGTTGACGTAAGATGGCTTTGCAGAGGGCTACCAGAGGGAAGGGAAGGCAGGAGCTGGCCACAGGCTCTTGTCTTGTTCAGAAAGAGAGGGGGAGGTTTTGTCACCAACCGCAGAACAACAGTGTTTGTTATTTTGCTCAGTTCCCCAATACAGGTTGTAAAAAAAAAAAAATCACTGAACCCTCAAAAGCATGTTTAAGGCTATCTTTAGTTAACCAAGCAAATCTGTAGTCTGCTGCAATTCCAGTGGGTACCCATACAGTGCTTCCCTGAGAGAGAAAAATTCCCTTTGAAAGAGGCACTTCTGAGAGTCATACCTTAAGAGCAGACAGCTCTTGACACAGAAACCTGATGCAGAGCTCCTCCGAGCAGAACGGGTATCCTCAGGACACCAACACTCACCTGATAGCTCGCATTCATCCCACATCTAAACACAACAAATGCCTGAGCATGGGCTTAGAGTTAAACTCTGTGGCCCACCCTAAGGGCAAAGTACTCACAGTGAACTCGGGGAAGAGGTACCTTTCCTCTCTCCACACCAGACCTAGGGACTGTTAGCTATGTGGCAAAAAAGACTACAAGGTCTGTAGGGAGACTGACAGACTGAATAAGACAAGCACAGTGAGTGCTCTGTCCTGCAAAGGACGTCCATGTAGGCAGGTGCCCCGAGACCCTGCTAGTTCTGGAGAGCAGAACCGTGACAGGAGGGGATCTGCTGTGCAGGGTCGGGACCTCCGCGGTCCCAGCAAAGGCAAGACAGCCACGAGCCCGGGGTAAGCTGAGATCAGAATACTGCTGACAAGTGGTAGGGATGAAAAGCTGAGGCTCGTTGAGATGAGCTCTGCAAACCGCCTCCCTTGAATGCTTTATTTTCTACAGCGGATTCCCAACAGTAGAAGCTTTTACTCGCTCTGCTAGGCAGAGGCTGAACTGCTTTCTTCAAACAGTTTCAAATTCACCAGCCACGCTCGAAGAACCACCCCTTTTTGCCTTTCTCTTTTCTTTTTGCTCTCTCCGGGCTTTTCGTGAAAGAGACATCCAGTTTCAAGCCATTTTAAAAATATCAAAAAACCCCAGTGGAAAATAATTCACAGCTGTGATAATATCACATTTTTTAAAATACCGTAATATAGTTTTACTTTTAATAATAAAAGATAAAAAAGGGGAGTCTGTGAATAATTAGAGAGTGCAGTCTGAAGCCAGTTACAGTCACTGCAATTGATAATAAACTTAAAGCCCCTTGACAGCAGGTAAATGCTTTGCAACCCTGACCCCCTTCCTCTCACATTACTTAACAACCCTGCAGTTCCAGCATTACATCACCGTCCAAGCGATTGGTTCCCGCATTTTAACTCTCTCCCTGTCTCCTCCGATTAGGAACAACATAATGATGGAGGGGGGGGACACCAAACCACAACAAACTACCAAACTTCTCTCAAGTTTGCTGTGCTCCTTGTTTGGGTTTGGTTTGGTCGAAAAAACAGCTTCTGCTCCTAAGAGCTGAGGTTACACGCACCAGAAAACAAACTCTGTAGAAGTGGAAAAGAGTGGGAAAGGGGGACTCGGGAGGGCAGGAGGGGAGGAGGAGGAGGAAGACGAGGAGGGGGGGAAACTATATAGAAATCAGAAAAGGAAAAGAAAATTAAAAACAAACCTCATGGACATCACTGAGCCTGAATTCCCTGCTGAGGTGCAGAACATGAGAGCCCTGGAATGAGTGTATGTAGAACTTGAGCCAAAGCTTAACTAGCCCGAGTGAGTCATATCCTTCCCATTTGATTCCCGTCCAAGCGATGATGTAATGCCCTGGCCCTCTCCCTCGCTCCCGCTCGCTGCACTACCTCCCTCCTCCCCTTTTCTCCTTTTTAGCTCAGTGCTGGTGAAGTCACCATTTAAATCTGGCAGCGCTGAAGCAAAAACTTCAATGTAACCAAAACAGCCCCAGGCCAAGTTCCAGACGTACTGAGACTCGGTGGTGCAATTGCCATTGGAAACGAGTAAACAGAGAGAGAAACAGTGCTGCCTGTGAAGGGCCTGCGCAGCTGCCTGCCGGAGCGCAGGAAAACCCTGGGACCGGGCGCGGGGCTGACAGGACTCACTGGGGATCACCAGAAGACCCCGCATCGCTCCGGAGCGCCCGCACGGTCCGCGCTGCGGCAAGATCCGGCCATTGGGATAGGAAGGAGATCGAGCCTGACTCGAGGAGGGCAGCGGAGAAGCCGGGGAGCAGCGTGTGTGTGTGTGGGTCTGGGAGATGGAGAGCGCTGCTTTTGCAGGTTATGCCTTAGACCGGGATTTCTCTGCCTCAGCAGAGCACAGCTGGAATTGAGCCCCAGGTTTTTGAAGGAAAACGGCGGAGCTGTTTCTTGCGCCGTATTCCTCCGTATGCAAACACACAGGTGCAAGGCACCTTCTTTCCCCACAACAGAAAAAAGTACCAGAAAAGCCACACAGCACAGCAAGCTTATAACTAACTCACTCCTGTGCTGCTCCTCTTGCCTTTCTGGTGTTTCTTTCACAAGTCCGGTTTCTTTAAGCATAGAGAATGGTTGTAAATGGAACTTAAAATAAACTTTCACGCACGCGAGGATAAGCTATTGTAGCGCAAAGTGCTCTGCCTCGTCAAAGTGCTCCTGATGCTAAATGGTACAGCGGCTGTGGCTGAAATACCTCTCATGCCCTCCCCCACAGAGGGCTTTCTCACTGCTCATCACTCCCAATTGATTGTAGTCAATACAGTACCAAGAAGTTGGTCCACAAAAGAATGCAAAGCCTAAACAATCACCATCATCATCATCATCATCATCATCATCATCATCATCATCATCATCATCATCAATGAAAATGTCTAAGCACACATAGCATCCCTGAGCAATTCAAAGACTAATAGTTTCAACATCAAATTGCAGATGTAAGTATTAATGGCACGTGAAACACTGCAGAGGTATTTAAAAGTGTCTTCTTTCTTTGTAGGTCAAGAATTATTTCACAAAACCACTTCACTTCATATCTCTGAGTGAAACTCAGTTTTCCAACACTCAGTGGATGCACTTATGCCCCCCAAATTTAGAAAACAGTAGGAAAACAGGAAAGTCAGTGTGCTTCCTTTTCTTCTTTCTTTATGATGATGTGAGTTTATGGAAAATCAATTTCTATTACCTAGCAGCATTTTACCACACTGGGTTTTTTTGGGGGTGGGTTCTTTAATTGATTACAGCAGCAGTGCAACAGAGATTATTGTAAAGTACCAAAGTCTCCTCCTGAGAATACTCTCATGGTTTGAAATTATCTTTAGAATATATTTCTATGTATCAACTCTATTAGATTCTGTCATAGTTTGATCTTGATTTCAAGTAGATTCAGTCATGAATTCAAATGATTTTTTTAAGATATATGTGATTTTTACAGACAGAGTGAGAGGAGGAGAAAACTAAGAGTTTGTCCTATTCAATTAAAAAAAAAACACAGTTCTCCACAGCAGCCTGACCTGCTGGATGACATCCTCAATAGATACTGATGCTGCAGCCACTCAGAGTGACACCTTTATCAAGCAAGGCAGCTCTGAATTAGAGGTGATCAGCCATAATTATTACTGGCGCCACTGAAGCCTGTGGCTTGACAGCATCAGATGTGGTTGTTATAAAGTTTGGTCCATTGTGTCAATGGCCTGTATAACTCATTTATGTCTGAATTACCAGCTATTGATTTTTTGTCTTCTGTCATGTAATAAAATAAAAGTTAGATCATTCCTAAAGCCCTCTTTTAATTCCAGCCTTGCTGATAGTTTCATTTTAAGCTTATCCCACTTCTCCCTCTCCATTTAAAAAAATGAAACTTCCACCCCTTTTTCTGTGCATGTCCAAGAGGTCATGTTCCCTCCTTCCTTTTTTTTATTTTGTCTTCTTACATTTACACTGCTGGATTACACAGCTTCTGCTCATTCTGTTATCCACTGACATTGCTGTAAACTTTGTCATGGGCCCAGGACAGACCCCTGGCACAGAACACGGGAATGTGGCTACAACTGAGGCACGACTTTAAATCCCCAGGTCCAGCTTTGCAAAGAAGGGAGCTGCCACCTAAAGAGAAGAAGGATTACCCTGAGCAACTCAGGCTACCATGGGGCTGCTTGTGCACTTCCATTCCTGTAGTCTTTGGACCTCTTCTCGCTCTTCTGAAAAACCCACACTTCTACCACTGTAGATATTCAAAGCAAAATGCTGCCAAAGAGATGATGCAGGAGCTGCAGGGTAGTTCATTGTCCTCCTGAGGCTTTGAGCACTTGCTTGGCAAATCGTCTCTTTCCAAAAGAAAATTTTGTTCACCAGAAGCAATAGCAGACCATTGCCCATCTGTGAGCATCGTAACCATAATATCACAGGAGTGACTGTGTGTGTGTGATAAATTGCCCTTCTAATTATTGTTACATTCACAGACACAAACTCAGAAGAATTAAACTGCTTTCAAAATAGTGTCTTATACAAGATATTTCTAGGAGTAAGAGCATTTTCTGAAATGAACAAGAAAGATCAAAGCAATCTGAACTGCATTTCTAAATTACATGTTTACACTGAAGTTCTTTTTTAAGAAATAAATTGTTTTAAAACAGACATAATGCTCCAAAGCAGTTAAAAACTTATTTATTCTTTCTGACGGGAAAACAAAAAGTTCTTTCCAGGCAGGTAGTTCCAAAGCCTATTGATTTTTTCTTCCCCCTAACAGGAAACACTGTTTTCCCCTTTTCCTTCCTGTGACAGACCAGTTAATGATAAAGAATGTCCTGTACTCAGAGGAAATTCCACTTGCATGCAAGAGCTCCCTCTTTATCTGTTTACTTGTCTGTCTTTTCATTCTCCCCCCATTCCAACCCCAGCCTTAAATTTCCACGTTCATCAAGAATAGGGCTGTTGTGATGAGAGCTGTGGGATGTTTTAATTCTAATGGGAGCCTTCTTCAAACTAGGGCCCTGGCCAGGACAGTTATGACTCCGGCTTAGCTGTCTAGTTCAGGAATTCTTGCAACACCCTCCCTGCAGAATGTTTCATCCTTGGGGAAAGGGTGGTGGGGCACACCACAGATGTTTGGTGTAACTGAGACTTGACAAAAATCACTGCTTCTGCTGAAAGTTTCCAGTCTCAACAACCAGAAAGCTCTGACTTTTAAGAGCCCAAACGTCAGAGTGCACTGGGATTATCCCGAATGCGTATTGTAAAAAGGAACTGGGTGTACTGCAGTTGAGATTGTGGATGGACAAATTACAGGTCCTACACATATTTTAGGTGGGTCTCATCCAGCACTTGGGACTATTGCCTATGTCAATCGGTGGCCCAAAGCATCAGCAAAGACCCTGTGGATAAAAGCAGCATAACCTGATTATTTTTGTCCTCCACTGCTTGGCACTTAAAGAGGCTTGATTAAGAAAATATTCTGTAATAATGGTCCTGCACTCAGGAAAGTCTCCTTTTTGTTCTGACATTATTTTTCATTTCTAACCCAAGAGCCTTACAGTCCCTGTGGAATTAAAGAGGCCAGATAATTTCAGGGTTAAATAAGCTTTAATGACTATCACATGTATGGAACCTTAAACCCAGTATTAAAAATTATTTTTTTAAAGTGGCATCTCTTCCTTTTTTAATTTAAAATAACCATCCAGGTGGTTTCCTAAGGATTTCTTTGCAAATTGCTTCCAGTGAACCTTTTCAGTTACAGACCACTGCAAACCCATGTGGTGGTATTCAGCATTTAGTGCAACTTGGGTGTCCCATGTTTTTGCAGTGGACAGAGGGACTGTCTGTGCAAATGTCTGCACAAGGGAGGCTGTCTGGGCAGGCTAGCTGTCACTAGCAAGGACATAAAAATGTAAATATCCACAATTTCAGAAGAAACTAAAGGAAAGTAGTGCTAAGAGTGGATTCTTCAAGTTACTCATAAGAAAATGGGGTACATGTTCCCAAGTAATTTTGGTTCTTCAGAAAAAGACATTCTTTAAGAAGACTCAGATCAAAGTGCTCAGCATTGAGATGTATCAAAGGTTTTCCTATGAACTCTCCAAATTGTAATGAAATAAAATATCTGGAAATATCCTTCGTGAGAACTGCCCCAGATTTATTGAACATAAGCACTCTAAGATGCTGTGTTGGATGAAGTCTAAATGAAACCTGGAACAAAGATTTCCCACTCTCACACACATGCTCAAACATGCTGCTACATTAGAAACACCTCACTGAAAATATTTCAGGAAGAAGACCTGCCAAAGTTTGGGTCCAACTTCTCTGGAGACAGAAATGCACAATGGGCATGATGGCCAGTAGACTTCCCCAAAACATTTTGGCAATGAATCTTCAAGAATGATCTCAAGAAAAACTTTCCCACTAACAGTTCTAAGCATGTTAAAGCCACTTCGGAGCATGGAGGGCTTTGTGTTGGGAGCATTCAACTGCTAGGAAATAGAATATGCTACTTACTTTATACTCGCCAAACAGCCATGGGCCAGTGGCAAGTGGCTAACCTGGGAGTGAAGAACTTTGCATCCAGTTACATGTCACTGAGCCACACAGTGTGAGCAGCCTCCTCTTTTATTGGAGCCGTAAACCACAAATACCCGAGACAAATAATGTAGCAATTTATGCGAAATAATAACCTGTTACATATCAGTAGAACCTTCTACCCTGAAGGATCACAAAGCATCTTGCAGGCCAGCCACTGAAAGTCATGTGGTGCAATTACCCCCAACACAGGAGATTGCAGCCAGCCAGCCAATGGCACGGGAGTAGAGAGGGGAGATGTTGACTAAGGACAGAAGCAAACAGCTGCAAACAGGTAAAAAACATTGTGTAATCTTTAATATTCATGCATAATGAATAGGAGGTTTCCTTCTCCCACTGTGATTCTAATTACTCTAACAGATAATTAGTATGTGCTGGTCAAAATGTGGAGCCACTGCTCTTTTTAGAATCGCTCAAAGAAGCTTTGCAATACATCTACGCTAAATATCTTGACCCTAGATCTCAAATGTAGTAATCTTTAGTCAAAAATCACATATAGCTGCATCTCAAAGATTGTAACAGGAAAAAGGATCTGGTTTTGATGCTCTTTTCTCATTTTACTTCTAGCAGACAGAAAAGTAAGCTGAAATAGCAAAATTTGGATTGAAAGAGCAAACTTATATGCTGTAATTAAAAATACTTGCTCTGAAATACAGTATTGTAAGCACTGAAAAATAAATAGTAGATCTCTAAAACAAATTTTTAGCACTGAACCAAATTTTATTCTTCCCCTAAACTGTCATCTCCATGCATTTTTGTTAGCTCTTATCTTTATTTTTCAGCTTGATAGCCATAATTAATGTTCTAATGAAACTTCTTTTTAAAATAGGCAAGTATCTGAAACTCAGTTGCAACTGGAAAAGGAGAGTGCTCAGACTCAGATCAACCTCATTACAGCAGGACAAATTCACAGTGATATTTGATAAAAACATATACAAGAGAACTTGTTTTTAAGATACACCCTCTTTTGTTAGTAATCTAGCTGATAGTACAATATTCCTTCCTTTAAAATGAACAGCTATAACAGTCCACTAGGAAATTTTTCTGGACTCTTGCTGAACAAACTGACTTAAGCTTTGGAGTTCCATGAATTACAAGTAGCCAAGTAATTCTGTTGATCCTGGTTCATCCTCACACACAGGCTTTACAGCATTCAATTACTATCAGGATGATGAAAATTCATGATCCAGGAGTTACCAGAATCTTGATGCCTAAATTCCAGCCTCTTCTTGTGCAAATTAGAATTTTTTAATGTTTCTTAAAAATCACACAGGTCTGCAGCACAGAAACTGAGATGCAGCCACAACCAAGGGCCTGCCTGCAGTTCCCTATTTGCAGTAACTCTTGCTGAAACGTAATGTGATGTAAAGTTTCCAGTGTTACAAGTCAGCCATAAGACTTAAAACTCTGTAGTTGATAATATAAAGCTATTACCTGACTACATATTTTAAAAGGGAATTATTAATGTATTTTCCTTTTTCCTCCCCTTTTTTTTTTTATTAGGAATTAACAAGGAAATCCCATTTCAGTTTCCTTCATTGGAACTTCTCCAGCCACAGAATCATTATCTGATAGATCCTTTCTGAAATCAAGTGAGGTCCATCTGTACCCACTTATGGTTTTAGGATTTACATAGTTGTTTAGTCTTCCAATGCTTTTCTTCTGAAAAAAGTATGGCTATCTATTAACTCCAACCATATTAAAACCAAACAGATATCTTGCAGACACTCAGATAAATCTTTCCAGGACTGACTGGAAAGCATCAGAGTCAGAGTTACACCACTAGTTTTACTGTGATGATAAATGAAAGAGAAATAATTTCTAATTTCACTTTCACATTCTGTGGTACAGGATGCTGCTTTAGTTTCAACATCAGTTTCTACAAATCAAAACATAGAACTTTTCCATTCTTGCGTAAAAAAACCCAAACAAACTCCGGAATAAAAAAGCACCTGTACAAAACACGCATGTACTCTGAAGTACACAGTGAGTACCTACACATTCCACACAAACTCTTTCTACTAGATTTGCACAGTCTGCTGCTTGGGTACCTTCTAACACTAGCTTGTTCCTGCTGCTGTATAAACCCAAATGGTTCTGCTTGTCCTTAGTGACTGCAGCCCATACAATATGAGGCACTTCTGTAAATTCTGTATTGGAAAAAGTGCACCAGGTTGAGAAATAATCCTCAGCTCAATTTAAAGAAAAACGAACAACAAACAAACTAAACTTTAAACTTGTTTAAAGGGAAAAAAATATATTTATTATGGAAACAGGATAAACACATTAAAACAATGATGACTAACTCATCTTAAAACCTGCAGAGTTCACTCACAGCCCAAGACATAACATAAGCGAACATTTTTGTGATTATAACTGAATAGTTTTGATGCAAGAGAAGCAGCCCTTCAGTCAGTTTCTCCTCTTTGCTGAGATCTGTTCCTTCAGTTTTTAACCTTCCAAACCCTTAGCCTTTACTCTCTCTCTCTTGTCTGCCCAAAACTTTCCCTTTCTTTCCTCCTTTTGAGTGGCATGAATTTAGTTTCTTAGGATTTAGAATTTTTCTACTGTCTTAATTCTTTATGTTCAAGCTTTTGTGTGTTAATTATTCTGCATGAATGCCAACCTGAATTTAGCTTGAAAACACTTCAGGGCTTATATATTCTTGTAATTGCTTCATAACCGGAACATATGTCTCACCACCCTGCACGTCAATAGTTGCAACATCATTTTCTCTGGCTTTTACCAATGTAATTGTACCTCTTTCATATCTGCCCAGACTGCTGCTGCAAGGACCTTTTTCCCAGCCCTTTCTCCTGAACACGTCAACCCTCTCTGTGTATCCCTTAATCACCTAAGTTTTCCTCCTGCAACCTTCCCCACCTTCCCCAGCATGTTTTTCATCAGTATTAAAAGTTAGCTCCAGATCAATTCACCGTGCCATCTCATACTTCCCATCCCCTCTGGAAAGCCATCTTCCTGATACAGTGTTATTTACAAGTACTAGTTCCTAGGAAATGAGCAAATCATCACAGAAGCTTGCTGCCACTCCATGACCACTTACTCTGATCCATGAGCCCTCCTCCTACATAGACATTTCCAGATGATGAGCTCCCAGCTTTTTCTTCTGCTTCTAGAAATTTTTATTAGTCTCCCCAGGCACAGCCTTGCATTTTTTAATATCGAATTTCATTCCACTGCCATTACTTCAGTACTGAAAGCTCATCCATGTTTTTTGGGTTGGTTTTCCTTTTCTGTTTTCTTTTGTATGATATCCAGGTCTCTCTCGGTATTGCCAATGTCTCCAAAGCCTGCGTCACCAGCAGGACCTGACATACTTTCACTACCATCATTAATGATAACATAACACCAAACCAAATCAGGATTATACTGGACACTGTGTAGCCCCACAAACAGAGTCCCCTTACCTGGCCCTTTCCCTTTCAACACCACACAGTTCTCTCCCCTCCAGCAAACCTCATTTTAAAGCACATTGAGTGAAACCTACCTGTCCTATTTCCTAGGACAGACTCCTCCACATTAGTTGCAGTTGTCAAGCAGTCTGCAGCTGTCAGCAGCTTTTACTGAGTGGGAATTCATCAGAGTGAACAGCAGTGCAGGACAAAGTTTACCCTCATTTACAGATTCACTCTCAGCCCTGCCTGAAATTTCTCTTGGCTGACACAGTCCAATAAGCAACTTTTTGTAAAAATGTAAAGAGGAAAAATGTTTTAATTTCAACAGAGATAAGTAGTTGCATTAATACAACTAGAATATTTAAGTAGTATTTCAGATGTCTACTGGCACTCAGCACGTTTTAGAGAGGAATTTTACATCTGTGCTCCACAGACCTGAGAAGCTGCCTGCACTGCGTACAATTTTGCTCCAGTTATGCTTGTTATTAGGCAGTGTCATTATGTACAATTTTCAGTGTTCCTAAAAGGGATTTCAATAATGTCACAGGAAAAAATGGATGGTTTGTTTACTTGATTAATGTCGTGATCTGTGATTACAAATCTGTCTACTGTTGCTTTCACAGGAAATTATTTCAAGAACTTCACTTCTGGGTGTTGCTTAACATCCAGCACTGACTCCACTATAAACTCATACACATGATTTATCTGGTGGCCAGCATGTGTGGGAGGAAAGATCTAGGAGTCTGACAAAACTCTTCACTCCCTCTAACTTTCAGGCCATCAGATGTAGAAATCTAAATTATTACACTCCTAAGCCTGTTTGTAAATCCCCAGCCAACGCAAACAATTAATATTGAGCTAAGTGGGTGCAAAATGAAAGTGATTAGGCACATCTTTTTAAAAAAAAAAAATTATATGCACATATTTTACTAGCTTTAAATGTTAAACCAGCTGATTACATCATACCAACACAGTAAAAATTACTCCAGGGTAACCTAGGAAACTGTTTTTACTAAATAACAACTGAGTCCCTTCATTTAATCTCAGTTCACAGAGCACACAAGTTTAGCTGAGTCTCCCTTGCCAGCGATCTCATGCCGTTTGCCCAGACCGGCTGGGATGCTCTTGCTGCCGGTTCATAGGGCAAAGCTCTCTGGAGACTGCAGAGAGGCTCTCTCAGATGAGGGCCCCTTGTCTGTTGGATGTGCTAGTCTTGGTGGCTTGCCAGCAGCCCCAAATCTGGCAAGGTTCACAGCACAAGTTGCAGTCTGGTTGCTTGATTATCATGAATGTTATTATTTTTATTGGTCAGTTAATATGTCTTCACTTTCTTGTGTTTTTATTTTGCTTTGATTATCTGTTTCAGCTATTCTGTGTCTCCAGCCTAAAGAGACATACAGATGAGCAGCCCTCACAGTCATCACCTAACTTTTACCCAGGACAGCTTATAAGATTCATCGTCCTCTATATTTTGGAGTCAAGTCAGAAAATCTCTATTCAGTTGCATCTCATTCCTTAGCTGGTCAGCATTTCCATAGTGCTCAAACAAAAACATAATAAATACTTGCAAGTACTCTAAAAGAGATGCAAGCTGCAGCTCCCCAAAAGCAGCTCCAAGGATTTAGTCAATCAAGAGACAATCAGAAAAATACAAAGTAAAACCAGTATTAATTCTAGGTTGTGACTGCTTTGATTTCACCTGCCTCACTGCTGTGCTCATAATACCCATATGTCAGGGCATATCTCTCACAAACACCCACCTAGATAACAGATATTATGAGACAGAAAGCATTATGCATATATAATAAATGTGATTCTGTAAAAAGATAAAGCTGACTTTTTTAAAAGATGCAGAATTAATTACACGAAAACTTATGTTGACAGTTGTAGCTTCATTTTCATTCTCTCTCTTTTTTAGTTAATTTTAAAAACCTACAAAGCTTTCCCATTTTAGGCTGAAATACAGCAGGCCTGGTCTTTGCCAGATAATGAGTATTTTTAAAAATATTTCCTTAAACCATTTTGTCTGTTTTATAAGGATAGCAAAAAGTGTAAAAAGTTATTCAGTCAGAAACCCTGGGAACAAAGTTGAACTTTGCCATGAAAGCAGTCCACTAAGAAAATGTTTAAAAGGGCATTGATAAAAATTAGGTTTTATTTGGTGAAGCCCTTCAAAGTTTTGTTTTGTTCAGGCCAATTATATTTTCCCCAAGTTTTCTCCCTGAGCTTGAAATCATGCACCTAAGAAAAACAACTCCATTTTTCATTTCAGCTAACCTGGCTTCTATAAAAAATTTATAGAAAGAAAAAAGTCTGTAAAGTGCAGAGTGCTAGTGAATTTAGAAACAAGCACAGATGAGAGACGAGCTGATATACTGTCTGAAACACAGCTCAGCTCATTCCCAAGAAATGTTTTCATAGAAGAGCTTTCTGTTTTGTCTTCCTCACACATATATATGACCTAACCTGTTGGGTCTCCTGGTCTATGATACCAATTTTATTCTTCCTGTTCCCACTTACTCGGCCTACTCTAGGCTACATTTGTGACCTTTGTAGTTCTGTTCCCTTCCACTCCATCTCTTCCCTTGAAATAAGGCTCCTTGAAGACTCATTCTTCTTCCTGAGCAAAACCTCCCAACTTAGTTCACCAAACCACTGCTCTGCGTTTTTCAAATCCCACCCAAGTCACGTCTTTCATATTGCCTCTCTGCATTGAGTTAATAAGAAGCAAAACCAGCCCAAGGAAACTTCTGAGTTATCTTCTCTGCCTAAACATATTTCCATTGAGTTAAGTTTTCTTTCCTGCATAAAAATCTGCTCTGGCTCAGTAGTCTTGCCTCTTACTCAGTAGCCTTGCGAACAGAATTATAACATTTGAAGCAGCCAGACCCACTGTAACTTTACAAACTGCTTTTTGAAAACACTTTTTTTTTAGCATGTGCAGTGTTTAGTGTTGTAGGCAGCAGGCAGAAAATGGACTGAAGGGTCATAGAAGGGAGGTAAATAGAATAAAATAATATGGATCCCTTTTTCATCAGAATAGTTTCAATGACTGATAAAATTCATATGTTTTACAGTCTAAACTGTTGCTAAAAATGTTTTTCAAACATTTACCACAAGGTGCCAGCAGTTCTTTAATGCTTTTTTATTTTCAATTCCTGCTGCACACATTCAAAGCAGGGGTACAATGAGGCAAAGGCTGCAGACAGGGAAGTCATGAGAGGTATGAATACCAGAATCAGAGGCTGTTCACAGAATACAAGACATATTTTAGGGCTAGTGCCTATATAGTACCCCTACTACTATAGACAAAAAAAAAAAAAAAAAGATTAATGTCAAGTTTAGAAATTTGGCCAGAGGTGTAAAGCATGCTAGTTTGTAGTTGTTGGGTTTATCTGTAATTTTGAAACCCTATCAACTGTTATAGTCCACTCTATAGTGAGGATACTCAGCTACCAGTGTCTGTTTTGCCTAACTCTTACCCCCTGCAAAAGTTAGAGAGAGGGAGCAAATATCTCATACAATACAGCAGCATCCACTCTCTTAAGACTAAAACTCTTCCTAATATTGGGAGACTTGTACAGTACTGCTGTAAGTTACCTATTGGAGGGGGTTGTGTTGCCTAGAATGAGAAAGTGAGGTGTGTTAATGCAAAGACATCTACCAGTTGTGAATTTATTAATAATAAAATATCAACAAGGACTTACTGCAGTGGAAGTGGAATGCATTCCAAATGATATGAGCTGTACAGTGTTTATCCCAGTACTCATTTCTATTAGATTTAAACAACCATGTTGCTGAAATCTAGCAACATTTAAGTATCAAAGCCAGACTTTCAACAGTTAAATCAGAATAATTCAGACCTGAAACAGCAGAACTTAAGAGAGGCTGCCTTCCTGCTCTGTTTTATTACATTTTCAATGACAGAGCTATACGTGAATGGTTATTATAAAAATTACCTCCAAGTATACATACATGTTATATACACTCCATTAAGTCTTAATATTTTATACATATGCAGCTCTTTCCACTCAGAAAGGCTCACAAAGCAATTTACAAACAATCTATGCAGAACTAACTTGAGACATTTAATGCAATATGGTCTCCCTTCATAGAGATACATGACTAAACATCCCCAATGAGTAATATGGCCAGCAGCCATAACAGCCTCAGGCTGTGATCTGGTCTGCTCTCATAAGCTAAACAGGGCTGGTCTTGGCCAAATGCATTTGGGAGCCCTCCAAGGAAATCCCAGGGTGCTTCAGGAAGCAGAGCTGGTGATTCAGTAGGTGGCACACTTCCCCTGGAGTCAGCTCTGAACCAACCACTCCAGCAGAAACCTTGGTAGGCTCAACACCATTAACCAAATGGGATTTCAGGCAGGATCCTCAGCTGAGATGGGTCATTTGTCACACTGTCATGATTTATTAGTGGTGCTATGGATTCTGCAATTAAAGACAAAGGAGTCGTTGCTGCTGAGCAATCCTCTCTGCAGAGTTCCCTTGGTTTGGATAAGCTGAAACAATTTATTTCTAGCTTTTTCAGGGGCAAACATTGCGTTTCAAATGGGAACCATCTGTAATTGTTGCTGGAATTCTTGGTGTTCACCAATAGGAAGTGAATTTTTTATTTCCTACCCAAATTTTTGAACACAGGTGTATGAATCCTTTCCTTTGCTTCAGCAGTTCCCATTGGAAGTACCACATCCACTTTTAGGTACTGTTCCTAGTTAAAGAGTGGCATCAGGCAGAGGAGAAGCCTTTGGGCAGCTGTAGAAATACTCTGAAGTCTAGAAGATGACTAAGGATGGACTGAACAGCCTCGTTGTTCTATTGAAGACAAGGCAGAGGTGGAAATAATGCATTTTCAAATACACAAGAGGCTGCTGAAGGCAGAAAGAAGAAATAATATCTTTCTCCATTTCTATATTAAGTGGAATCAAAAGTAAAAGGAACTTTTGCTTGTGCATCAGGGAGGGTTTGGGTTAGCCTGAAAGAAAAACTTGTCTCAAAGTGACTAGAGTTAAGCACAGCAATAGGATGTGTGCTCTGCATTTCTGGAGGTTGTCAAAAACACATTAAAGATATTTCTGTCAGAAATGATGTAGATGTTACTTAATCCTACTTTGGGCAGAGCACTGGATGAACACTTGAAGTCCCCTCCAGCCATATAGCTCAATGATTCCATAATTTTTATGAAAGCAAAACGTTTATAGCTTTGGGATTACAGATTTCTTCCTATTTATATTAACTGTAAAACAAAAATTCCACCCCACCAAAAAAAGCCTAAAACACATGCCATTAAATAGGCTTAAAAAACAGTGCCACAGTTTTAGGGGGATGACTGCAAAAATCACCCATTCTTAAGATTTCTAAGCAAAATTAGTTTTGCTATCTGGCTCACTTGGCTTTTTTTTGTACATAGATGTAACCAGAGTTTTCCACCATTCTTTCCTCAAAAAGTCACAGAGAAGACCTGAGTTTCACATCTAAGTCAATAAACAATGCCGCAAATGGTGAAAAATTTTTAATGCTTGTGGAAGTGTCAGATCCTTTTTTATTTGAAGAAGAAAAAGGGGAAAGTATGGATAAATGGGAAAAGGAAGACATTCCCCAATGTTTATGTATTCCTCAAGAAACACACCAACTTTTCCTGGGGATTTTCTCATCAGTTGGGTACCTGTTTAGCTGCTGAATTCAGGCCAGTTTGGGTCACCCCCTGGGGCATAAATTATGGTGCAGGTATTAGCTGATAACCCTTTCAGCTGACAGGGCCTCTTGCACCCTGCATTAAAAAAACTAAGGGTGAGCATACTCCCAGAAAATACATTGCTAAAGTCGAGGTTAAACTGCCTTGAAACTATGCTTCCTTTCTCTGTTGAAGCTTTTTTGTTCTCTTTTGAACAAAGACAAGAAAAGTATAAAGTTACTCAGTAAAAAGGATGATCGGGGGGAAAAGCTTTTGCCAAGTTATTTTGTAGGGAAAGCCGTGTGGGTTGATTGCTGTCGCACTGGAAGGAGATGAAGAGGCAGCATGTAAATGTAATAAGAAGAAAGGTTTAACACAGCCTGAGCAGTACTGGCATGTGGCCCTGAGGAAAAACATGCTCTCAGGTCGGGATGCTGAGTACAAGGGTCCAGGACTGCAGAAGGGAAGACATCCTTGGTCCTTTGATTGCTCCCCATGCTCATTCAAAAAGAACCTAATTTCCTGCAATAAATACATACACTTCAAAATATTCCTGATCCCTTCAACAAGTCCTTTTCTAATTCTGAACTACAGAACAGCCTCCCTGGTTTTGCTTGGCAACCCATGGCAAAGCAGAAATAAATCCTGAATGTCAGTACTTTTTTTTTTTTTTTTTTTAATAAACATAACCTTTAAATGAGTTTTTCCTACGATTTAAGAAAACAGTTTCAAAATGCATATAGGACAACATGTATCTGTTAATCTCCTTTGTTCATTTGCAGGCACATAATCTTATTTGTTAGAAAAATAGCCTCACAGGAGAAAGCATAGTTTATTCTTCAATGAATGGCTCTTAACTAAGATTTACAGTACAGACAGATTACAAGCTTACTTTCTCCACAGAATGAAACAAAGAATGGAGCCCTTCTAAACAAAATATTCAAACAATTCAAGAGCCTAAAGAAAGAAAAGTCTCTCTTCTTGGCTAGACAGTTTTGATACCTTAATGATTGTAACATTTTAACAGCTGTGGGAAAACTGACATTAAAAAAATACTCAGCCCAGAAACATGGTCTGTGTACAACATCTTTGAGCTCTTATATTTTATTAGCAATTTGGATTCATTACTGTTTTAAGGAGGAAGGAAGGGAGGTAGATGTTTCTGAGAGCTGTTTCTCTAAATGTATTAACCAGAGATTTCCAAGCACAATTTAATATAACACAGCTCAATCCTCAAAAACTGGCAAAGGGGTGAGATGTCACCATTTATCCCTTCATTGAAATTCATGCTCTAACACAAGAGGTCAAAGCAGGTATTCAAGCAATCTTCCTTATGAAAATGAGATAACCTCCTTTCATCCCAAAGCCTGCTCTGATCTTGCTCTCCCCTCCCTTCCAGCTCGATGCCAGGCAGCATCTCACGGGTACCACACTGTCACCTTCCTTTTGAATTATGATGCTCTGAAGGAGTGCTGTAGTATTTAATAGCCTGAGATCACAGGCTCTCCTGACACAATACTTAACCAGGTTCTGCCTTTCTTTCAGTGTGCTCATTATTTGCACATGGTCTATGACATCCAGGAAGAATATGTTATCACATAAGTCCTCTCTTCTCCCACTCTTTGCTATTCCATTATATTTATCTCCTTTACCTAACAAGTTCTTGACTATGCTGTCAATTTTGTAAAAACAAAACAAAAAAAAGAAACCAAGAAGAGCATTTGGGAGGCCCTGTTCACTAATTTCTTAGGAGTCCTAAGGCGCCCTTTAAGCTTTAAAACACTGAAGCCTGAAAATGACATGTTCTGAAGCTCAACAGCCACCTCCTGATTATACCATTAGAAATCCCTCAAAGTCTATGTTCAGACTTCATCAGTCTCAACTAGTCAGACCTCAGGGTGGAGAAATGGACATGATGAGTGTTCAGAAGTATTGCACAGGGAGACACTGAGAGAATGTCTTGTGGTAAGAGAGTTTTAGGGGAGTAATTCTGCTTAATTACACACATATTGAAGCTGTGCTTTTGGGAGTGATATAAATAAGGTAGTTAACAAGCCAAGACACAAAATGCATTTCTTTGCCCTTTTAGACTCTGAGATCCCAATTTTGTTACACTTTAAAGGGCTTGTTCTATTTTTAACACCTGGATTTCTCTCCTCATTAGAATAGAACTAAACAGCAAAATGGTATTTTATTATTTGAATGTATTATAAATTCATGTTTTCCCTAGAAGGAAGGCTATCAATTATTCTTTTAAGTAAGCCAGACCACTATCACAGAAAAATACTCTCTGTTTAATAACAGTTTACATTCAAACCATGGGTATCATATCTTCTTGTGCTGATCACAGAGCCCTTCAGGGAAGACCTCAGCTCTGGATCAAGCAGCATTGGTGAAGCCTTTAGTGGGACAGTCCTTAAAACACCAAACAGCCTTAGGAGATAGTCCACATCCAGAGGAGCATCCTCTCAGGTTGGCAACTGGTGTATCAGATAACAAACTCACTTATTTTTCAGAATATAAATGTCAGCTCTGGTGTCAATGATAGCTCAGGTTGTTACATTCAGCTTCTTTCAGAATTGTTTTCAGTGAGACTGTATACAGTGTTAAACTTCTAGTGCATGTTTAAATACCTGAAATGGTGAGCTCTTTATACCTGAGGAAAGTTCTGCAACTAAAGCAGCCAATAAAACAGGTATTCCTACATTTATCCTCATAATCTTCTTTTTGTGTGAATGCCCACTACCCCTCAAATGAACGCATTATTGTAAATGAGAAATGTTTACTCCTTTGACTTCAACATCTATCCCCAAATCAGGCAGACGATGTAAGATCAGACATATGGACAGTTATTTTAAATCTTCCACTTCAGCTTCAAATCAGCAGGAAAGAGTGTTTCACAGCAGCCTTCCCCATGAATCTCCATCACACACCTGACTAGCATCTGCTTCAGTACCCTACAGAGCAAAGAAACAGATGACTTCAATAGGGTGTCAGACTTACAGCCCCTCACAGAAGCCTCTCTCACTGCTCTCAGCCCAGCTGAGTGGCCTTACAAAGTCCACTTCCCCTCCTTCAATGCTAAGACATTTTCTCCTTCACTAATAGCCAGAGAGACCTTAAGTATCATGCTCAAATTGCCCTAATCTCCTCTGCTCTCACCCTTTAAAATTACTGCTAGTGGCTGGCCCCTGGCAACACGACAGCATTTTAACTCAAGCTTCCATGCAATAAATAGCTCAGATTTCCTTTAAAAGGAACATATACAACAGACTAGGGGTGCACAGAAGTTTTATGCATCTAGCAGTTTTTACATATTCCACTGTTATTCATTTGAGGCTGACCAAGTGGTCCTCAGGGGATGGCATGCACAAGCATAACATTATAAGTGTTAATAGGAAACGGATCTGAACAAAGAACCGCATTTCCCCATTATATTGTGTTTCTGCTTTAGTACATCATGTTAGTTTCCTTCACAGCTGGCTGGTTTGCCTGTTGTTTCAGGGACAACTATCATTTGCTCATAACTTTTCTTTTTTTCACTCTATTTTATATGTATGTATAGTCATGTGGGATTCTTGCTGTGGTTTTAATCTAAATGGCTTATCTTACAAAGCGTTTTTGAAAGCTCATAACATAAAATGGGTAGCAATTAAAAAATAGCAACAGAAATATATGACCTGTGCTTCCATGGTAGAGAAAAGAATAAAGTCCAGTCAGTTTTCTGTGACCAGAAAAATAAATCGATTAGCAGGTTTTTAATATAGCAAAATAATCAGAGGAGTGCAAGGCAAATTCTTGCTATTTTTATGCACCCAAACTCACTTCAGTAATATTTTGTTGTTTCTTTGTTGAACTTTTGTTGTTTCTGCACCGTTGAACTAATTTCCTCTCTCCCAACATGTATGCAATTTGTCCTGCAGAATACCTTTACCCTTCTAGTGACGGCGGGGGGAAAAATCCTCAAAATAAGCTGAAAGAACACCAGAACATTAGGGAACTGCTTTGTAGAAAGTCAGACTGGATCTCCTGTGGACACATTTTTAAAGACTCCGAAGCAGCCAGGCAGGCATGCATGCCCCTGGTGCTCCTGTGGCTGTGTTAACAGCCATTTGTGCAAGCACTGACAGAGTCCACAAACAGGAACAGCACTGCCTGCTCCTTCTCCAAATGGGAACTGGGCACATGCCTAAATTGCTTGCACATGGATGAAATGTCTAAGACAGATGTACAAGACTAACTGTATACTGACAAAACAATGACTGTATTTCCATACTTCAATATATGATGTCTCTGTTAAAAAAAAAAAAAAAAAAATTCAACTCCAATATTCTTGTACTTGCTGTTTTTTCAAGAAATAGGTACCACCCTTTCCCACTGCACTCTGCAGTGAAGTTACACCCAGAGCATGACGTAACTGCAATTACTTACTCCCAAACATGCACCATGTCAATGTGCAACTTGGAAAAGAGAAAGGTCTTCCTTAAAGTCTGGCTAACTAAATAACTAACATTTGTAAAACCACATTTGTAGTAACATATTTGTAGCACCACATTTTCACAGAAGAAAGATTTATATCAGCCTCTTTAAAAGCTCTACCAGTGACAACTACTCCCAGGCTCTTCCAAGCAGCATTCAGTCTCTCTGCTCTGTTTCAGCTTTTTTAATACTCTGTAAAGTCCAAGGTGCATACTTTACATGTTCCTTGCTCCTAAAGTTCAATTTCCTAAATAAGGCATGACTCCTTTCAGGATGACAGCTTGTAAAAATCACTTTAGGGTAAATTTCCCTTTTAAGGAAGCAGCTTAGCCACTCCTTTATCCTCATAATATGTACATCCCATCCCTTCAGGCAACATTTCTCATCAGCAGCATTTCCCATTCCTCACATCTGCTTCTGAAAGAAATCCCAGCCACATCAATCAGCCTCATACATGCATAGACTAGGCAAAGACATTTGTTGTGCTTTCCGAGCATTGTATCAGGAAAGATACTAAGTTATCAGAAAAAGATATTAAGCTAGGAAAACAAGCATTTCATCCTCACTGTCCACTAGACACCATGGAGTCTGTCTCTGATCTCTAAAGAACCCATGCCAATACTAATAACAGTGTGGGTAAGGGATGGTTAAAAACATTTTACTAAATTTGCCGAGAGGAAAGAACCTTTGAAAAACTAGAACTTTTGTACTTTCTCATTTTCAAATGAAAAGTTTGCTTTCCACAAGAACATCCTGATTTGTTTCCCTAGTCCAACAGGAAATTGACACTGCAAAAATGTTGGGTGTTGAATGAGAAGTCAGATATTCCCCACAGAAATTTTTGGCTGGATTTTATTCCTGAGAAAAATACATTTTTTTAATTAGAAATAAACCTCATGGTTACACCACCCTCCAGAGACAGCCTGGCTGATACCACAGCTCAGATCCAGCTCAGGAAACTACGTTCTCTGGAATAAGTTCTCCTGAAATTTCTCTTAGCTATTACTTGAGTACACTATTACCTGTCATGTGCACTACTTTGGAGCATTTGTGATGCTAATAGTGATACTCTTACTGGGCTTGCAGCAAAAAATTGCTCGTATTTCAATGTTAAAGAGATCTTACAGTAACCATGCAAAGCTAAGCTGCGTTTTGAAAAGTATTTAGATATCTGAAGTAAATAATACAAGTACATGGAAAGTAGAGTAGAAATTTGCACTCAAATCAGCCAAAATAACTTTTTTCTTTTAATACCAGGAATCCACTAGCAAGTAATCTTGACATCTGATTATTTGATTATGGTGGGGTTTTTTTAAAATATATTTATTTTTAAAATGGCTGACATAAAGCTTGCTTAATTACTGGTGGAATGATTCTAGAGTTCACTGTGATTTTAGAGAACTGCAGAATGGAGAAAGAAGTGTTTTATAGACCTTTCTAAGTCCCTGCAAGCTGACAGAGCAGCTACTTATCTGCCTGCTACAAAAGAGATTCAAGCTGTGGTGATGATTTTCCGCAGCTTGAGACACTTCATATTATAAAGAATAAGTAGCCAAGGAGCAGGAGGTTAGTGGAAAGAGGTGGCAGTCAATATTCTTCCTCTTTTCCATTATTTAGGCAGCTAAAGGAGCAGGTAAAATAATTCAGGAGATGACAGTATGCAGTGCATTGCTCAATATTCTGGCAGTTAAGCCTGGACTATACAGGTGATGAGTTAAACCCAGGACTACAGAAAAAGTGACTTCAGACCATCCTTAACTGTACAATAATCTCACTGAAGCCACATGATCTTGAATTTACCTATAAAAACAATTTTCATAGCAGAAAATGTAAAGGACAGTGGCAAGTCAGGAAAGAATACTTTGAGAAAATGGGTCTTTGGCTATTTATCAGGACACTTAATTGCACTTTTTGGAGGTGTCATAAGAATGTAAGTTAGGCACCAGCTTTTTCGAAACAAAAAAAAAAAATCTAAGAGATCAAATTCAGAGATGCTTAACTTTCTGTGTAAGTGCTATTGACTGAAGTCACTGATGAGACTTCTAGACAGAATCACAAGTTTCACAATAAGATTTGATAGCTTCACACCACAGGCATTACAGAATCAAAATCCTTTCTGCAAGTCTTCTGAACTTCATACATTTCTCAGACTCAGCATTACAAATTCTCAGAAAGTTTCTCACCTTACAGGATGTAACATGAGCTAAACTAAGCATAAAATCTCAATCATACATTTTCAACGGGCCTTGGTACCTGCTTTAAAAATCTGACCAGAGCTTTGGTAACTGTTCTCAGGCACTTTGCAATATAGCAATGATATTTTAGGAGAAAAGCTGTAGGGAAGAAATGCAATTACAAACCCTCCATGTCATACTCAGTAAATTTTCAGATTTGAGTTCCCTACAATTTGTATGTTTATAAGACAAAAAGAGCTAAACATATTTATTTTATCAACATGCCTGTGTTTTTACAGTGATAATTATCTCTAGTTTCATGGTATGCCAACAGCCCTGATATCCAGATTTCCCTATAAGAATCTCTGTAGTTCCCCAAACCAGTACCTGCAGTTGCCTTCCTAACACATTGCTTCTTTTTACCCCTATGCCTCAGAAAGCAGTGATACTTTCACATGATGCCCGAGGACAAACCATGCAGATTACTTTATTCAAAAGCATCTCCTGTGACAATGCTCATCACAACTATAAGATACATAAACACTACCACATGTTAAAAATGTGTGCTAATTATTCCCAGTGAGTTCTGTTGGTTTTGTGTCAGACACAGCATATGTTACAGGGTCTTTATTATAGGGGCTGTCTACATCATGTGCTTTCTACAACACTACACACTCATGGTGATTAGTAAATTAGCAATATTTATACTTAAAATCTGTTAACCAGAACTGTTCTGCTTTAAGAGACAGTAAGCACAGAACTTGGTGCATAATTTTGACCCTCAAAGTCTACACAGAAAAGTAATGATTTTTTTGTGAATATATGTATATCCTGAAGAAAAACACATGCATACCAGAATTTAATTTGCTCTTGACTATCAGTCCCTACAGTCGATTTTCCCATACTTGTGGCTGCTATCTGTGCCCCTTTTACCTCCAGTTGCAAGACAGCTGTCAGCTTCTTCCCCAACCCCAGAATCGAGACTCGGTATGGCCTTTACATTACCTCTTGTTTGAATCAGCTTGGAGCCTGAGAAACCCAGCCTAAGTCCTCCTGGGAGCACTATGAGCAGCCTGTGGGCCAGTGGGCTAGACCTCATCTAGCTGTCTATCTGATACTGTCCTCTCCATTTCTGTGTGAATCAGTGCAGGCATGCTCTTTTTGGTGCATGCCAGAGCCCTCCAGCACAGCTGTGAGATCTGAGTGATCTTTCAGAAAGCAGAGTGAAAACTAAAAGATACATTAAAGACACACAAGGGCTAGGTGCAGAGCAAAAAATGATGAGGGCAAGGCATTTCCAGGGGGGCACATCTGAAAGTATTTCCAAAAGTATAGAAATTAGCAGCCACCATTATCAATGGCTGTAAAGTGTTCTGGTGAGGTCTGAAATGGGGCTTACTCCTAGAACATGAGATAATGAATATAGCTCAGTACAGGGAAGCATGTAGTTGGACGGATGGATGGATGGATGGATGGATGGATGGATGGATGGATGGATGGATGGATGGATGGATGGATGGATGGAGGCAAGTCAGAGGATTGGCATCACGTTCTATTATTTCACTAGCAGTACTACCAGCAGTGCTCAAGCAGCATATAAGATGGTCTTGTCCACATATGTTATTTTGTGCCAATTCATTAAAGAGGTGATAGGTGCAGAGTGAGCAGTCTCAGCAGCAGCTGATTGAAAAGCATCAGTCATAAACAGGGCAATTATACCTGCTCAGTAAACGGCCTGGGAATTATAACTAGCAGTCGATCATTCTGCTCAATCAGTGTTCAGTGTGCACAAAGAGATTTAAAAACATAATAAAGCACTGAAAACATCTCAGAATTTTTCAGTGAATGAGGATGTGACTGCATTAACAGCTATACCATATATCTAACCAGCCAGTTTAAGACGGTTGATAGGTTCTACTATATTACACTAGAGACTAATCAGCTACAATTTTAAAAAATGAATTATTCAAGGAAAAACTCAGAGCCTCAAATAACAACAAACTATCCCACCATCAGTGTAACTTGAGACAGACACACAGTCTGAACCACACCTCCAGATGCAGAGGGTCAAATAGTAGGAGGTATGAACTGAGGCTCTATTTGAGACCATTTACATATTAATCTGGCAAACTGTATTTAAAGATTAGTCTTCCACTGATCATACTAGTCATTTATTCTACAGGGTATGGAAAAAAGCCTAGGCTGCCAAACAGGTTTCATGGCAATGACAAGGAATCATTATAAAGAAAGAGATATTGAATATGTGTCATTACAGAAAACACAAACATGAACTTTACGTGCACTGCTGGCTGAAAAGCCATGTCATAAAATGACAGTAAGGGAATACCTTAGATGTGACAAATAACTTGGGTTTAAAATGAAATATTTCAAGGTAAAAAGCTACGCTGATGCCAAACTTGTATTACTTTGTGTTTGGGATTGATCCAAGTAGTTCTCACCACAGTCTTGGATTAAGTCTCTGCTGTGCCGACTGTAACTCACAGAGTATGCGGAGTCAGTCTGATCTATGTAGGTCAGGCTCTGTTAGCAGCACAGTCCTGAGGTCCACAGTAAAGAGGTCAATATGCACAACTCGCTCACCCTCCATGTGGCACAGCCTGCAGGGATGACAGGAGCTCAGCCAGACTGTTTAAAGTTACACAAACCACAGAATGGATGTTCCCAGCTCACAGGTAAGTCAGAGCTGGGCATCAGCTGCAAATAGTGAAAAAGCAAACCTTGTAGTCATCACAGTTCATATCCTAGAAAGTCTAGTTCATCAGCCCAGATCTGATGGCCACCTAAGTCTTAACAGTTATCAGCCTTGAGGAGATCACAGCATATGAAATTATGACTTCATCATGTTTCATTAGGTATTGCATTGCTGTGCAAGATTGTATTTTTGGCTCAGTAACCTCCTAGGAACTGCTCAGTGTTAACAATTCAGTCAGTAGCACTCTACCCTCTGAGTCAAAACTGGCTGAATGTCAATTGAATACAAGTCAAATCCTTGTATTGGTATTAGAAGCTTTTTGGCAGGGCTAGGCAAGATTACATTTGAAGTCCACACCACTTAGAGAAGCAATTATGCTCATCCCCCATTATTTTTCATAAGACTTATGCTTAGCCCTTTATATCAACCTTAAGTACCAATTCAAATAATTTTTTCTCTTCACAGAGCCTCTGTGTAGATAAGTTAGGTTGAGTACTCCCCTTAATCACAGATTTTGAACTCTTAATGCTGTCTGGCCTACCATCTGCTGCACCACAGAGAAGTCACAAAGGCTTTCTTGATAAAATACTAAAGAATTGAAAGGGCTGAAAAGGAAGGGTGGGGAATAAGAGAAGTTCTGCACATCAGATGGAGTGGACAGCAAAAGTTTACACATGAAACCATCCATTGCTCTATGGTGTTTGAATACCAGAGTGTCTTTCTTTGCTTTCCACAGCAGCCTTCAGACTGCTTTCCTGCAAGGCTCCTTTGCTATTAATCTAAGTTTACCTTGACCCAAATGGAGGGCAGAGAGCTGGGAAAAAGGAGATAATACCATTCTTTTCAGCCTCATGACCAAGGCCAGATGCTCAGCCAACAACAAAACATCAACTTTTACCCATGTGGCTGGAAAAAGCAGCAGCACCAGCTACATACTCCAGGCTATCCTGGGGTGCAAAAGACAGCAGTCTGACACACAATAAAAGCAAAGAGCAAAATCTCAGCAGGAACCATGCCATAATCCAGCCTAAAATGCATCTTTGTGAGAAGTATGAACTTCCTATTCCTGTAAGGAGGTCGATGCACAGCCCAGCTTGCATTAACATCACATGTAACTGACTGGATCAACCCCGCACCTATTGCACACACAGTGCTACACACAGGCTCACTGATTCCTCATTTAATTTCAAGTACAGATGGAGCCCAGTAGGCAGGGTTGAGGTGACTGTGTGTGTAGATTTCTTGTGCATTTTCACAAACATTTATTCCACATGCAATTGTAAACTTTTTTTAGATTTTAATTCAACCCAAAAATCAGAATTTTCCAGGAATTCAGCACAATATCCCATCAAATAAGTTCTTCCTTAAATAAAATTCTTTTGTTTCCACAGCTTGTTTTTGTATACTGAACAGCATTTGTTGGCTAAGTCACATAACTTTCTAAATAAGCATGTTTTCTGCGGGTCATAAATAATGGGAAGGAGCATGATGGCTCAAAGTCTTTCGAATGCATGTGTCTGTAAGAGGAGCAGAACAAGGAAATATTTTTTTCTCTTATGATAAATTAAATGAGTTGGAATCACGGACTAAAGCACAATAATAGAAAAGGGATGTGTAAAGATGTCTACTAAATGTAAAACTCAAATCCTTATTCTCTTCTGTATTCAAAGTTTACTCTATAACTCCATAGATGTGATTATCTGATTCGCAGAATCTACAGTGACTATATGAAGAAAATAGCTAAAAGAAAACTCTGCTCTGAAAAAGTAACCCAAACATTTCAGTAAAACAATTGTAAAGTAAAACAAAAGATTGCAGACACATTCCAGTTAGACCTTTTAAATGAGAATAAATGTTTTCAGATAAGCATCAAACAGGATTATAACAGATGATCAAAAATACTCCACATGGAAGTTTAAAAGATAACTGGTAATAGGGCAAATAAGCCATATAAAGTTGTCTTACCTAGACAAGCTAGCATGTTAATAAAGGCTCACTATATAAACAATACTGAGACTAACCATACAAAAACAGGGTTAAATTTTTTCAGGTCTTCCTTTTAGAATGCTTTTCTTCATAGAATCCCACCTCTAGTCTGGTTTTTGTCTTATTTTATTTGACCAGGAAAAAAGCCGGCCTTTTTTGCTTCTTTATTTTTTAATAGATTCTGCATCTATAGATATAGTTAACCTTTTTTGCACATTTGTTGATTGAATTTCTATGCACATATCTAATTTGGCTATCTAATACCTAATTTTTTCCTAGTTTAGATTAATATCAGAAATACATTATGAGATGGATGGAGGAAAAAACCCCATCCAAACAAACAATAACAACCTAAACCAAACAAACAATAGACCAAACAAACAAAAAACAAGGAAAACAACAAACCAAAAAATAAAATCAAAGTTCAGCAGGATATGATGAACAATCTTGGAAACAGAAATTACGTATAAAAAATAGGCAGCAGGCTACTTTTTTTTTTTTTGAAGAAAGACAAATTTTAAAGGTTAAATTAGCCAGTGGGTGGGTTTCCTACTGTTCCCTGAATTCAGGAGAAGTACTCTCAGAAGTGAAATAAAAAAATCATAAAATGAAACAGAAGTGCTGTGGTATTAGTGCAAAATGCGTTCCTTCGTTCACAAACTTTTACTGCCTATATAATTTCAGGCAAAACAAAACGTATAGTATATTTTGTTTCCCTAATAAAAAAGTAAAATAAAAAGCAGAAAATTATTGTTAATAGCTTCACCATACACAGAGTGCCAATTATTTCCTTTTCTTATTTCTACTGTTAAAAATTAAAATATGAAGTTTCAGTAGTTGTTGCTTTCAGAACACTGTGTGCTACTCACCACTGAATCAGATTTGAGGCAGATACCAATGAGTACGTTTCATTCAAGTCCAGACTTGGACAATTTCATACTAGTTTGCCATCACTCAAGGAAATATCATAAATGAAGTTGGTAAATAAAGCAGAACAATATCAATAAAAGTGCACAACACATTCCACAACCTTTGCTATCCTGCTAAACATCAGTGCAACTGAGTAATGGAAAAATTGGTGCTTGGCATGAGTAGAAAGATACCTATTGGAAATTAAACTTACTTAATTTGCACAGGATGTATGGCCCCTCTTTCTTAGGCTTTGAAGGTAACACACGGCAGATGAGTTTGTATTGTGATAGATTTCCCCAGCTGGCCCTTAATATCAGGGATCCAGGCACAAGATAGAAAGGTCCATCTTGTGCCTGGATGAACAAACCTTTAGTTGCAAACCCTGACTTGAAAGAAAAAGTTGATTGAATGTGTTTTACTTTGTCACAAAAGGTTAGTGTTAATGGATAGATGCTTTTAAACCTAGAGGCATTGAGACTCTCTGTACACCTCCTGCAAGCACCATTTTGGCTGACATCCTTTGACATCACTGCTGATGAGATCTTCTTTAAGCATGACCTCCAAATCACCATCCTTCTTCCAAGTGATCAGCCAAAGGCCTTGCCCAGCTAAAAAAACACTGCTCCAGACTTAGATGGGCTTCTTAAGACATTGCAGGAAACAGATTTCAACATTTGACTAAAAAGGATATCAAGTAAACAGAATGTGAATAAAATTTCCAAGAGACCGTATCATTCTCAACTACTTTGATTGCAAAAGCACACTGAAACCATATCTCCTTCAAGCTTTAGCTGTTAGATTCCTGCTGGCCACTTAAAGAACAAGAGCCTTTGCAAGGAAGCAATAGCATGTACTAACCCTCTTTTTTTTTGGAAAGCGTAACGTAATTCCCTATCTGTAGGGTCTTCAACATTCCTAGAAGAAAAAAGAGAGCAGGCTTGATCCGTCCTTGCTTCCATAAGCCAGCTATTTCAAAAGACTGTAAAATCAGCTCTCCAGTCTCCACGGTCTATTTGGATGCAACAGCAGCTGCGTAGTTGGAAGAGTCTGTGGCAGGAAAGTCACCTTCCACATCATCCTCACTGAGCGGCTGCAGGACATGGATTGCAAAACCACACAGAAAAACACAAGAGTAGGGTTCTCTCAAGGAAACAATTATTTGTTTAAGTGCTGACCTTTTGGTGCCCTACTCCTTTCCAATAGAGTATTCCAGCAGAAACAATATCTCCCTGACAGACAGAAGAGTTTCCTTACCCATTTTAGCAGCACACAGGCTGCTTGCTCAGTTTGCAACATGACTTCCACACTATTATCTCTATTTTCCTGTTGTTTAGGAAAACATGCAACAAATGCAAGGATAGGTCTGCACAGACTACAGACCTAATTTCCTTGAGTGAACTGATGACTGTTAACCTTGATAAGACGAGGGCTGATGGCTTAAAGTGAGAATATGTTTAGATTAGCTACTGGGAAGAAATTGTTTTCTGTAAGGGTGATGAGGCACTGGAGCACGTTGTCCAGAGAAGTTGTGTGTGCCCCATCCCTGGAAGAGTTCAAGGCCAGATTGACTAGGGCTTTGAGCAACCTGCTCTAGCAGAAGGTGTCTCCGGCCCATGGCAGGGGGATTGGAACATGATGATCTTTAAGATCTCTTCCAACTCAAACTGTTCTACAATTCTGTACACCTGAGGGAAAGCACACAAAATGAGAACGTTCACAGTGTAAAAAAAAATATCCAACCACCTCAAAGCTCAGCTGCCCTCTGCAGACAACATTCACAACAGAAGAGAGCAGTGGGTTCACACTGCCATTTGCACAGTGTCCTCCAGAGAGGGAATATTCCTTCTCTGGGGCATATGGGATGTGGTAGGGCACAGCTCCTCCAGGTGCTGGCATTTCAGCATTCAATGGGGAGGCAAGAGCATCTTTTCTGTCCGTGCTTTTAAGGTAGCAGTTGTGCCTGGCTCTCAAGGACAAGTGCACAAGGTCTGGGAGAGTCCCTCCTCACCACCTCCCTCGCCAGCACACACCCTTGTAAGGCCAGATGAAGGCTGGCCCTTAGCTGGGGATTAGTGGTGTTTAAAAATAGAAGTTGAGACGTGCAAACAGACTGAGTTATAACTACTGAATTCCAGCGTGAAAAGAAAGTGTCAGCTGGCAATGCTGGAGCTTCGCTGTGTGGGCAAGAAAGGTGTTGGAATGTCAATCCAAGTGCCATCTCCTGTCATGGCATGTAGATGAACAGTCCTGGGAGCCTGGGATGCACTACTGTGAAGGGCACTACAGACTGCCACTTATAATGCTGCTCCATTACAGAATAAGAAGGTGCTCAGCAATGTAAGGGATGCACTAATAATCCTCCATGACAGCACATACGTAAATATTGTTGACAAAGAAAAAGATGAAAACCTACAGAAAAACTTTATACAGCTGCACCATAGCTGTAAATGCTACCCAGAGAGTAACTGTTAATAGTTTTTATAGATACATAAAGCGTAGGATGCCTCTAAGGCAAATAATCAGACTAATTTTTACCTTATACAAACATAATCCCATTGGCTTCAGAGGAGTTCCAGCAGGCGCACATCAGTGTGTTTATTATTACTTAAATTATGGTGGTGTCTACAGGTCACAAACCAAGAAGACATGAAAGAAGTATTCTCAACTCCTGACCTAAAACAAGAGAGAGAACATCTGACTCTCTGACCCTACCCTCAGGATTCAATAATCAAGAAGCCAGAGATCAGACTAGGAGCAGTACCAGAAGGTAAAAGTATTTAAAAAGCAAATAATCTGCTTACTCAGTATGGATACTTATTTGGCTTCTTCTGAGGTTTTTAGAAACAAGTGCACTGTGTCAATACATAATTTGAGATTTTTTGTTTTAATTTATGATAGTAAAGTTCACTTTGTTTCAGAATGAAAATAAACACTCTCCAGGATAGCAAAAATGCATCTGGAAATTGGTATCCTGGTCTGAGATTCACTCTTATTAAAAATGGATGAATGGATATTTGTAGAAAATAAGCACTACAAAATAGTACTCCAAGCAGCAGCAGCACAGGCAAGCTTATCAAGCAATTCTACTCTCTTTTCCTATCTTAGTAAGTAAAAAACACTTATATTTAGGCTTCAATCTCATAACTGAATGCAGAATTTAAATTCTGCCTCATTAAATATGGCAAGAGATACACTTTGATATGCTATCTAGACAGCTAGAGGGGAAGTACTCTTTGATTTCACAATTTGCAAAGCCTTTTTCTCTGTAAGCAGCTTGATCTAATAGACTTTAGTTACTGGCAGTTTATGGAGCAGATTTAATCCTCATATACTATCCTTTGAACAAGGGAAACTCCCCACATTTCACATTTCTTGTGTCCTACTGGAGAGATAGATGGCAGCGTCAAGAAATAATGTGAGAATGAGGATGGCAGCTGGAGTATTCTTCAAGGATTATAACTGCATTTCAAGAGATACTGTTGTTTTTGCATCTGCATGTCTGGGGTCTTGCAGTAAATCCATAAAAACTTGTGCCCCACAGTTTGCCATATCCTGCACATCAACACCAAATCAGGAAACGGGGAAGGGCTGATCTAAACTTGGTGGTCTCAGTACACGAGAAAAGCTGGGATCTCTTCTGAACAGTATGCCATCAGGCAAACTGCAGTGCAAGGCTTTCCAGGCTTTCTGAGACCAAAGGTATCTTATCCCATAGACAAGAAAGGGAAAAAAGAAAACACAAATGGCTGTTAAGCACTGAAATGTATCTGCAGCAGAAGGGAGACTTTTTTTTAATCTACTAGTTCATATTACCTTGGGGTGAATTCACACCAGACTGCAAGGTCAGGGTGGCCAGTAGTTTAACAGATGACCTTAAAAGGGGCTATGTATTTTAAGAAATGGCAATAGTGATCCAACAGGTGCCAATAATTCTTTCTCCTTCACTGTGAGATTTTCCAAGAATCTCACTGACAAGTTTAAATTGCCTCTGTGATATTTGTACATGGGAAGTGTAAGTTCATATACGAGTCTCAGGGTTGAGCAACAGCCTTCCACCTCCATTTGTCTTAGAGAAATAATCACCTCCTACTGAGGAGTGGCTTTCTAAGACCTGTCAGTAGTTAACAGTAGTGAACAGTCATAAAGACTTGTAAATAAACCTCTCCAGCAGGTACTCAAAGGAATCCTGTGTTGACAGAGAGCCTTTCTTATAAATGAGTCACAAAACATTTCGGAGCATTAAGGAAATGGCTGAAAGCAGAATTACAAATTCCTAAATTCTTTCTCAGACTTTACCCACCAAATTCACAACATCTTGTCTGAGTAGAGGTCTTCTAAGTAGCCCTGTACACTGTTTCAGTCCTGGGAAAGATAGTATATAAATATTATTATGAAACCACTCCTTCAAATCTGAACAGCTCTCGAAAAGATACAAAGGGTAACTAATTCACCTCTGTGTCCAGCTAATTTCTTGGGAGAAATTCTGAACAGTAAAAAGCACAAGATACCATCTCCAGGATTTTCAACTTGAGAGCACTAAAGTCACATCTGATTAAAGTGCCTAATTGTTCCATTAGGAGATATTTATTGTCAGGCTGCTGAACAAGGTGTTTGTTTCCGTAATTGTTATACCTGGGAAACTCTTAAATCAAATTAAAAGTTCCAGATTCAGAAAAAAGCCCTTTGTAAACCGAATAGTAAAGTAAAATTTCAGCCTGACCTATAAAAAATGAAATTAAATAAAAACCACAAGTCAGTAAATGCATGATTCTGTTGTGCCAAACTGTATGTTAGCATTAGTAACAGCTTCTCACTTTCTGGAGTTTTAATTATGACTCAAGGGACTGGGAAAAAAGAGAGGGTGGGAGAGAATGTAACCTTTAACAGCCTCACTGGTTGCTGTCCCTACCTTTACTGCTGTTGAACTAAAAATCTCCACAGGCTAAAATTCCTTGCATTGCAAATAAAGTAGTTTTTCCCTGTTTTTTATCAGCCTGGCTCCCACAAGGAATTGACAGCCGGTTTATGTCAATGAACAGAGTAAGAGTTACTGTTTTCAGATATTCCATGTTCCCACACCACACCACACCACACCACCACCACTGAAAGTGGTGAGGACCTCATAGCAAATGTTTTTAATAACAAGCAGAAGGCCCCAAGGTTGTGGGTTCTACTAAAGCAGCATTTGGGAGCATGACATAGGGTACAAATAGGTTTGTGGAAGATACTATTCCACTGCACTTCTTTATTGAAGTCATTCATCCATGTCACTGCTGCTAGATATACCACCATGGGTCTGAAGCGACACGACCAGACTGTCTAAACTCCCAATCTTTCTTGGAATCAACCATCTGGGAAGGGAAGGAGCTGTGTATCTGGAGACTGAATCTCAAGATAATACCACACTTTCTCTCTGCCATGACATGGTAATTCAAAAAAATCTGGAAGATCGGGAAATTCATTTTGGCCTCCTGTCAGGTACTTCAGCTAAGATTCTCAGTACTTTCAAAAACCAGCTTCAATCAAATCTAAATAGCCTAAAATATTAGAAACTCTTGTACCAGGTACTTACATCTCAGAGCAACTTCCCCTGCCTGGCTCACTGATTTAGCACTCCTGATCTTGGGAGATACCACTGGTCCAAGCTATTTAGTTTGCAGAAGAACAAAGTAAGAGAGTTCCCTGAATTTCCTTTTTCCCTCAGAGTCCATCATAGTGAGACCAAATGATGATCTTCAAGTAGACACTCAGTCCATCACTATGCATGCAATACAGTACATAAGCAACTGGGAACCCTTAAAGATTCATCCAGAACTTTGTGGAGACAATTTGAAAGAGATTTTTGAACTAACAGCAGTTCAAATACTGAGTCTGGGAAGCACTGTGACTCTCACGGGCAAGGCAGGGTTGCTGCATCATTGGCCATCCCTGTTTCCAGCAGCCACTGACAAAACACAGTGAAGTAGGTGAGTCAGGAACTTATTAGAAAATCAGTCTTATTAGAAAAAGGACTGGAACAGACTATAGCAATACATGAAGGATGAATGAAATATTATTAAAATTATTACTTGGTCAATACCACTGCTTCGAAAGACGACCCAATTTATTCCTAAATTCCTGTCTCAGAGGACAAGGAATTAAACAGCTCATGAAAGCTTGAGGAGCCAGAATAGAATGAGAGATGACATGATCACTGGGCAGGGAGAATTTTTGGTAAAATTACTATTAATTTTCAAAATAGATAAGTTTTAGGTCACTCCATAACCTTTACTTAAAATTCCCAGAACAAATTAAGGTTTTTACCATTTTTCAATGGCATTCAGGCTATAGATTAAAAATAACAAAACATGGAGTTTTCAAAAAAGAAAAATAAGATATACCTTATCAAAGTTTTTTAAATGCCACAAAAAATTTCTTTATTCTCACAGGTCAGCATTCAAAAGATAACATGTTAAAAAAGAAAGAGCTCTAGAAAATTCTGTTCATCAGTATTAGTGGAAACGTTTTCAGTTGACTTCAGAACCTCTTGCATTATGGCGCTGCAATGAAATAATTTCTTTGTTTCTGCAGTGTTATATTTTTAGATGCATTGAAAAATTGTGAAAACAATTTTGCAATATCCTTCCCCCTCTGAAAAATGTGTATCTTCATTTCCCTATTTTTTTAAGAGACAGCATTGAATGCTATAATTTCAAAGACAACTAATTTTAATTAAGAACAGAAAGACAAAGTAGTTGGAATGAGAAAAGTTTAATATGAACAAAGAAGTCTGCATTGCTCTAATGGAGAAAAAAATTGTATTTACACACCATAGCAGCATAAGTTTGAAGTAAAAAAATTTGGTAAAGGGAAAAATCCTGAAGTTCTGCCTACAAACTCCAGCAAACCCACCAGAAAAAGTGTGCTAGCATATAAATAAATTCACAAAATTTCATGCTGTACATGAATAAAACAAAAAAAATTACCAGACTGTATAAGCAACGCAATATATTTCCAAGGTTTAGATACAAAGAAACTTTCCTGCAAACAAAGGTGAAATTTTTTCCCTGCTGTCTCAACACCATCTCTGCTAGCCAGCTGAAGAGTCCTGTTTATTACCATGTACTGAGAGCAGCATGTTTCAATGTAAGTGGAAATGTCAGTCAGTGTGTGGCATCGTGGATCAAAGCCCTGCCTCTGTACATGTACCTTCTCATCTCTTCTCGTCAGGGCTTCCAGTTTGAGATGGAACAGAGGGAACGTGAAGCGAGCTTCAAACAGATGTTGTAAAATGTCTGGTGGGAACAAGCTCCCCTCAGGAGCAGTCAGATTGTGTGGAAGAGCATCTGTTAACTTTCATTTGAAAATCTCTACACTGGAGAATCAGAACATAGCAAAGGAAAAAATTAATAACAGTTATGGAGAAGATGGAGAGAAGGAAGAAAAGTGTTGTGGATTTGATGGTGTGTGGGCTTTTTACTGAACCGCACGTTTTTCCTACATTTGTTATAGCTAACATACAAACATTTATATAAAAGCAAAGATATTATTCAATTTGAAAAAGGACAAATGGTTATAGCAAGTAAAAACATGCCCGAGAACTAGTCACAAGTGTTCTATGTGTATCCTAAATTTAGATTACTTTAATCTTTCTCCACTTATGTAAAAACCCAAATATGTCTTCAACTGCCATTTACTAAACAAGGCTAAAATCCTATTTAAGTCAAGAGTAAGCCAATGGCGCCAAAGTAAGCATATGTGTTAAAGAAATAGTTTTTTTGTAGTATGCCAGGAGATGAGCCCACTCATTTTAAGATTTTTTTCACAGGTATATTTGCCAGCAGGTATCTGGGTGTGAATTCCATCCGTTAGATTCACATACAAAGCAACAATCTGATTTTAGATCAAAGATCCGTGGGATCAATTTCTGCCACATGGGAGAGATTCCTTGTAATTCTTTGTTTATCTTAACCTTCATATCACTCCTCAACCCATTTCTGTCCTGACTTTTCACCTTCCTTGTTTAGGAGCTTAAATATTTGTGTTGCCCACTGTTTTGGTTGCTGATCTTTGTCTTTGAAGAGGTGCTTCCAGCTCCAAAGCAAGCATATCTGGTAGCACTTTAGGACACTGGAATCAACAGTCATTGCATATCAGCTAAGGAAATAATCTGTTTTTCTTTGCCACTGGACTTTCCCTGCTCACATGAATGCCATTACTAATCAGGCCAAGGGACACATGGATATTTGACTTTTTTTCTCATAGAAGACCATATAATTTGATACATACAGAAACACAGATCTGTGCATTTCTGTCAGCACAAAAGAAATGGAGCAACTGAAGTTTTAATGATATAATGAGAAAGAAATCCCCCAGAGAAAAGGAGAGACAGTCTAGCTATTTCAGATGAAAAGCTTAAGCTATAAAATAAAATCTCTTTCCCTTTCAGCAGTTATACTCTCAGTATAAAGGATAGCTAGGAGACCCAAGAAACCCAGTTCCAAACATTCTCAGTTTCGGGAGTGCATAACCAAACTTTGTGTAAACCAAACCCAATGTGATTTCCACCTGTGGAAGATCTTATCTTCTCTTCCTCCTAATTTTAAAGGCCATTGTGCTGCACTGACCGTGGCTGAATGCCAAGTGCCCACCAAAGCCACTCTTGTCCTTCCCCTCCACAGCTGGATAGTGGGGAGAAAATATAACAAAAGGCTCATGGGTCAAAATAAGGACAGGGAGAGATTACCCATCAGTTACCATCACAGGCAAAACAGACTCGAGGAAAAAATAATTTGACTTATTGCCAATAAAATCAGAATAGGATAATGAGAAATAAAATCAAATCTCAAAACACCTCCTCCCCACTCCTCTCTTCTTCCTGGGCCCAACTTTACCCCAAATTTCTTTGTCTCCCCTCCTTAAGCAGCACAGCAATTTGGGAAATGGGGTTTGCAATCAGTTCATCACACGTTGTCTCTGCCTCCTCCGGCGGAGAACTCCTCACACTCTTCCACTGCTCCAGCATGGGATTCCTCCCATGGGAGACACTCCTTCCTGGACTTCTCCAACATGAGTCCTTCCCCTGGGCTGAAGATCTTCACAAACTGCTCCAGTGAAGGATCCCATCCATAGGGTGCTGTCCTCAGGAACAGAATGTTCCAGGGTGGGACCCCCAAGGGGTCACAAGTCTTGCTAGAAAAACTGCTCCAGTGTGGGCTCCCCTCTCCGTGGGTCCACAGCTCCTGCCAGGAGCCTGCTCCAGCATGGCCTTCTCATGGGATCACAGCCTTCTTCAGGCATCCACCTGCACCAGCATGGCCTTCTCATGGGATCACAGCCTTCTTCAGGCATTCACCTGCTCCAGCGTGGGTCTCCTCCACGGGCTGCAGGTGAACCTCTACTCCCACCATGAACCTCCATGGCTGCCAAGGGACAGCCTGTCTCACCATAGTTTTCCCCATGGACTGCAAAGGCATCTCAGCTCTAGCACCTGGAACACCTCCTCTCCCTCCTACTGCACTGACCTTGGTGTCTGCAGAGTTGTTCCTCTCTCATATTCTCACTCCTATCTTCTCTGGACGTAATCATTACTGAACAATAATTTTTTTTCCCATCTTATATCTGATATTTCCATCTTATATCTGTTATTATTATCACTGATGGTCTCAGACATGGCCTGCAGTGGGCCCATCTTCAAGCCAGCTGGCATTGGCTCTTACACAGGGGAGGCTTCTAGTAGCTTCTCACAGAAGCCACCACCGTAGCCAACCCTGCTTCCAAAACCTGCACAAACCAAATACAACCATTCATTTCAGATAATGAATTTCCCCAGTCATTGATGGCCTTTGTTGAGCAAAATGTGGAAAAAACCCAAATGAACACTGTATCTCAGCTTGGCCTATAATAATCTTTTTGAGGGAATAATAATAGTGCAATAAAATTAAAAGTAATTAGAAGTCTGTTTCCCACAGGATGCTTAGACTAGGCTGATACCATATCCTAAGGGTATTAAAAAGACAGAAGCATATGGGGGCAGAGGGGTGACACAACGACTCCATAAACACAGCTGTAGCACCTCCTTTCAGTCAAGAATTCAACCCAGCACTAACCAGACCTCTCAGCTGCAGACACCAATGTCCTGTCATTAGTCAACTTCAGGAAATATTCAGCATTTGTTACCCAATCTGCAAAGACAGGAAGTAGAGGAAATGGAAACGCTGGGGGAGGGAGAAGGTTCTGCTCTTTAGTAGGTGATGGAAAACAGTGAAAACACTACTGCTCTGTTTGTTCAATCTAGTCATCTAGGGACTTCTAGAGGAACAAAGACCTTTATCTCCTTTTGTGAGAATAAACATTGCAGAGACAGAATCTGAAGACAAGTTTTGACCTGAGGACAACACAAAGGAAACTCCAGAGCCAGGAAATGTAATCTGTGTAGCTCTCTTCTTCCAAATATTAAATGGTTTAGACTTAGCTCTGCTTAGAGGGAGGGCTACAGATCTAAAGCCTATTGTAGTGGAAAGACTCCCTTTCACTTCAACAGAATTTAGATCACAGCCAGAGTAACAGGACTTTACCACCACCACCTCAAAAGCTGTCCACAGTTTGAAGATGTTAAAGGTCTTTTTTTTGAAGCAAGTCCCAAAGCTTATTAGCAGTACTCTAGAAGTACATCACTGACAGAAAAGGATCACAAATTCTATAAAATGCATCAGTGTAAAAGACAAAGACAAATGTTATATGATTGAAGTTGTGGCACATGGGTAGTAACTGAACATTGGCCTTTGAAAAATACCACATTCTAGGGAAAGAACAAAATCTTTAACAAATTCATGAACTTCCTCTCTCCCCTCTCCTCCTTCCCCATCTCCTGCTGCCTAGAGGCCAAAATATAGGCAACCATGTAAATGCATTAACTTCTGTCAAACTTTAAAGTGCTTTCCTTTGCTTGGTTACTTCTCACATCTTAGGGCATCTCCTTTCCACTGCCCTTGTTTAGAGTTAAATTTACTGAAGTTGATGCCTTGACTTCCACTAAACCTCTGCGATTTTCCCTGTAACTCAAAAATTAGCACAGTATGCAACAGAAGACCTTGATGAAGTGTGGGCAGGAAGGACGTTGGTCACTCTCCTCTATGACTGGCAACCATTGCATCAAGGAAGCTTTAGTCATCTGAAGGCGAAGCTGAATTGCTTGTTGGGGGATCTCAGTTCCCATTTTTGCTCATGTAGGGAAGGAGGTGGTTGTGGTAGCCCTGTTGGTACGTGTGAGAAGCGATGGTGATCAAGAAGGATCCCTGTATGTAGTTGCCCACAGACCACACATCTGAAATTCTGTTTCAAGAGTTCCAGTGAGCCTGCTCTGCAGAGGCATCATCTGCAATTTCAGCACAACTCAATGAAATATGCAGGTGTTCACCTCCTTTGGAAGTCAAGACCCAAAATATAGATTTGGTAACATTATCTATTGCCATGCATGCTTTTAAAGTGATGCATCAGAAAACGGTAAAGAGATAAAACAGCTCCTCTCAGGCTCTGCTGTCAATTCAAATTCCACTTGGATCTGTAACAGCTGGACAGCAGATTGATAGCCCCATTTAAATGACTTCTGACAGAGTCAATGCTATAATAGGCATTAATTAGATTCTCTTGTGGGGATACACAAAAAGACTAAAAGCCTGGAGAGAGCATTATCTCTTATGATTAGCTGAAAAGAGCATAGGGAGTAAGCTATAGGGATAGCCTAAGGACAACCCTCACTCAGCCAAAATTCCTTCTGGGTTATCTGTGGAACACGTGTTGCGTGATGCCCAAGTGCTTCGTTCGCACCTCACCGACCGCCTGTCAGCATATGGCAGACCCCAGCATGGTCCTCAATCCAGACATTCAGGTGCTTAATACCAAGTCAAATAGAAGGGAATAGTCTCTGCAAGAGCCAGAGGGATTGCAAAAGGCTGGTATACAAGAATGCAAATCCATATGTTCTCTCCTTCACACACTTAAAAGGAAAATCTGTAAGCAAATTTGTTGTAGAGGTTTTATTCTCTTTCTCTTATAAGGAAAACAATTTCTTTAGAAAGTCATCTTTATCTTACTGTGTTCTGCACTTCTGTTCATGAGGAAAAAGCATGGCTGGTTTTGTTTCCTTATTTTCCTTCCCTTTCTTTCTTCAAAAAAGAAAAGGCAAACTGTTGCCTTTTGCCATTGCTATAAAAAAAATTATTTGCCAGTTACAGCAAATTCAGGCTGTTTATCCTTGAGTGTATCCCTGGTATTAAGAAAGTGTTCACAGGTTAAGGCTGAAGCATTGTTTTCCACAAGAAGAGGTCATGTTAGATTGGTAGATTGCTTTGCTGTTACCCTCTTAACGTACTGAGAATAACATTTTAACTCTAACATTAACTTGTGAGAATAATAATGAAAACACTGCAGGGATACAGGAAGTTATCCTTACATTACCCTTGTAAGTAACACGGCCTAGGATAACAACTTCATCTGAAGTGAGCAGGTACCTTACAGAAGAACAGTACTACTAAACGCTGTTACAGCATTCCTCACATCCTTCAATAGTATGACACCCTCAGCTAAAACAGAGAGGACATCACAGGGCTGTACTCAGGGCTGGGGTGGATTTCTTTTTTTAATTAGATGTGTACATGTGTTTTCTCCCTAGTGGATCTACTGCACAGCATGACATTTTCATTGCTTGTCTGGGATTCAGCAGACAGAAACATTCAATCACGTATCAGCATCTGGATGGGGCTTGGCTGAATGTTAGGGGTCTGCAGGATGTAGGTCCAGGGACTCCCTCCTTTCTCACAGACAGTATATTGTTACTTTGACATGCAGACTAATATCTTATTAATAATTTCTTTGAAAATGCAAAAGAGAAAAATATTTAAAAAGAAAAATCTAATATTAAGAGGAATATGTCAGGTAGTAGTTACGATACACCAAAATAAACTCTCTGCAGTATTTATCATTTTCCAAAAAAACCAAGAAATGTCAGGTAATAAATAAAGAGCCATTAATTAACTACTTTTGTCAGGTAGGACTGAGTGAGCACAGAGTGTACCCCAGTGCTCCCAGCCCTTCCACTTTTGAGCTAAAAAACACAAAGAAAATCATCTTCAAAACTGCCAAACAGTTACTTCAAGCACTGAGTGACAATTGTATGACAATGTGAGGTTGGATTCTTTTCCCTCACACCCGTCTCCAATCTTAGAAAAGGGAAATTCATACAGCAGATAGCAGCAAAATCTTCCATCCACAAAGAAATTACCTATGTATCTAGGGAAAAAAAAAAAAAAAAGCAGTAAACAATAACTCACATGCCTCACAGGACATGGGAGTGTCAGTTTCTGCATTTTTTTCCTTAAACTGATCCCAAAATATTTGCAGAAGGGTGAAACAGACATTCAAATGTTATGAAACAACTTTTAGAGGGTCCTTATATTAAGGGCCAAGTTGAGAGGATATTCCCTCCAGGAGTGTGTTTTAGTCTGGTACCATCTCTTGATCAGAAAACATAGATTCCCCTAGAATCTCTTTCTTTGAGAATCTGCAGGCAAACTGATTTGTAAGTGACTGTACTATAAAACAGTGAGTCAGATCAAGGAACAAGAGCCATTTTTAGGCTATGAAGTAAACAATACCCTAAACTAAAGGCTATCACTGGTAGAGAGAAGAGACAAATTTTCTCAGTGTAATAACCTGGGGACATGAAGGAGAGGGAAAAAGGACAGAGAAATCCTTAAGTGAAGGGGGAAAAACCAGCACCTCTGAGTGGTATCTTGCTCTTCTGTCATGAAAATGCAGCAATAATAGAAAAATATAACAATTATGATAAATAAGAATCAATCAATAATAAATCAAAGTTCTTTAAATTTACTTAGAACTGAAGAGAATGATGAAGGGATGTGATGCAGTGTCAGGAGCTGTGATACAGCAACCACGGATGTGTGTGTATGAGGCAGGATCCATGGAAGACAGTGGGGGCATTCTCTCCAATTTTGACACCAACCTACAGTTCCTCATCACCTTTTATTCCTTGGTGTTAGACTGTGAAAGATTTCCCTCTCCCTAAATGATCCCTATTCAAAGTAATGTGTGTAAGCAGGATTTCAAGCACATGTAGAGATTAGCAGAACGTGTATAACCTGGTTCATACTTGCAGAACCTCACATCTTTTTATACTCTTCCTGGGGCACCATTCCAGTACAAGGAGCAGAAAACTGGCACTTCCATTTTTCCACTCATACCAGTATTAAGAGGCCATAGCTCTTCAGCTTTTTAGTTTAATGGATGGAAAATTAATTTTGTGACACTTGCTAAGTCATTTCTGTTATCAAGGCACATCTTGTTTTGACAACAAATGAAAAACCTATCTCTTTTTATCATGATATGATATTTATTTCTGTAACAGGAGACACTACGGTACACCACAAAAGGGTGATTATTGAAGTGGCTCTTGATTAAAGTGATCATTGGGTTCAGTTTGCAGAATCATGTGTACTTTCAAAATTCAACTCCACACAGATATTTTTCAGATCACATAACGTGAAAGTCAGAAGTTAGTTCACAGCAGACTGTGTCACAGTAGTTAATATACTATTATCCTAAAAACAATATAACAGTGTACTCACTTATAAGAAAAAATCTTATTTCTCAATAAATAAGGTTATTGGAAGCTTCATGCAACATCACCAGTTATTCACATATATGGATCTGTAGGTTTAAATCTAGGGTGTTTTTCAAATACTGGAATATTATTATAATATTATTGTCTGTAGTTGAAGAGCTACGTACAAGTATTTAGAAAACCACAGCAGGGGACCAAAAGAAAGAGAGGAAATAAAAACCAGCTTAAAACATCATGCAAGGTAAGACACCTTCCTCCCAAGAACAGTTCTCAATCAGGCAATGATTTTACCATATGCTAAGTATTTACAAGCAAAAAAAAGTTTGACAGAAGAATCAACTCTGTCCAACAGGCCAGAGCAAGATTTTGGTTTTATATGGTTTGAATGCTGGCAAAGGTTTTTAGGATAATTCAGCATCTTTCTGTGCTGTTGTAAGCACAAATTTAGCCTGATCTTAAGTGCAATTCTAAAACAGGAAGTGTTGAATGCTTTGCCGCAAATTAAAGCCACACATGCCTACCATATTTACACTAACAATGATTTAGATTTCTAAGTTCCACAGAAAAGGACCTAAAAACTGCGGCAACCTGTAAAATTCAATAAAGAATTTTTCTCAGACCACAAAATGTTCTATAGACCAGATTTCCTATATATTTGAGTACCTTTTATGAAGCCAAAATGGTGTAAATGGGACATTAATATAAAAGAAATTCCATCCCATAAGTGAACTCTAAAATTCTGTAGAGAAGTCACCCATCACAACTTAATGCTCCACTTCTTTGAACAGAAGTTTCATGAGAAATATTTTTATTATATCAGGTGCAGATTGCCCTTCCTTGGTACATTTATTGATGCATACTCTATTTATTACAGTTATTTTTGCAAGAGAATTTTTAATTTAACTTTTGAAGTATGATGTTAAAAAGAAAATCTTACTTTTTGTTGTTACAGCTGTGACGTCCAACAGCCGCCCAGAACACAACTGACACTAGTTCACTTGCACAGAGTAGAATGTTTCAAAAAACCCAACAGCTTTCTTGATCTAACTTGTTGAGAGCAGCTCTGAGATATGACTCTGGTAGCTGCAACCAAGATTTTGTTCATAACTGACACTCAATACATGCCAGATAAGTCCAGCATTTTGGCTGATCTCCTTGTCTGACACCAAAGCAGAAAAAGGATTTGGATAATAGTTTATTGGCTTTGCTCACAGGAACAATAGTGCTATCCAGAATTCCCTCCACATCCTCAAGTTAAAGCATGTGTGAAGTTTTAATGCTCCTTTTAACTTACAAAAAGGGTCTCTGAGCGCTGGGTAGTGCAAGTAAAAGAACAAAAAAGCTTTTGCTATTCCAGACAGGCTGCAAGTATCCTCTCTCTTTTTGTCTACAAATGTATTTTCTTTTGTACAGTTTCCCATAAGTAATAATTTCCATTTTCTTCAAAGGATTCCCTACATATTGCAATCCAATGGTACAGGTATATATATATATATTAAAAAAGGGAAAATATAAATTCTAATTCTCATTTTTTCTGAGACAGTGTTACCATGTCAAGGGCAGCATATAGGTCTCTTTGACTGGCTGTAGGAGTTGGAGCAACCACTAAAATGTGTGAATGTATTGTAACACTTAGGACATCATAAGCCAGCTAGAATCACATTAAGTCAAATACTAGATTTTACTGCCCAGTACATTAAAAGCCATAATCTCCCATAAACACAGAGTTTGGCACAGAAATAGAATTAATGAGAAAACAGATTCCACTTTCTTCTGGTATCCAGAGTCAATCTACCTTAAAAATACATCTCTAAAAAATGCATCTCTACACAACTAGACAGGTGTTAGGGATGAATTTCAACAAGGCATTTCCGATCTCTACATCTACAGGATGTCTTTGTTGTACGAGCATACTCGTTTTGTGCTTCTCTTCCAATTGTTTCTTTTCTCCAGAGAATCAAGTAAAGCCTTGGAAGCTTATCTCCAATACCATGGCCAGCTGCTTTAAGAATGCACATCTATGAATCCTCTGCAGAAGTCTGTCTGATTTTCAGAGAGACATACTTTCAGGGATATGAAAAAAATGGATACCCAAACACAACTGGAAAGATATTATAGGTAGACTGTAACCCAAGAACTGAATGTAGCATTCACTGCTCCCACATCCTCTCCTCTTCACGTACTCTCCCTCAGGAAAACATGCATAACTTCAAATGCAAAATTTATAACTGGGCTCGATCTCTAGGATCCGGAACATTCTAGATTTGGACTCAGTCAGAAGGCAGTTGTGGCCATCATAAAATCACCGCCCACCCAAGGAGAAACGCTACTGCAAAGGCTGTGAATCAAACAATAAAATTTAAAACTACAATTGCTCCCGTTGAAAAATCCATTTTCTTGATGTATCTACCCAGCTGCCATACATCAAAATTTCAAAAAAAGGATAAGTTTTTCTGTGACTGTCTCCATTGCACAAGCTCTTAAATGGATTTCCCTCTCACCAAATCAGATTCTAATCTGATATGCAGATATCTCTTTCCTATTAATGGTTACGTGCACTTCTTCAAACCCATCTAGGAAGGTTAGCAGCACAAGAGGTTAACACTTCACGTGCACCATGACAAGAGCATGGATCCTTCCCGGGGCAAAAAGAGTTCAATAACAGATCATAATGGTTACCGTTTTAATAATCCTGTGAGTGAGGGCAGTGGTAGAGATAAAAGAAAGCATTAACTGCACCTAACAAAGACCAGCAGAAGAAAACAGTACTAAAGCTGGACCAGAGAGCCACAGGGTGATAACCCACAAGTCAGCAGTGTCCAGAAAGGGTGCAGGGGCAGGCTAAAGCATTTTAAGCTCCTCAGGAACAGCTGAAAAAACTTGACTAGGCAAAAGTACATGGTAAGCAGCATCATGACCATCACAACAGACCACTGGCAACCAGAACTGCTGGAATCCTGCAGAGCCCTCCTAGGCTTTGGAGGAAAGAAAATAGTTTAAAAAAAGATATCTTTTACATGTCCATCCTGAAATGCACTTTAGGCATCATATGTCTGGATTTTGGGAAAAACTATCCTACTTTCCCTTTGTGATTTTGTGAAATAAGAGATACAACTCAGCACAGGCAATGAGCAGAACCCCACGGAAAATAAAGCTTGAAAACAGAAACAATCACTTAACACTAAATACTTCTCAAAAAGTCTGCACAGAAGCCACGCATGCAGAGAGCTTTATGACCGCAGCATGTCTTTGCTCAGTATTCACAAATATGGGGAAGTAATCATTATTTATAAAAATCCCATAAAAGGTATCCATTTTTTTTACTCCATAAATGAGTAATGACTCGATCATTTAGAACCCATGAGTCATAAGTTTTCTCTTGTAAATAGGATAAGATCAAATCCCATGGCAACATGTTCAGTCATAGTTGACTTAATTGTATCTTTTTCCCCTTTCTTCCTCTGCCTTCCACCTTTGGAGCATTCTCTGCCTTATACTCTAATTTTTAAGAACTTGGTCTCATCTACAATACATCAAAACAAAGACCGTGATTTTTTTAAGGACATTAGAGGAAAAAAAGGCAACACCAAACCCCTTTTACTGGAGTCCACTCATTCAGAATGCTCATAGTCCTGCTGAACTTTTATGTAATAATGTTCCCCATTGACACAGACAATGGGAACGCTGACATGTCAAATCTGTTTGGTGGCATTTTTTGCTGTTGCTGTTGTATCTCACCCCACCCCTGACCCAGGGAAAAGGAGAATTGCCTGTAGCCTTTAATCATAATGCAGTACACACAGGCTGCTAGTCAGATACTCTGCATCTGGAAGGTAATAAAAAAAAAATCTTGAGAGAAAATATTTTGGATTTCACTGCTCCCTTGCTATATCTGTGCTTTGGGGAAGAACAACCAACAGCCGCATTTTTCAATGCCATTTGAGCAGGGTTGAACACACAAATCCCATTATTGTTAATGGGATTTGTGCACATAATTCTGAATACTTTGAACAATCTCCTGTGAAGTTTCTCCCAACCCCTGAAGAAGCAGGAACAATTCTACGTTATTTAAACATAATCTCACTGACAGGTAATTTTGTGACACAAAATTTATTGCTGGCTTGTCCTTTGAGGGCATGTTTCACCATTAATGTTTCCTTTTAAAAACTTCAGCATACATTAAATCCTCATACCAAGCTTCCTGGTGTTTTCCTTGGAAAATCTTGCTTTCTGTGGTATTTCGCATTTTCCAAATCCCTCTTTACTTCCCCCTCCTCCTCTACAAATACGCAGGACACCCTTGAAAATGAAATATTTGATCTCTAAAGACCCTACTGGTCAAATATTCTTTTAAATAAACCCTTTACAGTATTCACCTATTACCTCAGACATTCATGTGGTATAAATTTTAAATAAATGTCTACCAGCTTGCAATTGATCAAGTGAGCTAGAGGCCATGAATTTAACATGACTACTTCTGCGGGCTGCCTCTTACAACCTACCATTTGCCACTAGACTTCAATGCAGTCATTAACAAAGTGGGCCACGGGCTCACGGTCCTACAGGCTAAAAGGCTATCTCGGCTATCGAGACACTCTGCTTTGGCTTTCGGCCCTTATGTAACACAAGTGGCTTTAGCTCATCTGCGTTTATGTCAGTGAGTCATTTGGAGATCTCAGACATACCTTTGAGATGGTGAATTGCTGAAACAGGTCATGCTACCAATTAACAGGAAAAACAAAGTAATTTCCTACATGCGAACAGACAATCGTACTGGAAGGAGGAAATTAAAAACGCCATTATGTCACATGGCCCAGCAGGGATGGAGCACAGCTATAGCACGGATTACAGTCATAACACATTAGAAACACACAAGCTAGGACTTGATCACGGATGTTCAAAGTACATCATCATTACCTTAGAGGGAAGGCTCTCAACTCCTAATAAGAAAAGTATCTGATGAGATGAAAAGTTAAGAATAGGACCTACGTAGCTAACTTAAAATACTTGGGGTGTTCTTGTGGCTGCAGCGCCGGGAAGGGTTTCAACGAATAAGGCCTGGCTGTCACTCTGCCAAGGACGTCCAGCACTGCGCTGAGACGGAGTAGCTGGCATCAGCTCACGCTGCCGACGTGATACTGTATGTACAGTCTCTCCAAGAGACCTTCTTCTCTTGCCTCCAGGGCTTTTCACCGCCATGGGTCCTAAGGGGAGGTTTGCCCACTTCTATCAGCACTTTCAATTTAAAAAAATACAAATTCTGCTTATAAGATTGTTATTAATTGCATTAAGACATTGCCCCACGGCACGAGTCATTTATCAGTTCAACACTGTAACCGATTGACAAAAAGGTGATGAGGTTAAGTGTACGGTGGTACAGGGAAAGACTTGACTGCACCTGCAGACAGGAAAGCTCAACAAGCAATACAGAAAATGGGATTTCTCCTAGCTCTTTTTTCAGGAAAGAGCAGAAAACAGTACTCCCTTCAGTAGACCCTAGTTAGAAGAAAATAGACCCATTTTCTAGAGCACAGGCAAGACTCTAGTCGGTTTGAACGACTCATTTCCCAATAACCAGCTGCTCTTAAAAAGCAGATCTGGCAGCTGAACTGAAAGCTCTGCCCATGTAGTTCCTCTTACCCCACCACCACACGTTGCTTTTCTGCCATGCTTGGAGGAAAATACCAGGGTACTTCTTCCTCAATCCTTCTGCCCAGAGACCACTGGAGGGTGGAGGATAGAGTCCTCAGCCGAAGTATGATAGCGGCTGAAAACACACGAACTGTGTGTATGAGAAAAAGGTTTTACAGGTTTTATGCTGAGGCTTACGTTGCTGTTGATGGCTGGAGGAACAGCTGGACCCTCAGAAATGCCAGTGTAAGCTTTGGAAAGCAAATCTCACATTGAGCATCAGAGGTAAATACAGTCAATATTACTAGATTGAATGCAGGTGAAAATCTTCCACTAACATAAATGAAAACAAGTCTAAGTCCACAATTTATTAGAAAAACATAACACTGAATAAACAAGTAAAATACACTATATTTTATGACAAGGTGTGTTTTCCCTTGTGGGAAAAAATTATTTCCAGATTCAAACACATCACAGTAATGTACATTTCTGCAGTAAATACCATCTAAGGATCTTAAGTGCAGCCTGCTGGCAAGCCTGCTTTCCAGAAATCACCGCCTTTCCCATCTAAAGAGAGTCCTAAAAGGCTGACTCCAGAAAATCACACAGTATTTCCATTCTGTATCATCTTGATGATCTCCATCATCACCACAAAGCTATTAGTGCACAGACACACACATGCAAAAGCACACCAACACACACACACATGTATAGGAATAACTAGGGCAATGGAAAATACATTCCATCTTTGCTCACTTATTCCATATACAGGCTAATTTCTAAACCACAGGGGAGCAAATGTTCTATAAAGCACTCTTATTCTACAACTAAATACCCTTGCTAACGAAGAGTTAGCAGCACAGTCATCACTATCAAAAGCACTAACTTTTAGATTAGTAGCAGTTGGCGACTCAGTCATTCATTTTTCATTTTAAGGAAACCTTTTTAAGACTGCACTCTTGTTTTCAGGAGGACTATAAATGCACTTCTCATGTTTTTATTTTATTTATTCTGCCCTGGGGATTTGGGTCCCTCTTTGCAAGCAATAAATTTTTCTTTAAATCTTTTTGGTAATAATATATTTTAAGACAAATTGGACAAGGGGAGCATAAGCGCAGATCTCCTCTCAAGTGTTTTGGCAAAGCATCAGTGCTGCACGGTGTTTGTAATCAACTTCTGGTCACTAAGCAGAGTGCTAATGACCTCTGCAAAAATGGAAAGCCACATGTGTCAAAACATGGCTTTCACCCCTCAGCTCTGCACCACCCCCACCTTGCTCACAGGGCAACCTTCCCCTCACCACAAAATAAATTAGTAAGGAGGAAGGCAAGAAGGGAAAGACAGACAGACAGAAAGAGACACTACAGCAGCTTTTAAAATTGTTGCTGTAAAGGATTTATCTGAAGGTCTGAAGGGACAGCACTCAGTTCTTGACAGAATGAGTTACAGTGGTTAGAGGGGGAAGGAGGAGGAGGAGGAGGAGAAGGGAGAGCAGCCTGGGAGGAGAAAATCTCCAAAGTCTCATGTCTAAAATGCTCTTGGAAAATTTCCAATTACCAGTTCAGAACAATGTTGACATTTAGCCTTTTTCTAATCAGCGTTGTCCGTCACCCAGGGCAGAGATTCCTGCTGTATGACAGAGCTCTTCTGCTACTGGCTGCAGCGTCCTCCCAGCAGTCTGCCCCCTCTGCCCACGACCACCACTCACTGGCACCCACCCTGGCACCCCTGCTCCACCCCAAGAGCTCGAGCTCCCCAGGAGCAGGCTGGGGCACACAGAGAATGTGGCTTGGGGCTGACGGGTACGGTGGAGTACGGCACAACAGAAGCAGCTGGTGTGGAAGACCAAACCACCCCTGATGCTTCACAGTTGGGCTCTGACAGAGGCAAGTCAAGTGGTGAAAAGGCTCATTTTAAGACAGATTATGGTTAAAAGAAATTCAGTAGACACCATAAACTGAAATGTGGCATCCAAGCTCCTACAGATAGTTAAATTCAAGTATTGGATTTTAAATTTACTAAAGTGATGATGCAGAAAACTGCAGTTTCACTTGTTTACCAGTTTCTGGCTTTGAGCAGAGAAAAAAAAAAAGGGAATAAACAAAGATGACAGAACTGCAGAAAAGAAAGTATTTAATGGCTATTAATAACTGTTCCCATTATTTACAAGTCAATTCAACACTCCTAGACTCTGACAAGTTCAGTGTCATACACTGCACAGATCAGAAGAGCACAGCACAAGGCTGAGCTACATCATGTTTTGTCCATCATCACAGAACAAAAAAAAAAAAATCTTGGCACAAGCTTGTCCTAAGCTGCTATCAGCTCACACATATCAGGACTGGAAAAGGTCAGAGAGCACTGTGGAGCTGGCACTGATAGAGCGAGATAAGGCACGCTGCACAGTGATAGCCTGCCTGAGCTATCACCAAAGCAAGGGCAGCACAGAGGGAGCAAAGCACTGCCAGCACAAGGCAGTGTGCCCTGCAGCAGCTGGCTGTCATCGTGGACACTTTGGTACCAGTCCCACTGACATGTCAGGGGGAGGTCCCTTGCAGCAGGAGGCAGAAGATTTTTCTTTCTTCATCTTTACTGCAGATACCCTGCTTAAGGACAGCAGGTAAGCAGCTGACTGATTTAAATTCAGTTCTACAGTGATTCAGCTGCATTAAGTTTGTTCATGTGGAAATGGATGTGACTACACGAACATCAAATTAAGTAAATGCAGGATTAGTGTTATGGCTCAGTAAACGTAAGTAAATTCATTTTCAGAAGTTATTTAGGAATATAGTCAATTAATTTTCAATTAAATTAAAAAACTTCTTTAAAACACTGTCAAACACCTCAAGAATATACTTCAATTCAGTGTTTTGTATGACCTCAGGCAGTGAGACTACTGACAAGTAAGTTTGTACAGTGTAAGTTCTTGCAAAACAGTATGATACAGCTTTGAGGCAGTAAGTTATTTCAGCTTGGGCTTCACTGCAAGCAGGTAAGCAGTGCTGAAAAATCAGCAGAACGTGTGAAGTTTGCACATCCCTAAGTATTTACAGTGTCCTGGCTGGATGTTCTGAAGCTGAAAACAGCCATTTTCATCCACGTCAGATTTGGATGTGGACCTAGCTCCGGGAATGTCTGAAGAGAAAAAAGCCCTGTGAGACAAATTTGCAACAGCCTCAAAGTAGTTTTGACTTAAATCTTACACCTTTTTACTCTTGTTCCCCATTTCCTAACAGGTTTCAGCCCATGACAAAATTCTTTCACCAAGATTTTGACAAGCCAGACACAAAACAAAACCAATGTGTCCATTGAGTGATTTCAAGGCAAAATAGTGGTCACGGCCATGGTTAGAGAAAGGTGTTAAATGAGCAGTGGTGGTGAACATGGAGAACAAAGTGCTATACTGGCTTTACATAAGTCTTCAGACAGAGATCCTGACAAAACAGCAAGCACTACATGTGTCACTCCTTGGCTTGGGTTTTGTGGAAGGGAAAGAGTAAGTACATCTGAAATATGATTTCAGAAGGAGAAGTCAGCTATGGCAAACTCAACTACAGTTGAGTACTGAACTACAGTTAAAAAACAATTCTTTAGAGGAAATACAGTTCTTTAAAATGCATTTTTAATTTTTTTCCAAATCTTTCAGCATTTTTCAAAGTCACTATTTAATAAATTTTCTCGAATTCATCTTCCATTTTCCAAAATTTAAACCAATAAATTGATCTTTGTTCTGCTTATGATAACATGGCTTAATTCCCATTTTCTCATCTCTACTTACTTTCAGACTTATCAACCATTTAAGAAGCAACAAAAACAAAACAAAAGAAAAAAAGAACATTAAAGGCACTTGAAAGGAATCCGCATCCTGATTTCAGATAGAGAGGAAGGGCAAACATGAATGGAGAAGAAAAGCAGAGGGGGTTTGGGGAAATCTGTCTAGGACTTGATGAAGAAATATAAGAAAATATCTATGCCCCTGTGTCAGAACTGATAAACAATTCTCTCTACCAGTGACATAGCCCAGAAATCCTGCGTCCTGTGCTATTTTGTGTTTCACAGAGCACATTCTGTAAAATAGACTAGAAAGAGACAGGTTTCTAAAAAAAATATTGTGGCAGTTCTACTAAACCAACAGGACAAAGAAAAAGTTAATTTCAAAATTATCTTCCTAGATGCCCTTCCTTTTAAATGCAGATACCAATGCTCCGTTCTCACAAAAATGGATAGTCTTGGTAGATTTGATTATGCCAGATTGTTCCCCAAAAAGCATGTAGGGTGTAACAGAGAAGCTTTAACCACACTGAAACCAATAAAAGTTCTGCCACTAACTTCACTGGGACTAAGTACCTGCAGAAGTTGACTTCCAAATCATTTCAAAACAGTGAGGTATTTATTAGATCTATATTAGTATTCTCCAAACTCTCCATATGTGTTTTGACACATACATTCATTTAAAAAGAAGTATTAACTTCTGTCCCGGCTAATTTTTTTTTTTTTTAACTTTATTAGTTCATTACTGTGTGAATGCCACACACACGGGACTTTGCTTTTTAAGACTTCCAACTGAGAGGTGGAAGTGTTTCACTCTGTCTTAGCCAGCAGGTTGTTCCTGCTTCCCTCCCTCATTCCCCAAAGGCCTAATGATTCTCCCAGTCAACTCCCCTTCAGCCAAGGAGGTTGGCCATGGGTCCCTCAGCAGTCTGCCAGTGCCAGCGTGTCAGCCAGACCCGTCCCTCCCTGCCCAGAGGGACAGGCTGTGCTCAGCTGCAGCTGTGCTCCAGCCATCCCTGCACCAGGGCAAGGGCTATTCACCAGCTTTTTTCTTTTTTTTTCCTTTAATTAAAAAGAGCAGATGTTAAAGCAGGGTCCCCATCCTTTCTAGTCAGTCATCTCCTGTGAGTGGAAAGCTCCTTAACTGGGGTAGGCAACAGCAACAACAAAAAGCAAGCACACCTTTCTAACATGATCTACCTTCCACAACCATCCAGGCATTAGCCAGGATTCCAGGAATATGCCAAAGGCTTTGACAGTAGTTAACATCATTTACACTTCCCTCTCCCCACAACTGCAGCTTGCCACTATAAATGCAAAGTAAATACCCATACACACATTTATAACACAAAAATCCCCATTATTTTCTTCATGTGTAAGTAATTTCTGGTGAAAACAGGCATCCAGGCAGCAGTCCTTTGCCAGGCACAGCTCATATAGTGGAGATGGCTGCCACCATCAGGAAAGTGAACCCAGAAACTTCACTGGAAGGTCCACACCAAATCTGTAGAGTGGCATCACGAAATCTCAGACTTAGGTTGAACAACTCAATTTATTTTTCTCTATCATTCATATATAATAGTTCACTTGGTTCTGCCACTTGAGAAAAAAGATGTGAAAAGCTACACAAGTAGAGCTGGAAAGTAACCACAGTACCAAGACAGATGTTGACAAAAGAGGTAATTTAGTTCTGCCAGGATGATAAGAGACCCTTTCTGGCCTTCCATTATTATCACTTCAGTTCAAATGTCAGTATTATTACTGAGAGCATCACTGTGTCTTTCTTTTCTTCAAATACTGGCTCTGGAAGACTTTGATGCTCCATTTAAAAAGAAAACTTACATTACTAGCCCTCATGGACACAGAGAAAACGTTAAAAGCATGATTTGAAAGCATGTCTCAACATACCCCCACAGGATGAAAAACCAGATGTCAAGCAAAAGGAGCACCTACTTTATTATCAATTTTATTAATGTTTGTGCCTTACCCTTGATTAGAGCCAAAAAGATTAAAAAGAAGCAAACATATTTTTTTTTGCTCTTCTTAAAAACTTGTTGGTTCACGTTTTCAAGATTTATCTCCGGCCGTAAGAATTTGAAATGTCTTGAAAATGGGAGATAAACATCTCCTAGAGTTGCAGAAATGTGGAAACTGCTGCTTCATTAAATGAACCAAACCCCAAATTACAAGATGTGTGAGGAAATCACTCGGGGGCAATGTTGTGACAAGGAGTACCCTACACTGGGCACATAGCTCTGGTGTCTTTCAAGGGCCCCTACATTCTCTTCTTTTTTTTTTTGGTTTTTTTTTGTTTTATTTGAAATCTTGCATGTGAAAATGTACTAGCTATTCCAATATTGTTCTCTTTATTGGTAATACAAGGAAAAGCAACAGGCTTAACTGGAAAGAAGGAAATGCATGTTTTGTGATGCAGTTTGCAGCAGTTATTTTTCTTTCTGAAAAGAATGGCATGAGTGAAAGTTTCTAAAGTCTATTCAGTTCCTGGATATATCAACAAAGTCTCTTTGCAGTGTCCATACAAAGCAGACAGAATAGCTGCAGTGAAACTGGATTTGGACCCAGAGTGTTTAAATGACCAGGCAGCACAACCAGCCATTCAAGTTGCCAGCAGTGAAGTGGTACTGCAGTATGGCAGCCTGTATTTATAAGCTCCTCATCTGCTGTGCCACAGACACTTCTCATACATTCATGCTGGTTTACTATTTCTGTTCTGTACAGAAATAGACAACGGACTACATTCAAGTCTATTGTTTTGCAGTGTTGGGTTTGGTTTTTTTTTTCTGTGGGCTGACTTTGGTTGATTTTGTTGCACTATTGGCAATTTTACTTATCCAAATATTAAGAGAGAGTGAGAACCTAAATGATTGCTAGCAGTGCTCATTGAAACACTAGCAATGTTAGGAATTAGCATGTTCTCTCCCCCCATATAATGATCCAAAATTCAAGACTGACAAAGAACAAGCACATGGGAGGATCTGGCTCATGCCTTCCTTTTCAGCAAATGCATCCTTGGGAATAATTTAAATATCATATTTCAGCCTTGTTTTACACACAGAGTGGAGTGGAAAGTAACTCTGGGTTTGTATTAAAGTCAGGGGGTACAGTGGGAGAATAATTTTGCTAATCCTTCAATTCAGTCAAGCTGAAGTTCCCTATATCCATGAGCCCAGAAAGAGCTATTGCCTGCTTTCCACACCAAATGACCTGACTGTCTGGGATATCTTTGAAAGACATTTCTTTCAGCAGCTTTCTGACACTGCCTTTTGGCAAGCTGTCCTAGCTGAGTGCGAGCGCGTTATAGGCATTGCATCAGAACATGTAGGTTTCTAAAAATGAGAAGAAGGCTTCCTTCTTGCCTGGATGCTGCAGCTCAGTCTCTGATTTTATATGGAGGGAGTGGTGATAGGGTGGAGGGTGAGAACCAATAAATGCTTATGGCTGTGAAACATTTGGAAACACTTGAGCACAAGCACTTTTCCATTCTTACCCATTTTGCTGCCTTCTCCCAGTGCAGAGGAGTGGTGGGTGAAAGGCAGACATGAACTCCTGAAGTTTCCATTTGGTGAAGACAAAGGGGCAGTTCCCAGGAAAGCCCAAAGAAAACATCTTCCTCAGCTTTTTTCCCTTCCTTTCCTTTCACCTTTTTAAACTCAGTCATCACTCCATATTATGACAGAGTTTAGACTCATAGTTTTTCCCTCCTTCCAATATATGTCTGCTTCTTCCTGCTGGTCTGAAGTGAGCGTGTCAGACCCCTGTCCCTCAAGTGCACAGGCTCTGCTCCCAAACACTTAAAACTCTGCCTCCCCACCATCTTTCCTAAGGTCTATAAGGGGACAATTCCCTGCTGGATGTCAATGTAGTAAATTAGCCAGATCTGGTTCTTGGTATGGGGTACACAAACTCATATCTTCCCATCATGTAAAAGGGGTGAAGCGCAGTCAAATTTCCGGCTGTGGAAGGGGTTCAGTAATTTCTACCTGGAATATATTTGAAAAAGACATGCGAGACCTTGCTTTAATATCTTACTGGAAATTCAAAATCTGTACCAATGCACCATATTCCCCCTCTCCCAGTCTAAGGTGCAGAGTCAACACCAAGATTTGCTCCAAGCCTCAATGGGGAACTTGAATCCCCTGACCTACTGGCCCAGAGAGGAGAGTGTAACCAAGTCCCTCTGACAATAAACACAGAAACTATTAATCAGATTAACTCTCTGGCACCAACAATCTCAGCCTCTGCTTTAGACATAAAGAGGAAGGCTGGTGAAAAGAATATAGCGGTGGCAAAGGGTTAAATAAATGTGCACTGGGCAGGATCTTGCTGCTTGAATCTTTTCCATTGTTTGCTGATGAGGTGCAGGCACTTGGCTGTGCAAAGAGAGAAGGCTTTAAGGAGACCCAGAATCTGGGAATACATTGCTTCTAATGGCTAAAGCTGATGTTTAGAGATAATGTTCCTGTCCACTTTATTTTTTAATACTTCAAGGCATCCATATTTCATGTAATCTCAATTTTAATGTCAGAAAACTTGATTACAGAACCTCTAAAAGTGAATCTACAGAAAAGGACAGTGCAGTATCCCTGTTTTAGTAGCACTGACGAAAGCAGGGGAAGGAGTGCCTGGCAGCCAGCAGTCTAGAGGCTGGCATGGCAAATAGATACTAAAGAAGGTTATCAAACTGGTGTGAATGCTGCACAGAATGCTACCTGTCCAACGCAGGACATTTTGAAAGGGGGCCTGCTAGAAGAGCATTAGGACAGTGGAGTGCTTGCTCCTGTTCCGAGAAGCAGCAGCCGAGCCTACCACATTTAACAGCAGAAGTTGTGAAGGGCACAGAATTAAAGCTGGTAACCCAAAGGCAGTGTATTCTCCTTCTCAGATTGCTGCACTTTCCTAGAGGGACACTGTAAAGATAGAAGGGGTGGCTGCAAACACACTCTGACAGCCAGCACGCCTGAAAGGTCAGATTAGATTGAGCACTTAGTCTTTATCCATTAGTAGAAGCTAGTAAATCAGAGACTAGCAATGGCCAAGAAATAGCTGTGTCTTTGTAACATTACCATGTCTTAAACCAGATTGAAAGGGCTCCAGGAAATCTGAGGGCTCTAGATAATACTCTAGATAATGGGAGAGCTGCTTCTCCATGACCTATTTGATAACCTTCCCCACATAAGGATGTTTACAGGCTGGGTGGCAACTAAGATGTTTAGCTCTGCTGAGATGACAACTTTATGAGGTAAGAAAAATAGCACAGTGTTTTATTGTTGTCATCGGATGTGGGAGCAGCTTTGAAGGGTTGCTGCAGCATTCTGTCAATAGGGCTTTTTGGAAATAATGATTTTTCTGGTTAAGCCATAGGCTGCATTAATTGTTTGGAGCATATAATTCTTGATCTACTGTTAGTATCTTTCTAGAAAAAAAACAAAATACTTGATTGTTCTTGGAACAATCTGTTCTAAGAGCCTAGGAACGCACCAGGTGGAAGTAATTTTAGAAAGGTTTCTACTTTGAAGGGCTGCTGGATAGTCCAGTGTTTGTGTTTGGTGTGTCCCTGCTCATAGAAGCTGGATATTTTCAGGGTACATCACACTGGATTTTCTCTCCTACTCTTTTAACTTGCTATTCTCATACCCAAATGAGAAGCTCACATTTGCTGGCATGAGAGCACATGCAGTGCTTTTCCACAGTCTCTAATCACCTTTCCAGTTGCCCTGCCCATTGAAGGCAATGCAGGAACTCAAGGAATTCAGCAGGCTCTTCCCATTGGGAGGAAGCAAAAGGAGCTCCTTTGGATGTATAGGAAACCTTACATCTCCTCTTTTCTAAAATGCTTTGTCTCATCTAAATAGTCTGCATGGATACGCCGCCGACGTTTGTTGTCATAGCGTCACTTTTATCTGATGGTGTCCAACTCGCCCCATGGAGGAGTGGGGTTAGGGAAGTGCATTGAATTCACTCACTTCTTGTTTACAGGCAGCATTCACACTGGCAGTGCTTCATAACTTTCATTAATGGAAAGAAATTAGGATGGAAAACTTCCTCAGGGTCTGTCTGCCACTAAGACTGTTTGCATAGCCCAGTCTAGGGAAAACAAGGAAAACACACACACAAAAGATGATGAATGAATGGATACCTTCTAAAGAAATAGAAGAAAGCCTGTAATAGAGAGATGGAAGACAAGAGAGGGGATTTCAGGCTTGTACTTCTCTTGACATAACACTCTTTTTTGAGTATTTTGCAAATAATGGAGTCTGGTTTAGAGTCTTTGAGGGCTACTATAATAGAATTAATTAATTGGAATGAGAAAAGGAAAAATAATACTTTTTTTTAAAGAAAAATCAGTGCTTACAGGATTTGTGAATGTCAGATTTAAGAGGATTTTTTTTGCATGGAATTAATGAAAAAGTTCAAATTTTAATTGAAAAAGAAGAAAGAGAAAGAAAACAAAAGCCTTCCTGCACTTCAATATGTTGAACACCTTTGAAGCAGATCTTAATGTTTATTAGTTTTGCCTTATCTTGATTTTGAAAAGTTAAAGGAAATTACTTTTAGTTCTATTTTTTGTGTGTATTAGCATTTGTTTCTTTCAATAAATGTCTGATAATTAACTTCCATTTCAGTTTCTTTTCTGCAAAACACAGAATCATAGACTAATTTGCACTGGAAGGGTTCTTTGAAGATTATCTTGTCCAACCCCTCTGCCATAGGTGGGCACTAGATTAACATGATGCCTGGAGAAAGTCTAGTATAAGCATTCTCATTTTTCTTACTGTTGTCTCACTCTTCAGCAGTTTATTTGAGCTTCCAGGAAATTAATAGCACATTATTTTAGACATGATTACATTATATCATAGTTCTCTATTTCTGTGGCAAAGAACTATACACTGAGTAAAATTCCTGATGTTTAATTACATGAAATATTCAAGACATTGTATCATAGGAACCTATCTACCTTCTTCTCCTGCAATACCTAAATTCATTTTAACATTCCTGTAAAGTGAGGGAGCATTTCTTTTCATATTTTATATTTGGTGAACTGAATCTGAGAGAGACCAAGAAATTTGCCAAAAGAAATCAGTGGTGAAAAAGAAGCCAAAATGAACTTTCCTAGGTCCAGACTAGCACTTTCATAACTTCTGCCACTGCTTTCTGTCCAACATCCACTTGATTTGATCTGTTCCTTGATGAATCTTCTGTTGTTGTAATAATCAGAACTCAAATGTTTTCTCCCTTTAGTTTCCGTTCTTTTTACAGAACGACGTCTTCTGGTTTTTTTTTTTCATTTTTGAGTGATAGGGCAGCATTAGAAGCAGCAGCCATTTAACCTTCCCAGGACATCTCCCTTTAACTAATTCCATGCAAGCATCTTGAATTAGGCTGCCAAACCCAGCACATAACAAAAGTGAGTGAGAGTAAGACGTGTGTTCCCTTTCACCCCACCAGTTCTGGTCTGTGCATAGTAGAGCAGTCTCTGTGCATTGGTGGAGGTGCAGATTTTCTTCCAGTCCCAGCATTTCTGTGAATTAGCAGTGGCAGCCCCAGTTTCCCACATGTACACTTTGAAACAACTTGCATTCCATGAGCAGTACATCACTCACTGCTTGGAAATGGTGATACAAGGAAGATTCCTTCACAGAAAACAAGTGGTTTGCTACATATTTAACTAAGATTAAAAAGAAAAAAAGCCATCCACCCAGGTCTTTCCTCTCTACTTGTCTGCTTCTGAAAAGTAAAGAAGATAACAGATCTTCAAGGTGCTCAGCCCAGGGAGAAAATAACAGCTTCTATTGCCCACAGGAAGAACAGCAGCCACAAAAGAGTCTACATGATATACAACCTTATCTTTCAATCCAGCCAAATTGAGAGCCCCATGCCTGAATGCCCTCTCTGACACATCAGCCCCAAAAGCTTATGGGAAAAGTGGGGACAAGGACAGGGGAGCAACCTGCTCCAAGCAAGGAGCACTGAGAAAATGTGTTGAACACAGGCACATCAGGACAGCTGCTGAAGGAAAGGAACTGTATCCACCCAGGATAGCAATCATGTTCTGGAGCTTGGAAGGTGGGTTTGGTTGCTGATAGCCAGGTAGCTCTGTGCCAGAAAGCAGAATGGCATGAGCTTTGCATTTCAGTGTCTTGGAGACCCTAGGAAAGAGCTGGGGCTGTAGGAACTTCTTTCTTTAGGAGAGAATGTAACACATACATATGCAAGAGCTGTGGCCCTGATCTCTTTCCCCAACCCCAAGAAGATGTCTCAAAGTCCTGAAGAATCATTACAGAGCAAAAATGAGGGAACTGATCCAACAGAATGATTCAGCTGCTAAGCAAGCCAGTCACTTTTCTTCCATTTGTATGTAAACCACACCACTTTCCTGAAGTTAAATGCAGGGCCCAGGCACATTTAGCACTGTTCTCCTCTAGCCTAGTCTCCTGGAGGCTTCAAGACTTTCATTCAGATTCTTTGTTTAGAAAAATGGAAAACTGAACACCAGTCTGCACCAGCTGAACCTCTATTTGCTCCACATGTAAGGCCTATCTACTGTCAGCAAGCAAAAAGTGTTTGTGAATGAAAAGCTGCACACACGTCTAAAGGTTTTAAGAAAGCGGACACTAATAAAACACCTATTTTCTTATCCTCTCATGCCCATGCTCTTATTGTGCCAAATATTTTAAATGTCAGCTCCTCGGGATTATCTCAGAGCTGTATGACTAATTCCCAAACCATGTGCATCAATGGGACTATCTGTGGTTCCACAGCACATCCAAACTCATCCTAAAACACTGCAAATAAAAAAAAAAAAAAAAGACTGTGGGTTTAGGATTGCTTTTTAAACCAAACATTTATTTTAAAAGATACGAGAATGGCTATTGTCATGCTAAAACCTGAAGACAAAATTACTATATATATGGTAGTTTTTAAATATATCAGCCTTTTATATTTCTTTATGAGGAAAAAAAATTGGCTGTACTTGCAATCAGTCTTAATTCATTCTTTATTGCTGCTCTGGTTCTGTGTTATTTGAGCTGGTTAACTGTTAAAAGCGTTTCAAATGTTCACATGGTCTGCATTAGGTTAGAGAATAAAAGTAAGTACAGCCCACCAAATGTAACTTTCTGAAATGTAAACCACATGAATTTGATTTCTTTGTGGTACAACTTTAATTGGGTTCAGAGGTCTTTTGGTCTTACCTGTCTATCTGCTCTCTGATGGCCTGACCTGATAAAGCTAATACAAAGAATCTGCGAATGCGATCCAAACTGATTACTCTCAGCTACAGTACATGGCTTTATTCTTGACAGTAACAGCCCTTTAGCCTGGTTCATTATTAGGCTGCAAGTCTGAACCCTGGAGCCACCACTGAACTGCAAGTAGAAGTGTCACAACTCGTTGTAAAATATTGTGTCCCCTTGCAACTCTGCAAAACAAGAGAAGCGGAGGCAAAAAGAGCACATAGGTGCAACTCTAAGTGATCACATCTCCTGGAAAAACTGCAAGAGCATGCAAACATATGTGTGCCTCACATTGTCACAGCAAATGTCACAACAGAGAATGCATCCAACACACGCTACGTAACAGAGAAGCGACTGCAAACAGAAATTCCAATAAAGCCTCAAATCTTCAAATACTGATCTTGAGCTGATTTGGAATTGTTAATTTTTTTCTTTTGACAATACTCTGCTTTGCCTTAATGACTCATTGCTCCTCTCTGTTGCGCTGTGTTCTGCCCTATGCCTGCTCAAGTGAAACAACAGTACTGCCACTTCCCACCCAGAAAAGCACATCATATCCCAACAACAACAAGAAAGGCACTGTACAACAGGTACACTCACCTCATATCCTGTGGCCCAACTTGTAAACAAAGACCTGTATCAGCTTGTGGGATCAGATCTGGAATTAAGCAGACAGCTCAGGAGAAATGTAGGTAGAAAAGGAGCAGTTTGCTGAATTTCTAAAAGTCCCTTTGCCTGGGTAGCTGGTTTTGCAATGCACAGCCTTGATTTTGAAAAATTACCATGAAAAAGATTCACAGTGCTCATAGCTCTTGGAAGAAGACACCACAGAAAGGAACACGCAGCAGACCCAGTAATAAAATAACATAACACAATATTGAAAGTTACTCAACTGAAACTTCCACTGTAATTCATAGGTTTCATTCAAGTAAATAAATCAGTAACAAGTAAAAACATTGCAAGTCATCCTCTAGTTAAGGCAAATTACATTCTATTTTCTCTACTGGAAAACACACACACACAAAAAAAAAAAAACCTTTCAAAACTAATGTAGAAAATTTTTTTAGAATAATATTTTGCATCCCATTCCCCAAAGCTGTTTTTGTCTTTGTCATTTTTCTACAGTTCTATTACCAGGCACTGTTCTGTACTAGTAGAACTGTTCTCTCAAGTAATTTCCACCAGTGAACATGTGAGGAATAACAAATGAGGTCCCTTAATTATTTCCAGGTTTTTCCAATAAGCAGTGTTGGCAACACAGCTCTTAGCTCTCTGTCCATCATACAAATAACAAGGCAAGGCCTGTAAACATGGCAGGGGCATCTCTACTTTCCTGTTTGTCTAATGGGCAAGCAGGAGGAGTTAGAAGGAAATGTATACCTCAGTAGTGGAGTTTTCTTGTCGACACAGAATAGTTTTTTTGGCTTGGAGTAATTTATACATACATACACTGTCTTCAAGGACACATCTTACAGCTTCCCAACTTGGTCATAAGGAAAATTGAACATTTCCAAGGATGCTTCTTCCAAACAAAAACCTTTTTTTTCTTTTTCCCCTTGAGGCTTGAAATGTGGTTTTGTGCTTTTGTTCTCAAACCCTGTTTTCTTTTATATATGGGGTTTTGCTTCCCTCTGCATTTATGGGTTCTGCTTGGGTCCAATATTGTTTCTAGCATTTGCTTTATAGGACTTAGGGCCCCACAACCCTTGATGTTGCAATAATGTGCAACAAAAAGCTCCATGCTACCAGGCTGTGTACAGAAAAAGACCAGACTGGAAGGGACCCCAGCTTTCCCCACAGAGAAGTATAGTTTCACTTGATGGCTTCTGGAATGAACTTTGCCTATTATGTTTTATATAGATTTTGAATAAATCCTCTGAGTCACAGATTTCTTATTGGAACAATAGAACAATATAGAGGCCAGGGGAAAATTTGGAAGAAAGTATGGATTTTCTTCCCTGTCATGGAGCCCAGATTCCATATCTTTCTCCACATCCATTTAGTATGGCACAATGGGAACTCACTGACTCTTTCCTTTCAACTTCCTTTGCTACTTCACTAGCAGAAATATTATTTTGCTTCCTATTTTATTTCCCTACAGATCAGAAAAAATCAACAACACTATAGGTCTCTTTCCTCTGTGGGCCTAGAACAGACTGCAGAGAAAGAAATTAAAACAGAATGAGAAGGAAATTAATTGTAGAGGTAAAGTTTTCCACACAACTCTTCCATTTGCTGTATGTATTGATAGGCTCCAATTGTCATCTACAGACTACTTATTGTCAGTCTGAACTTGGTTTACTACCTATGCCAACAATCTCAGACAAAACCACTTGAAACAAGGAAAAATTGGGAGAAATAATACAAGATCAGTTCAAATTTGGTGTCCTTTGGTTATCAGCTACAGTTAACATCTTCAAATATTGTAATTGTATTTCAACCAGAATCAGTCATCCACAACAGCCTGTTGAGCTTAACAGACCATCTTGTTTGAATATGTAAAAACTACTGCTGCCTTTTGCCCACTTTCACTATGTTAATTTACATCTGATGCCCAAAAAAGCTACACCAACAACTCACAGCAATAATGAATTAGTTAAGTCCAGCATGTCCAAAGAGAGATTCCTTCAGGCACATCAAGTCAGCAGTTCATCTCTCCAGGGACATTTTCTAATAACAGCTCAAAAACACTTGCTAAGACCACAAGCTTTAGCCCTGAGTATGTCAGGGAAACTTTCTGCATGCAGCTCTGCCCAGAAGCTCCAGGAGACCACCACCATTCAGATCTGTGCATCTCTTGTACATCTTCCTGTGCAATACCTGGGACAACCCTACTGCGTGTTACAACCCAGGGACATATGGCATGAGCAACCACCTGTCAGAAAAGGAAGCCAGATATTCCACTGTTGCCAGCACTTTCTTCTAAAGTGCTTAAAGGATCAGAGGCCCTTCAAGCAGCACCTTGAGGCTGAAATGCTGGCTGGTCACCCTCCAGACACCTGAGGCAGCAGCCTGTCTGAGATATGATGAGCAACATCTGTCATACAAGGACTGATATAAAGGGAGAAGCTTCAATTTTATGTTGTGTAAGTGCCCAGCTTCAGGTGTGAAAGGGGTTGCTCACAGCAGCGTGAGCAGCAAGCCCAACCAGCTGGCACCTAACCAACCTGGAAACCCAATTCATTACTCTAAGAAACCCCTCATTATGGTCTCTATTTGTGTTCTTTTTAGGTCATTTTACTCTCAAAGTTGCGATCATCCGGTCTTTGCCTGGGAAATCACAGACATTTCTATAAAGCAGAGAATAAAAAGGAAAAACAAAAGAAGTTTAAAGACATCCAAGCCCTTCATAAAAATGCTTAATTGTGGCAATGCTGAGAAGAGAAACAGAACTCTAGACAAACACTGAATGGCTTTCAAGGAAAATTGTGAATTTCTCAATATATACAATGATACCAAAAATGTCAGTCTGGACTTGAACTCACATCAAAGATCTTTAGGTCAAAACCACTATGAACTGAACGGTTTAGAACAAGTGCTCTGCTGAGAAATTAGAATTAACATATCTGACTTCTAACCAGATCTAGAAAATGTTAAGTTGCTTGAAGAAAACTTAAAAGATCAACAGCTATTTTTTTCACTAAGAAATCATGTGACTAAGAGTACCACAAGTATTTCTGTATAGGATCATTTGATGCTAACCATGCTTTTTTTTTTTTTTAAATCTCACCAAAACAGAGCAAGAGATGGAGAGACAGAAGAGTATAAAGCAGTAGAAAGTACAAGTCAGAAACATTAGAAAATGAGCAATGAGCACAGCTTTTTCCTGAATCACATATGTATATATGTAAATACTGCATTTCAATCTGTAGGGTTAAAAAGAAGAATGTTACTTCAAGCCCTTACATTTACAGCACTGGTGAGCCTGGATCTTATAGTTAAAGAACTAGATAAAAGTAACATAATATTTGGAATTCCCCAGGAAGTACATTCAATTCTCTTAATACTGTCAAATAAGCTAGGGATTTGGATTTGACTCATTTTGAGAATTGTTCACTGCAAACATTTTATTACCTCACCAAGTTTTATGGACCCTATCAGAACAGCTGCGATTCACTTCACTTGCAGCAGAGGAAGCTGGTAATAGCTCAAAGATTGCCCCCTTCATTTCATAAACCAATTAGGACCTGGATCCTATGACTGGAGTAACACAACCCCTTCTTTTACTGGCAAAATTCCACTTCATTTATGTGAGCTCAGAATAAATGTCTCTGTTGGCAGAACACAGATGCTCATAGCAGCAAATGTTTCTAAAACACACTCTCTAATTTGTTCCTTCTTCCAAGGAACACTTTTCCTGCACTCTCAATATACCTGCAGGTTCTGTGTAGCCATCAGTTCCTTGTTCAACTCAGCAATTTTTTACTAAACATAGCTAAGAGAATTTAAATTTATGGTTTACCATGTGGAACTTTGTTAGAAGGTCTCCAAAATGACAGATTTCTTTAAATTATTTTTTCCTTCTAAATCAAGCAAAATTTCATTTTTGTAAAGAGCTAATTTTGGTGATGTTGCCGTCTTAGATTTACCCATGCCTTTGATTCAAATTGTTGGTGTTTTGGGGTTTTGGTTGTTTTTTTTTCTTTTTCAAATGCATATTTGGCCTGTCCATAAGTATAAATAGAACCATATATATGCCTTAAATGGAACTATACTGTACCACTGATTTTGAAAACTCAACTCATCAATTAATAAGGAGGCCTACTTTTACAGGTGGTAAAATAGGATCCATACACTTTACACAAAGTCTGTAATTCCTGTGTTTTCCCTCAGGCACTTTCCTCTGAACAATTGTAATTGGTTTGCAGCCAGGTACCAGCTTAAAAAAAAAGGAAAGAGAAAAAAAAACAACCCGAAGTGTTAACACTTTATTAACTTATAGTATGTCTTTATATTCCTTTGCAAGTGTTCAAAAAAGACACTGGCAAGACAAACCATGTAAAATCGAGGCATTCTGTGTTAAGGACATCAGTGCTGATTCCTTTATTGAAACAGATACAAACATAACTTCTTAGTGGGCAACTAATCTTTTATCAGAATTCTTTGCACATAAGGGTCTTAATTTTTTACTCATTATAGCCATTGTGCCACCCCCAGCAAACCTTTAAGCCCTTCTCTGGACTGACAGAGTAAGGCAGCATCCCAAAGCTTGCTGCTTCTCTGGAACCTGCGAATTAGTCTCTTAAATGAAAATAAATTTTTTAAAAAGTCTTACACCAAACAAAGTCTGTATTGTTTGAGTTAGTGTGTTACTGCAGCTTAGTTACCTGTCAAACAGGCTGACACTTGGATAAAACACACACTGGAATCACATATCAGGGCACGTTAAGCACAAACCTGTGATGAAGAGCAGAGCTATGTGATTCGGCTGTGCAGAGCCCTAATGATCTTTTTCTGGTCTAGGGGAAGCTTGATCTGTCATATCAAACCCGCTGCAATTCTGAGATCCTCTTCCATTTGAAAATGATTTTACATCTGTTTTAGTTCAAAGAGTCATATAAATCAGAAGCTCTGCCCATAAATTTTGATGACACCTTTAAAGAAGATTTATACAGTGTGTATTATGTATATATATGGGAGGTATGTAAGAGATACTAACCACTAAAATTAAGGAATCAATGCTAGGTTCTCCAAGTTCTGTGTGTCACATGTAAGTCCTATTTATGACTTTCTCTGATGTGAGAGCCAACCAATGCATATGAAAGCTCAGTATTTCTGTTCAGATAAAATTATGGGTGCAGTACATTATTCTGACCTTGTTTTCCTACAGTTGTTGGGTGGGACATCCTTTTCAGGACAAAAAACACCATTATCTATTTCTTAGAAATCACTTGCATGAGAACTGGCCTGAGCATGGTTTCGTTGCCTATCTCAAACAACCATCAGGGGAGGGAGAGGTTTGATTTCTTCTCATAACACAAGACAACAATCCTAGTAAGAGTCAGTGGGCAGCAAGTCCCACCATATCCCTTACACTTTTTGGTTTTGGTGTATTGCTGTGAGAAAGCAACATTTCTAACAAACTTAGGACTTCTGTCAGGTAGAAAGTATGAAGTGTAAAACACTGTGTTCATTAATAAATTGAACCAATGTATATAACAAGTGCATGACTTTCAGGTTAATAGTTGACTTCAAGTCAGGTAAGAAACAGACTAAACTCTCTTCATTTCAGGTTGAAAGGCTATTTATTACCTGGCTAATGATCCTCCTTTCAGTCCCCCAAAAGTCACCTTGATATATGTCAGTACTTTCCAGCCCCGCCCTAGACTTTACAGCAAGGAAGAGGCTTTGGGAGGACAGAGGAGTATATTCTTGAGGATAGAAGAGAGGTGTTGTGAACAGCCACCTGTTTGTGCTGTGCCTGACACACAGGCTGGTGCTGTTTGCTTTTCTTCATCCTGACTCAGCAGTGTGGGGAAAAATTGAGTCAGCACCTCCTGAACATGCAATGCAAACAAGAGAGGAGGCTGGGGAGCAGACAGAGCTTCTAAATACCACAGAGCAGCATGGATCGGCCTGCAGGTCAATGTGTGGACCTGGGCAGCAGCTTGCTAAAAGGGATGAACAGCTTGAGAGGGTCCAACTCATTTTCTCCCTCATCAACCTCCCTATTAAGCTAAGCTATGAGACAACTTTTTTCTGGGAATGGCTCATTTGTAATAATTCCTTAATTCACCTGAACTTCCCCCACACTTGTGGCTGCTGCTCACTTGTGGCTTGATGGGATTCCATATCAAGGTTGGCCAAGGTCAGTGTGATAGAAGGGACTACAGAAAACATGTCTTAGCATAAACAGAGGAAAAAGAAGGAGGACCATTTAACAGGAATTAAAGCCCAACTTTTACTGCAAAGACAGAAAAGAAAATTTGGACAGAATGACACTGTCAGATGCTCTCTCTTCCCGCCTCTCCCTTTTCCTCCCCTTCCAGTGATCTCACTGATGTTCTCACATGCTGCACAACCAAGGCTATGGAATGGACTTGATCAAGAGACTGAGTGGTCATTTGATACTTCATCTCTCACTGCACATTTCTTCTCATGTCACAACATACTGTGGTACTTCAGTTCAAACACATGAGTTGGAGCAGAGGCTTTTATCATGGATTTCCTGGAAGGGAACTAGTCTTTGAATTTAATAAAAGCACGCCATTCCATGGCCTCTTTGATGCCACACACTCCACCAACTTACTAAGAGCTTAAAGAGAGACTTTCTCTCGGATGTACAAAGACCCTTCTCAGTCACCTGCCTATTCCAAGTGCCTTCCAGAACTAGCTGCATTATTGAAGGGTTTCTGCCTGTGATTGTCTCTTACAGGAGTCTTTTCTGTTTCCTTAAGCTATAAAGGATGATAGCAGGATACTCTGAAAACTCAGCCAGCAGTTGCAGTCTCAGATAGCTTTTGCTATGGTGAAATTCCTGTGCTTGCCACAGAGACACTCTGTCCTTCTGCCATCTGAGACCCTCCAGTTAAGACTGAGGGGTTTTTTTTATATTTTCCAAATGGCCAAGGCCACCAAACCTGTTAGTCCCACTATATGCATGGAGTAGTCAATTTTTCTGACTACTCCATTTCCCATGCCCCTTTGTTTGAAAAGCCTTCAAACCCATGAAAAGATGATAAACTGGAATCAGAGAGACATACATGGCGTCATGACAGGAAAGAGAGAGGAACAGTAAGGCAGTGCATAGGTGTTAAAATGAATGCTGTATGTGGGGACTGAAAGGCTGTTCTCCCACTGGTACTATGATTCTTCAGAACATCAAGGCACCAGAGGCATCTTCCAAACCCCTTTTGTTGCTTTCTCCTACCTGCTTGCATTTCATCAAATGTGGTTGCAATTTTTCCCTTTTGATGCTGTGCCAGAAGGCCATCTTCTCTCGATTAAAATGCTCTACAACACTTTAAAAACAATAATCTACATCACATGGTTAGGGTTCTATGTCCACTTTGGAACCTGAGTTCACTGAAACTGGACTCACTCTCACTCCCCATTTACTACAATGTTAACAAGTGGCTGCATCTGTGACAATCCTCCATCCTCCCATGCTCTTTATCAGCTGCAGAGCTGTACCAGTGAGTTTTAAGCTGGAATAATTACTAGTTATGTCCGCTACTTGCTTGAAAAACTTGCTTGAAAGCAAGTTACCTCCTCTGTGAATACTGTTAGGCTGCAGCTACCTATGGTATTTGGTAGTCTGAAAAATACATCTTTCCTAGCAAAAGATGTGTCCAGATAGAGCAACCACCAGGCTGTGTTGTCACCAATTTGTCTGCCCAGAATTCTCTCACACACTGCTGTATATTCAGTCACAGAAAAAATGGAGTTATTTTTAAAAGAAGACAAGCACTGCTATTGTACAGCCTAGAGTCCCATATCGTGAGCTGATTCAGCTTATCTGCTTTTCTATACCTTTGACAAATGTATGTCTTATATTATTTTTTCTTGCCTTCCTCCATATACCATACTGCTTTTCCTCCACGTATCTTATCTAGAAATGATGTACTATTAATCAGCCAAAGACACTCTTCACTGCTAAGTGTTCCTCAACTGATTTTTCATCAGCACAAGTAGTTACTAGTTCCAGCATTCCTCCCACATGCTGAAGGCTTGGCGGGGAGGGAGGAGGGATGGCAAGGAGGTTAGAGACTGCTTCACAACATAAATACTATCTGGGACCTTTATACCGACCTGCCAGCTTGCTGTAATGCTAATGTTGCTGTTTGTTCTCAACAAAAAGAACATGGTGGGAGGAAAGTGGGGCTGCACCCTGTCTTATTTTTTAAGTTAATAACCTTCATGCTCTTCCTTTTATCTGATTAATCTGGCGAGGTGCCTGTTCAGTAGTAGCTGAAGCTTAATACCTGAAACAATGTGTGGATATACACTGTGCCAGTAAGGCTTGCCCAACAATGCACATTCTGTCATGTTTTCCCATGCCTTGTGTCAATATCTCATTTTATGTGCAAGCCCCCAGAGTAGGGGATAGGAGAAAAAGAGAGGCATGGAGGGAGAGGGAGAGAGGCAGGGAGAAGGTTAGAGGGAGAGAGAGAAGAGAAGGAGAAATGAAAGTAGGGGAAAATTACATCCCTTGGGAATGTCAGCTGCTACAAACTCGCCCACTCCTCACCATGAAACGAGCTGTGTGCGGGCACAGGTGGGTCCCATTCTCTGTTACTAGAGCACAGCCTACAAACAGGGGCTAAATGAAGACTTTCATTGCTGTTCCCTGTTTTCATTGGAGCAAGGCCATCATAAACATTTGCAGGTGGCTTGGCCATAGTCTGACACTAAAATATTTGTGGTTGTGATAAAAATCAGAATATTGCTACAAGATGGTTCTATACAACCTTCAGGGCTTGATCCTGCTCTTACAGAGCTCAGTGAGAGTTTTACCCAGTTTCTCTCTGCTGTTTTTATTGGTCATTAAAAGGCATTTTCCCTGGCACAATTCTTCATGGTAAAGACTCATCTACCCTTTGGGGCAGATTCAGATGATTTTTAAAAAAGGGAAAGTCAACCAAAACCCACTGATTTGAGCACCTCAGAATTTGGGCTAGTTAAATAGCTAAACAATCTCAACTTTGCAAGGCTAAATCAAAATGACCAAACTTTGAAGAACTCAAATATTTTCTGAATTAATCTGGATTTTTTTTTTCAGTTGTTTAATACCAGAACAGTTGTCCAGTCTGTATTCCTCATGAATGAGTCGTGGATATAATCCTTAACACACTTAGAAGGATAAGGTGAAGATAAATGGAAATGACAAGATATGTTCTTTGAATAAGTAAAACAGACACCACAGGGAAAAGACTGAAGGAAAAGAAGACAAACAAGGATGCTCAACACTTTGGCAAGTAGAGGAAGTTGAAAATACAGCAATTATCTCCTAGGACACACCATGAACAAAAAACAAAACCTCCTAGGAAGAGGGAAGAATGGGGAACAGAGTATGCTGGAGGTCACACCATAAGTCTCATTCACACACCAACTCACACAGAGACTAAAACGCTGACAATTGCCTCCCAATAAAGCAGCTTTAGACTCAGACTTAGGAAACATTTGTGTGATTCAGTCACAGGGAAGAATTAAGATATGTCATGACAAAGTTTCCCAAATGAGACACACCACTGACTAGGAAAAGGCCTTTTTATCCTCAACCCCTCCAACTTTGGAGATTCTAATCACCATGGCCCCGAACCAACACAAACCTAAAACCTGACTGACAGGGTCTTGCAAAACCACATGCAGTTTTTTTCTCATTATATAGAAACAATTGTTTGGAAGCCAAGTACAGTCTTACATAAAACACCTCACCACTGAGTATTAAAAGTTGTTTGGGGTTTTTTTATGCTTTTAATTAGGATCATAATTACCACTAGACCTATTAAGTCACAATTTGAACAGGAGCTTAATCATCCTTAACGCAAATAATGGCATTAGTTAATGTTTTTCTTTCTAAAACTGAAAAAGAAACTGTTTCTTCCTCCCTCCCTCCCTCTCTCCCAGCCCCCTGTCTTTGAACAGAATGGGACATATATAAGACAACAACTTTGCTGGATTCACAGGCAAAGGGTATTGCATGTGAAATCTCAGTGAATACTGTTTTGTCAACATGTAACATATACAAAGAGCACATCTATCAAATAGGTTTACCTGACCCATCCTACCAGATTAATATATTAAGAACCAAATCCTGAAATAGTAGTAAAAAGGAAAATAGAGGAGCTTGGCCAGGAGCACAAAACTAGGGCAGCAGATGGAATCTGTGTCTGTGCATGGCTGGGTAACCCAGAGCTCAGTGCCATGGGCCATCCCAGCTACCATGGGAGATACAGAGCCTGTGGCCTACACCAAGAATCTTGAAAGAAAACTCAAGAATAACTGGATTTTCAGTTTTCAATGCCAGGATTTCACTTTTTGGTTTTACTTTAGAAAGATTGAAAGTTGGTCATCAATTATTTAGATAATGGCTGGGGACAACGACTGCTTTTGCACATATCACTTTATTGATGTGGCCAAATTACAAATGACAGATAATGAATCTATACTGCTGCTTCTTTCTTAGTCCACTAATATATCTTTTTATCTATACATTTTCATGTATAAGCCTACCCCCAAATTCTCAGAGGTGTTTGATGAAAAACTGTACCCTCAAGGCATCAGGGCAGTTTCTGTACAATTCAAAACAAGTTATTGTGACTTATGAGGATCTCATTCTTGCTGGAAGTAACCAAGGGTACTAAACATGGACGGTTTTGTTCACACAGTTCTCCAGACTCTAGCACTCAATTGGCATTCAAGCCAATACAGTAAGCATCCATATTGTCAATTTATGGTAATAAATATGGATCCATCATCACAAATTGAGCAGCTGTTCACACTGTGCCAAACTCTATTTATTTTGATGGTCTTTTTGTCTTCCAGCATTCCTCATTTAAACAGAGGACATAGGAAATAGCTCAATCCCATAGAAAACCCAGAGTTCCCATTGAAGTAAGTTAAAGGATCAGCTTCACAAATATTTTGTCTTTCTTCCCAGAGCAGTTATAGACAAAACATGCACTATGATCATAAGAAGATAAAAAAAAAAAAAAAATGGGTGCAGAAAGCAGGACTTTCCAGTAAGTACAGCATTCTGTTCTTTTTGAACCAGGGTGGCACATCTGGAATAACCTGGCCATTCCCCACAGTCTGCAACATGTGCTGCAGGGGTCCTTGCTTATCCTGGCAGGGTCAAGTGCAAACTCTGTAACCTCAAAAACCACTAGAACAACATCTGGTCCTGCATGCAGCTGGACCTTAAGAACCACAAGGACATGAGGACAACATCTGGTCCTACGGGAGGAGCCAGAGGACCAGAGAAATGAGAAAATGGAAATGGACTCACCCAATCTGCCGATTTGTGGAAGGTGCTTGTGTAATGACAGAACTGGACTGTGGAGATGGCATGGCTTGTTGAATCACAACGCTGGTGTCGTGGTTTGGCATCCTTGTGTTTGTCAGCTGGTGGGATCCAGGTCCTGCCATTGCTCCTCCAACTGTGTTATGCATGGAGATATTCTGTGAAAAGAAGGGAGATGGGAGATGGTGGAAGAAAATGTAAATAAATAAATAAATGTCTTATCTTGGTTTTCTGTTCTACAGGAATTCTGTAAGAAATCTGAAAGTATTAACAATATGAAAATTACTGGCTCCTGGTAAATCCCAAGTCAATAGATCTTGTTATAACCAACAACAATAAAGAAATGAAAAATAAGTATTTACTTTCACAGGGCAATAAAAATGGAAAAATACCCACAGATTGACTAATCACTCTTCTGTGATTCTGTCTTGTGATTTATAATAGGGATATTTAGCACATATTTCTCTAACTGAACACGATATGAGCACAGGACACCTTGATTTACTGCATGGGCTGTTTACTGTGTACTGCATCTGCTTAGACTGACAAGGAAATCAAGTTTTACAGTCCCAAAGTAACAAACAGTACACGGCACATCATGAAACAGCCATTTCTATTAGCCTCCATAGATTTTGTAGAGCAAAAATATCCCAGAGGCTTAGAACAACACTGTATTTCACCACACATAACCTTCGCTTCAGGTAACTCAGAGCCCTTAAAAAGTTCTTAAAAACAAAAAAAAAAAGAAGTTCACAGATAATTCATATCCACTGAGCAATCAACCAGCGAGAGACCAGGATGCTGCTAAGGAAGGATCCATGGAATAACACTTCCCTCCTGTTATGCCTGTACTCACAACACACTCTGCTGCTAAACCGCAGGGTTTGACTTGGCCTGCGTTTAAAAACAAACAAAGCTTTCAAGCCAGAGATAAGCCACAATGTATACATATGAAAAATATGGTAACCTTGAGAGCATTATTTTTCCTATCAGGCATCAAAGTGTGAATTGCTAGCAGCAAGAGGAAAAGAAACTTTCCATTGTCACCTCATGCTAGGCTGAGGAAAACGGGGACAAAAAACCCCTTATACACACACTGCCACTAAGACTCACACAAAGCACCTTCCTAACCACTGCAATACTCAGGATTAAAAAACAAAGTTCTATTTCATTCAAAATTCCAATTTATGAGTCAATTTGTCTAGGAAACATATACAACCACCACAAAATATTGATAGATAAAGCTGGTGAGAAAGGAAACTCAGAACTCTGATCAAATGTGGAAAACGGAAGAGGCACACAACATGTTGAATCCCAGACCTACAGAAAGATTGTATTATGAGCCAAATAAAGAACTACCCCTCATGGAAAAAGAGCGCAAATAATTAGAGGACCCCAGCTGAAGGCATTAGCTGTTATACCCTTATCTCCCAATTTTATATCTTTCATGTGATTTTCCAGAACAGTGTGGACACAGGGATCTCTGGGTTTTTTTTACAGGAGTTGTTCCAGTCTTCATTAACACATAAAGAGGCAGAGATGCTGCCTACACCTTTGTTGTAGGTGCTGCCTACAGCTGAATGGTTACACCACCTCACCTGGAATGAAGAGGACTCAGCTTTGAGTTGCTCTTCCAGTAAATAATTTACATATTACGAATCAGGTCTAGAAGCTCCTTATTCACTTAAGTATTCGTTTAAGGAGCATGAATTCCAAGAGGAAGCCAGACCAAGGACCTTAACTGCAATATTTCATAGCACAGTAATATGTCATGACCATTAGGCAACAACCTTAGATATATGAAAACTTCTCCAAAAGAAGTTCTCCCTCACCTACCACATTGCTATTAAAATGTCACTTCAACAGATTATTGGTTTCTGATGAAAAGTCTGTTCCGTTAAAAGAAAAAAATATACAGCCAAATCTAGCTCAGGATTCAAACCTGCTTTTTTGATCATGGCCGGATTTTCCAAAAAAAGATCTAATATCTATCCATGTACAGCCAATATTTTAACACTATCACTTCCTAAAGTGATCTCTAAAGGAAACATGTATGGTGCCATGAGTCTGCAAGGCCGGGGAAAGGACAGAATGGAAATCCATCACAAGCCTTAGACAAGTGGTACACTGGCACTTGCCCAGAGTTTTACGGGATTTTGTTGCACCATGGCAGGGCAGAACTTAAAGATTTGATATCAGATTCCTGTGCTCCTAAATTAAGTAATTCCTTTCTCTTTTCCTTTTTTTCCATTTTTTCCTATAATTACAGAGCTCTCTAGGGTACAAACAGATGAATTATGATGGTTATGGAAAATTTTGTTTGCCTATAAGACATTGTAGTTGTTATCTTACATGCATAAACTTCCAACACTGTTTCAAAGCTTTAACAATTTCCAATAAGCTATATCTTTTCAAAAAGTAGGTTGAGTATGTGATGCATGGAAAGTAAAAGCAGAGTGAAAACCTGTCAGTGGTTTCAGATGTCCATTCTTCTCAGTAATGCAAGCACTGCTGTTGGGCAAGCGTATACCATGCTGCCAAGTGAAAGCCTAAGGTTTCCCAACAAAATGTCAAACTCAGCATGACTCTGACATTCATAAGAAAAGGATTTGGCAATCTCAGAATAGTTTACATCAGTGAGATGCTTGTGACTCTACAGAGAAGTTCAAGTTCATATTTTCAGGACAATAAGTATGCTTTGAAAGGAGGCAGGCAGGTAATGTACAGTAGATCTGACACTAAGCCTATCTGATGTTGCTGTATGCATCACGACATGCAGAATGACTCTGTATCACCAGCCCAGCAAGACTAGGCTCATTGCACATGTGATGCAGCCAATCTTCAGAACTCCCATAATGGTTTTGCTGTGTTGAGCTCTGCAGCTGGTTCTGAATGGATCTGGATAGGATATTAACAAGATCCTTGCAGACTCTACTTCGGGCCCTTACAGAAAGAGGAAAAATTCAGCAACATTGGCTGAAACTGAGACCTCCACTTTATATACTGAATTGCTGTCTGGTTAGGTTGCTTCCAGCTCTACTTTTAAGGAGCTCTTCATGTTCCTCTACCAGGCATTCATTAATTACTTCTCCTTTGATTCCCCTTATTATTATCCTCCAGCCCTTAAGTCGATGGTAAAGATTATTTGATACTAGATGAGGAACTCCCAGCATTCCAGCTCAGAGGAGTCTACACAAAGCAATGACACAGCTTGAGCTCTCACTCTGCTTTTGACATTCCCAAGACCCATCCATACTCTGAGAGAGTATGACACCCACACATACTCAGAGTTCTCTCAGGTATCTTCTCAACTGTGCTTCAGCACCAGAAGAAGGCGTATGAGCTTATCATTATAATCTATTTTATTAAACTGAACCTAAGTGTTCACACAGGGAACAGGCCATTCATATGTCAGGAGCTGCAAAGACACAAAAGACATGCTCTTAAGATTAATTTCATGAATCTTAATTAAGATCCAATGTATGAAGAGGAATTTATGTGCTTTAGGACTAAGTTTCATCTTCACTGAAGTTTCCAGTCACTCCAACGGACGCAGAAACTAGGATTATAACACTGAAGAGCTTTTATAGAAATGCTCCCTTCACCCATGTGCTCATGCAGTACTCTCCATCAGTATTTAACATTCAAACAAATAAACCAAAAAGCAACAAACCATATCCACAAACCGCTTTTAAATCAACATGTTCATTCTCAACCTTTCCAGATGCAAGAGGAAAGCATACAGATCATCATCATCGTATTAGCTTCTCCTCAGTTACACTTCATGGCCCATTTTAGCTTCAGACTTTGAAGAAAACATTTGAGCATTTTTCTCCCACGTGCAACCATTTAAGCTTGGATAGACAACACACTTCTTTTTTCTAAAGGCTGAAAACTTCTTGAAGTCATGCTTCCATGTTCTGCTGGAGAGGATTACACATCACTCCGCAAGAACACACACCCTGTTGGCAAGCACAGCAGAGAAATGACGGCTACGCAGACACAGGCAAAATACACCCAGGCAGTCACCAATTCCCCTAAACCCTGGTTCTTCCAGGGAAACACTCATCCATTTCACACAGCACCACCTCAAGTCAACCACCACCTACTGAACTCAAAGGATGAAGACAACTGATCCATCCTTTACGATCTACTGTAATATTCTGAGTTTCAGAGTTTGCTTGTGGTTTTAAACTATAAGATCTAGTTTCTGAACCAAAGTCTGTTTTTATTTTCCTACTATTATTTTTTAACTGTGAGGCTTACCAAAAATTGCAAACACCAGTTTTACATGAACTGCAGACTATTCAGGATTGTTCTATGTAAGTTTTTAAATCAATAGAGCTGTAACCTACAACCAATTGTACTTAAAGGTATTTTGCAGACTATTATATAAATTCTCAAGTCAGAAGGTATTTTCCATTAAAAACTGAAATGAAAATGCAGTTAAACACAAACAAAACCACTTTTTGCACATTTTTGTTTTACGCAAAATACCATGTATCCATATTTTACTGCACAGCAACTTAAAATATTTTCACATAGTTCAAGAAAAAAGCATCAAAAAAATCATAGAGAGAAATTAAATATACAACAGTACTTTAGAATTTATACAGTCTGTCCTCTCAGTGAATATATTTTAACAAGGACAAATATTCTAAAACAATACACATTTAAATGGCAGCTTCATGTGCACTTTTAAGAAGTGTACAGTCATATCTTGCCTGATTACTGAGATCCTAACTTCACAATATATAAAAGACGCATGTGTGGAAGCCTCCAGTGACACACTCACTGCACATACTGCTTACACAACCAAAGAACCTGCCAGCTTAAAAATTTGGAAGACATTGTTGTAAAGAGAATGATAGATTAAATGTGGCAAATACAAGCAAGTTTCAAAATTATTTTAATCATATATAATCTCCATCAAAATTACTGAGCCTCTATGAATTCTCTCCTGACGGAAGAAAAAGATAATCTCAAAACAAAAGTTAGCAAGTCTCCCCAGAAACAGCACCAATTCATTTATTTTCTCATTACTCAGATCAGTGTGGAAGGAAAACACCCTCACACCAGCACACCTCACCTATCACAACTGTTTCATCTGTAACTGGCATGCAAAATCTAAACACCTATAAGCACAGAACTAAGCTTGCTGCCCACTCAGGGCCAGTAAACACAGATGAGGAACTAGGGAAGAAACCAGAGATAAAAAATGAATTATGTTACTAATGCAATTGAAGGTTTACAGGAAAAAGAAAGTCTAGTATCAAGATTTAAATTAAAAGAAAAAAAGGAAAAAAGTTCCATTATGCAAGAGATGGGTGAGTGTAAACTTGGTGGAGACTGAAATGCAATACCTTTTCCTCTTTTTCTTTAAACTCTAACATCTGTAGAGCTTTGAATGAGGAAAAGCACTAAAGCAGAAAAAAGGGAACACAAAAAGAAACTGCTGGAAAATGCTGTGTAGTAACACTAAGCATAAGGACAAAGCACCATGAAGATCTTATTGCAGACTGCTAAAATCCATTTAACTCCCCTACTTAGCAAGAGCTATGAAGTCACTGAGTGAGGCTGACACATAAAAATACAGAACTCATGCCAAAGGATCTACTCCTCAAAACATTTCAAAGAAAGGCAAATGCTCACTTAACAGCTACCTGATAAAAATGGCACATTACAAGAAACAGCAGGCATGATATATCCCAGAAAGGGGAAAGACTCTTCCCTGCCCCCAAGGCCCCCATCCAAAATCTCCCCCTAAACTGGACCCAGCCAGCTATCCACACCATGCTGGAGACTGAAAGGCCAGGAGCAGTATGGGTGGGTATATCTGACTTCTTGAACCCCAGGCACGGCTGCTCAGTCAAATGTTATCAACCTGATCTCCAAAGGGATAAAAATGTAAAGAAAAATTAAACTCCTTACTCAAGAATGACAAGTAATGATAGGCAGATGGGGAAAGAAGGGAAACATTGCTCTCACTGAAATCATAAAGCTTTGAATCTGTACTTATCAGTCTCAGCCACTGGTTTCCAATTTTTTGGATCACAGACCTCTGTCAACCCTCTGAATTTCACACAGAGCACTCTGTGCTCTTATCATAAATTGTGTAATTAAGGCAAGATGGTTCCACAGACCAGATGCAGATGACTTACCACAGTTTTGCGACCACCAGCAGTTCAGACCAGAGTTAACTGCCACCCAAATATGGCTTTGGAGCACCGTGACTAGAATTTATTGACAAAAAAAGATAACATTTCTAAAGGTATCTATGAACTTCAGTAACCCTTGTCCTTTTTTCAAAATTTCTTCAGTTTTTGGAGCCGTAGACAATTACTGTTAATTAATAGATCAGACTTGTGTACTAGGGCTGGCAGGAGCTTTGCAGAATTTTATCCTAAATATCTGTGTTGAAGCATGCAGGGAAACTTTCTTGTTTAAGTTAGGATGGGTTATTCTTAAACACAGACATGCTGGCTGCTCCTCAAGAGGTACAAAAAAACCAGAACTAAAAATCATTAATAATATTTTTATCCTGATTTCTTTCAATAGCTGTTCGTATGTTATCAGAAAGGCTTTCTGAGATACACTGAGTGATGCAAACCTCATCTGCTAATCCCCAGCAAACTACACAGGGCTGCTAAGCAGCGTGGCACAGGACACAGGACAGACATATGAAGTGCTAAGCCAGGTATAAGCCATCTCAAGGCTCTAGCAGTCACCACTGTAACTCAAAGTCCAAAGGGCCCATTTAAGCACTACTAATCCCCTTAAGGCTGCTGCCTGAAGGGTGACAGCCCTGCACAAAATCTCCGCAATGCTGCTCGTGCTGCGGGCCAACCTCGGGCTGCCCCCACTGGGCCTCTGCCCCTCAGGCACCCAGGGAGCACCGTCACCTCCTCGGGTCCCTTCCTCGCTCCTTCTCGGGCAAATGCCCATGAACGTCTTCCACGGGCAAGAGAAGCCTCCCTGCCTGTCCTCCACTCTGGCTACTGGTTTAAGCAAATGCTCTGACTCCTCTGATACTATGAACAAAATGCAGGATACTTAGAATTTTTGGTCTTTTATCTTAATTTTTTTGACATGATCTAATTACAGTCATTCAGTGGTGCCCTCTAATTATCAGTAGAAATGAATACTGAAAGATGACCCTTGTCTTGCACAGTTCCCTCCCCTCTTCCCCCACTACCCTTCTCGTGCCCTTTACAGCATGTCTGTCCAGACTACGTTTGTAACACATGAAGCCTTCTTTACATACACAGTAAGTAATATATGGTGTATACCAGAGGTACCCATGATAAACCATTTACTAGAGCAAAGGAAAAAAAGTGATGTAAAGGAACATATTTTAAAGGAGAAGGAAACTTTGGAAGATTGGCCTCACTAGAGTTTGAAAGGAAATAGCTTCTCTATGGGAAAAGATGACATCAGATTGCATGCTTATGTCTTGAAGTTTCCTACAGATATTTCCCATTTTTCCTCAGGGTTGCTTGTTTCATGCACAATTACTTGTTCAAGATAGCCACTAAAGCAACATAGCACAAAGAGCTTCTTCTGTCCAACTAAACATCAGTAACACTAAGTGTGCAAAGCCCAATTTGGGTCACTCGGGGTGTTTTGCACTGCTAACACCACATTAACTCCTGCTAATTGGCAGGCTAAAAAATAGGGGGAGCACAACTGGCTGCCTGGCTCTACCCAGTTCTCTCATTTTTTATGCAAAAGCCATAAACTGACTATTTCGTTTCTTCTAAGTTGCCTATTGTGACATTTATAAACAGGAACCTGGCAGCATGTCAATGGTGCAAACTGATTTCCTTTTCTAAATACAATTTTAAAAAGCAAATAAACAAGGTTATGCCTGCTAATGAAACATTATATGCCATGCTGGAGCTAGTTTTTCTCAAATGTATTCTCTAGAGCAGATGGAACACCAATAAACACAAAACAACAAACCCTTTTATAAAAAGCATGTTTATAAGAAAATACATTCTCCATAGAACTTTGTCTAAGGCAAAACTGGCTTATATCTGTAATGTTATCTTGGGGACAGAATTATGCTCTCATTAGATTGCTGTAAACAAGGGAGCTCGCCATGCATTTCAAATGGAGAAGGACTGGTAAGAAACAAGAAAAGAAGAAAAGAAGAAAAGAAATTTGCCAGGATACTTACTAGGTGTAGTTCTTAAAGGCCTTAGTTGAAATCAAGGCCTTATTGTGCTAAGACCAGTATAGACACATTGACGGACAACACTTGCCCACAAGCCTCAGAGTCCAGAGACAAAACAAGAAAAAAGGAAAGAAGAAAAAAAGAAAGTGATTTGTTCAGCCAAATATCAGGACTCAATGCAAGGGCTCTTTTCTCCCAGTCCAGTGCCTTGTCCTTTACACTGTTTCCTTGCATCTAGTACTTATCTATGAATTGAGAAGACCAGAAAAGTTTAAATAAATAGACAGAAATTCAAAGAAACAGAATTATAAGCTCTGCTTTAGTTTTTTCCAGCACTATAATTTAATTTCTGTAAATCAGACAGAGTGCACATACTAAGTGGGTACTCAAAGAACCTTCTCAAAGTAGGTGCATGTCAACTTTTGCAGGACAAGCAATTAGACATCCAAAAGCAGCTGCCAGATCTGGAGGCCAGTCAGAGGGTAGTTGAAAACCTGGCTTTCCTTTCTTTATTGTAAGGAGTTTTGTTTTTACCCATCGTGAAACAGAAAGCTGGGAGGGGGAGGGCGGCGCTCCTCCAGGAATTGCTTTAAACAAGCCTTTGATACTGCTAACTGAAGGCACTAGGCTTTTCAACATTATGCAAACCACTTATAATCTGTTAATAGCAAATTCACAGAGACAGCACTTTGGCATCTAAATTTGTTGTATTTTATTTAAAGCTTCTTTGAAATTCTCATCATTGATTTCACTGGCATAAGCTATTGGCACCATGCATGAGTTACAGCCCTGGCTGTTGACTGCACTCAATGACCAGAACATTTTTTAGACAGAGCAGTTGGTAAAGAGAGCAAGGATGGTAGCAACAAAACAGCCAGCAATTTTCCTTTCAGGGAGTTTCAAGCAGAAAACCAGCAGGCTTAACTTTTCTGCTAAGAAGTCAAGTGGAAATGCTACTACCCTGGTAATAAAATGCATCTCCTAAATATTCTCTTACCCCAAACCACTGTGCCAGCTGTGTTGGGCCAGGCACACTAGTACTACATGGGCACTCAAACAAAAGGCTGGGAAAGGTCCAGGAGTGAAGGCTAATGGTGGTCTCAAAAAGACCCAGACAGACCACTTGCAACATAACAAGAGATCATAGGTTTAACCAGTGAAGTGGGTTTTTAAGTGAGCTGGTAGGAAAATAATTTTGATCGGTGAAAATCATAAAAGGAACACTGAGACGTCAAGTCAGTATCAAGTTAATTCACCAAGTCTCCTGGGAAGTAATCACAAAGGCTATCATGCAGTTTTGCAGGATCCACAATCGCTTCAGTCGATTTTAGATTGATGCTTTGGGAGAGGAGAGCTAGTTTACTTTAGATCTTGAACTGAAAGAACTTAAATAAATTAGGTACATAATTTGGAAGCATTCAGACAAAAATTAATAACCTTTGTAGTCATAAGAGTTAAAAAAGTAATGGTTTAGAAAGGCAAACAGAGTGTCTACACTGAAGGCAAAAAAGTTAGATACACTTCTAGCTAAAGGAAGTTCAAGTCTACTGAGTACAGCAAGGACTACTGATGAACAGAGATTACAAGAAAGTGTCCTCTGAATGCTCAAAGCTGGTAAGCTGTCAGGTTAAGGAGAAGCAGCCCTTGTCCACCTCTGCCTTGGTTTCAGCAAGACAGGCAGGGGAAAAAAAAAGCAAGACTAGGAGAATAAACATGCTTGGAGAAAGACAAACCAATAGTGGTCCTTCTGCAAGAAACAGAGTTGACCGTCCACTGATGAAGGCGTGTGACTTGGTCTTAAACACAGATGGAGATATCTGGAAGAAGAGCTACTGTTAGTGGAAAAAAGAACAAGTAAGCAAGCTGGTATGGAGCTTGGACACACAACTGCCCAGGACAGAGACAGCAGAAAAGATCAGAAATATAACTCCTTGGACAGAACAAATGTGTTCTGCAGGTCAGGTAGACAGGGAACTGTACAGCCATCCTTTTCCTCACTCTGCTACAGATTTACTGCATGATTTTGATCAAACTACTTCACATTCTTCTGCCTTACATGTAAAACAGGACAAAGACCTTCAACAGCTACACAGTGCTTGGAAGTGACGAGAAGGGAATAGCTTTTAGAGACAACACAGTGTACCTAGGAAGGCAATGTAACACAGCAGTGACAGAGAAGAAGAGGGGTTTTTGTAAGAGAACGCCACAGGACTTTAGAGTAGCATGCATTTCAAACTCATTAAAATGGTGAAGTTCTCACTGCACCTGAGGAGCCACAATGCTCCTTTTCCTAAGTAAAAAATGATTGGTGCTCCTGGTGTGACCCAGCCAGACAGATAACTTCATTCAAGGAGGCAAAACATAATTCATGCCAGAGTTTCAGCTAAGCCATGAATGAAACAGGGCAGGCAGGCATCCTTGAGCAACAACCTAGCTGCATTTGGAGAACTGTTAATTCTGAGTGCTCTCCTCCACACAGCAGCTTTTGCTTAGAAAGTGGCTCTCAGTGGGATGTTTACAACCTAAGCAATGTGATACCTGAAAGCTGAAGAACAGAGAAGAGGGTCAGGAGTACCAGCCTGGCACAAGTAGCACCACAATCCTGTTCTCAAGAGCAGCTAGCTCCTAGGTATCAGCATTAAAGAGCAATATTACCCTTCAGCCTTGAACACCGTTCATTTTAAACCAACCTAACTTACAGTTTTAGCACACAAGTCTCAAAAAATAGCTACTTCAGGGTCCAGGAAATGCTACGTGGTTTTTCTTCATCACCAAAAGACAACAGAATGGACTATGCTCTGGAAATCCATTGGATCACACTGTCTAAGCAAAAAGAAAGAGGTTTTCCAGTAAGATAGTTCTCAGAAGGTGATTCTGTGTATGTTTTAGCCTTTTTGCCAGTTGTCTAGGAAAATTACAGTGGCAACCCCCTGACACAGACAGTATTAAATATCACAATCTTCACCATTCCTGTTGATTATATAAAAAAGGCAATGCGACTCCTGTATGATATTCTAAAAGCCATTTCCCAAACATTTTCATAACTGAATGTTTGATCTCATTTCAAATGCTTGCTACAAATTTTCATTTTTGAGAAGTGGAAGGTCTCCTTCAAAACACATCATCTCACTTTTCTCACCTACAAGTGTGAAAAGGTTTACAAAGCTGAATCCAGTGAGTCTGGATTGCTAGAGCTGGCCCAGAATTTTGCTCAGAGGTTTCATTTTCAAAGAGCCAAACAAGAAAGCTGATAAGTTTGTCTGGATTTACTTGTTGTGTCCCATGTAATAAGATCAGAAATTTTAATTCTCTCAACAAGATTTATTAGGTATTGGCAGGGATGCATATGGAAGTTTAGCATCCAGAGAAAAGCTATTCAATAAAGAGAGAAAAGTAAACTCAATGAGGTTCAAAGCAAAAACAAAAAAAATAAAGATTTGTGTGATAGTAGAGAATATACTTTGTTGTTCTATTAGATTATTTGCTTTAAGGCAGAAATATGATAGTCTGAATTTTAATAAGATACGTTAAAGTCTGTGATGTAGGGAGTCCAAAATGATTATTCTTCCTTCAAAAAGGACAGACAGTGTACTACCCTACAATACTTGGTCTGTCTCTTCTTACAGTAAACATTGCTAATGCTCCTGGAGAGGGGCTGACCTTGCCAGCCAATTACATTATGCTAATTTGTCTGTTACTATAACTCCTACAGAGGCATTCACAGCTCAAAGCAGGACAGAGATTTATATTGTCTCTTCCAAGCTGCAGACTGTAGACGTTAATCTCTCTCCCTCCTTCCAGTTACAACTCCACATGGCAATATCTACATGCAGTGCCACTGCACATTGAAAGAGACAGTTATTGCCAGCTTTATTCAACTTAGAAGACAAGCCATGGTCCTACTTTGCCCTTTTAATAAGTGTCACTCTATCTCAGAAAGCATATGCTTGGCAACAGCTGTTTTCCTATGAAAACATATGGTTTCTCATACGCTTTTGAAAACACCACAGGAATGTATTTGCTTGCTTGATGCTAGTGCCGTGTCTCTACATCCAGCAACAAAATCACTGAAAGGAACCGAAAACTTTCTATGTTATACTCATGTTTTGTAAAAATACCTGTTGTTTTAATGCAAAAAAAAAAAAAAAAAAAAAACCAAACATCCAGCTGAAAATATTTAATGCAAAATTAAGGCTCATAATTTAGAAGTCATGTGCACTACAGTATTACTTGAAGATGGGATCCAAACACCAGTCCTCTGCAGACATACAGCAAATAGCATGCTTCATGCATGCAGTTTATAGTCCATGTTCCTTCATGAAAACAAAAGCTGGTGAGACCTGCCTCTTCCAACTGCTGGAAAGCTCAGAAGCTTCCCTGGCATCTTTCAGGTGAGATATGATAAACAGAGTATCAAAAACAATTGAGTCATAACAGCTTATAACAAACTACTGTCCTTCAAGGAAACCACAGCATTGACATTTACATGCTTCTTTCCCTCCCTTCATAATACTTAGGGCAAGCTAAGAGTATCCACACAGCCAGTTGCATGTCAGAGGAGGTAGAAAGTGGCTTATTAGTTGGGCCACTTTAACTCAGTCTAGGGTCAGGTTAAACTGAAAGCTAAATATTTGGGTAAATAAAGGTTCTGGCTGTGGTTTTGAAACCTATTTCAACATCAGCTGACACAGAAACTGACATAAATATGCAGAAAGTTTTCCAAGTGTTAGAAAGACAGAGAAGTTACAGATTGGCAGGAAAACAAGAAAAATGCAAAAACATGGCTTATGACAAGGTCTTACAGAAATTTCCCTTTGGCGCTGAAAATAATTTCACTGGAATATTTGTTGAAAAGAAAGAAAAAATTATATTCAAACTAGTTTATGCTGTAACACCAACAAAATGAAGAAAACCACCCAATATTACTTCCAGACCTTCTGAACACACCAGTATCTAGGTCATATTCCAGTACTACTTATGCAACTGAAAAAATTCTACACCTGTGTGTTGATGGTGGTTAAACACAGGGTCACTCCAAAAAATCCCCCATCACACTGAAATGTTAATGTTTTATCACCTATGAACAGTGAGGGGGCACACAGAAGTCCACACAAATCTGTATCACTGACTTTACAATTTCCAGCAGATCATGTTGCAGTGCCGCCTGCAGTTAAAGCCCTGAGCCACAGGCTGGCTTTTAAGCAGGTGCTTAAGCACACGATGCAAAGAGGTCAGGAGAGCAAATGAACAGCAAGAACTGGTGAAACTCCTGTGACAGCTTGAGGTATGGCCCTCAGGCATCTGGTGGGCCCCTTTCCATGGGTTACAATTCCCTCCTTGCAGTCTGTGAAAGGTAACACTTGCCTGGTGGGCACACAGGTCACTATGAGGATCCAGCTTTTTGCAAACTACTGGCAGATGTGCAATAAACCCACACTGACCTTCTTTCTAAAAGCAAGCAGCAACAAAGACTTATTAATATGCCCTGGGCATAGGAGATGTAAGAAAACAGGTTGATTTCTTGTGCAACTGTTTCTACCAGCTAGGAACTAATGCACCAGGGACAAAAATAAAAAGTCCTCAGAGGAAACTAATACAGGATATCTCACTGGAAACAAAATGGTCTTAAAATGATAGAAGACAAAGGAATAGAAATACACTCTTACCTGACTAAAAGATGCTTTGTAGTTATCAAATAGAGGTGTAACCTTGTTCGTCTGGTTAGACACTACAAGGAAATTATGAAACCCACTTACAATAAAACCTTCTTAATAGTGCCCAGAGCTCTCAGTCCCAGAAGGCAACTGAGAACATCTTTTACCTAAAGTGACTCTTAAAAGCTCAGATGAATAGGAAGGTCAAAAAGCCAAGAGTTTGTGCCATTGAGACAAACAGTTTGCATGTTGCACTGGTCGTGTCTGCTACAGAACAAAAATATCTACCATGAAGTCATATTTGCTTCTTTTTCTGTTCACATATCCAGAAGGAAAGAAGGGGAAAAAAATAATAAAATCAGGTATAGGCTGTCATTCAGAGGTTTCTAATCCTGACAAAACATGTGCCAGTAGCATGCTCCTGTTTGACCTCAATTTGATAACCATAAATCCAGTTCTTCACCAGAAAATGAAGAGGTTGATTTACAAATGCATGTCCAGTCTTTCCAAATGTATCCAATAGCTTTGTGTAACAACGGGTGTTTTCATAAAGCACAATGGTGTGAAAAGGCTTAAATGTACATACAGTAAAAATGAAATCAACTGCTTGAGGTATCATTCATCACATACCAAATAAAAAACTAATAAAAATATTTATAGAATTATATTGTTAACCTGCATTTCTCTTCAGAGTCAGAACTGGCTTTTCCATGAAGCCAGTTAATTTGCTCATAATGATCGACACATGATATATCTCTGAAGACTCCAAAATTAAATTTTCTACTCATTTTCCAGCTGATGAACAAAAGGAAACTGCTCTTCCTGCATAATTAACTTAGCTTATACTCCTATCATTAACAGTCTATACAAGGCTGTATCTGTACCAGCTGTATGACAAATTCTCATCTATGGCCTTGTTATGTATATAGAAGAAAAAATACTTTTAAAAAACCATTGAAAATCACTGCATATTCCAGAAACTTCAGCAAAAATGACCTCACACTAGAGGTGATCTGAAATTATTTTACATACAGATATCCATTGTATTAAGCAATATTTTCAAAAGATGTAGTAAAAATAAGAGCCCAGTATGAAAATACATTGAAGTTTAAGCTTTCCAATCAGTTTAGTGGGTTTACATGAGCAAAATTGGTCTCTTCCTGAAGTTTCAAGAATTTCTCCATTGCAGGTGTAGCTTCTGATTATTTATTAACAATTACTGGCAGAAGCTTATCTGCTTGACAGGAGAGAGAGCATTTAAAATTACCAGAGTACCACATTGCTTTACATCCCAGAAAGGGTGAGGGTGTCTAGCTGGCAGAGTTCATGGAAGTGACAGGGATCCAATCCAGACAATGTCTGTACAGACAACACTGCAGGTTACTTGGTTGCTCAGCTCTTTCACACTGCATTAAGAGTCTTTGAATGCATCAACTCTGGAACAAGCAGAATTATTTTTTTTATTTTACTGGAAAACATGTTGTGGTATTAGGTTAGTAATTTAATCTTGTTGGCAATATAATAGTTATGGCATAGTCCCTCGTTATAAAAGTAATTGCCATAATCATAAGCTACATTCAATTATTTCTTTTTCTACATTGCAGCTGCAGTGGTTTCCCACTCCCAACCTGCCGTCCTGTTCCTGACAAGACAAGAAGGGGCAGAAAGCAGAGCTCACAAAACACTACAACATCCCATCCCCTTCGCTTGCCTAATAGCAAGTGACTCCCCATCCCAGTTAATAAAGAGCTCCTTGTCCCTCCATTATGCAGTGTAATCTTTAAAAGATTACATTCTCATTTGGGAATGAGCCAAGAGCCAGTGGGAAATTCTCTAGTAAATTGGATAGGGAGACAATAATATGAAGGGCAGCTGGATGGAAGCACATTTTTTTGAGGGCATTCCTATTCCTGGGGCCCTCTGGCATTGTTAGAAGTCCTGCAGTCTCGGCTTTTTTCACTGCTCTGTTGTCAGGATAATGCTATTCAAGAAGAAGGGGATACAGATTAGCTGTTTGAAGATGGAATGTGGGGAAACGAATATTGAAAAGTAGGAAGAAAAGAAGAGGAAAGCCCAATTTCTTTTAAGTCTTACCACCTTACACAAAAACAGGGGAAGAACATTTTGTTTTAAAACAATATGTTAAGTGTATCAACTCCAATAGCAAAAGATGCTTTTTTTTCCTTACCCAACTGTCAACAAGAAGGCAATTTGAGCACTCCATCACTAACAGCATATTAAGTATGATTTTGAAAGTAACATTTCCCTCACTGACTCCTTCCCCTTGCCTGCACCTTCCAACAGATGCATTTGCTCTGTGGAATCTACTTTCCATCCCACCATACCTGTGATCCAGGAAGGAGAAAACCACAACAACACAGGGCAGGCAGCCCTATCCCACTTATCCCTTCACAATATAAATTAATGACAAACACAACTGCATTTTTTGTTGTGATTTTTCCCTCTTTCTTTGGGTTTTTTTTGGGGGGGTGTGGGATTTGGTTGGGTTGGTTTGGTTTCGGGTGGGTTTTGGGTTGTTTGTTTTTATTTGGTTTGGGCCTTTTTAGTTTGTTTGGGTTTTTTTACATATATACACACTTTCATTGTTCTTTAAAATATTTTCTCCATAAATCCCATAGATTTATGTATCCAGAAAACTGGATAGCTGACTGATATTTATTTGGTCAATGATGGCATGCATATATTATCATCTCAGTACTTCATTTAGTTAGAAATTACAGAAATCTCGGGAAAAAAGAGAAGAGAAGAGAAGAGAAGAGAAGAGAAGAGAAGAGAAGAGAAGAGAAGAGAAGAGAAGAGAAGAGAAGAGAAGATAAAAGAAGAGAAGAGAAGGGAAGAGAAGAGAAGAGAAGAGAAGAGAAGAGAAGAGAAGAGAAGAGAAGAGAAGCTGTAACAAATGTCCCTTTTTTTAAGTAGTAGACCTTTTCTATCTCCCACAGAAAAATAAGTTTTTAATCATAAGATGAAATTATGGTCATTATTCCCTTTCATGTTACATAATTACTTATTAGGAAGAAGTAAAAAAATAGTTCTCAAAGAAGGGTGTCAGAAAAATTTGGTTTACCCTTAAATTTCTGTTTATCCAAGTACAACTTTCTTACCTGCAGGAGTCAACTAACAATAGTTGCCTTTTGTTAGTCCATGGGAGGCAGTAGTTAAAACACATTAAAATAGAGGATTGTTTGCAATTTAAAATCTTAGTGTTGGGAAGTCCTGATTCAGCAAACTATCTCTCTTCAGCAAACCCCTGCACACATGCTTGAAGTTAACCATATGTTTAAGAGCTATTGAAGTACATGGACTTTGGCCCCATTTCAGAAAATCAGTTATATACACATTTAACTGGCTGAGATGGATGAAGCAAAGAAAAGAAATTTGGATATAAGAGGTGCACCTGAAAAGGATTCCAGCCACACAATAATCCACAAAATAAGAACTTATGTGCAGAGGTGTAATACGCATAATAGTTTTCCTGGTTTTCCTGAAACATGTATGTTGGCTTTTACATCTGTATGAGTTTACTTTACTGGAAAAAAATAGCATAAATGGGAAAGAACCATGGTTATTTTGTCATTATAGGAATGGGCCTTACACAGATGTATACTTCCTAAGGGACATACACAGAGATCTCAGAGATAAGACAGGAGTATGATGAGAGAAGGAATATCTTAGAAAAGACTATAAAGAAAGCAGAAACATGAGCATCCAGACTGACTTTCCACTTTTTCAGGGAAAAGTTATTCTAAAACCCAACATCAACTTAGCACCTTCATGTCTCCTCTTCTCTTGTGCAGCCACATCCCTTGACATTTCATTTCACCATAAAGCTGAGAAACTAATTCCATTTCCTTGGACTGGGGGTGGAAGGGACAGGATGGGCATGGTGGGGAGAAAAGCAAATTTTACTTTTCACATTCCTCAATCTCTGCTCCCCCAGTTCTGCTAAGTACATCACAGGAATACTTTGATATCCGACTTCATAAAAAAGAAAGAGTTGGTTTTTTAATGCCTACTTCATATGAGTACTGATTTTTCACTCTATCTCTCTCACTTGAACAGCCTCATGATAGCCTCCTTCAGCTTGCTTCATGTCTTAGTAATATTATTTTCCTCCTTCTTCTGTGTGAATTTTCCTTTCCATTTTCCCCACCAAGTCTGACCTGGGGTAGGAATACATCTTTTATAAAAGTGAAAAAGAAAGATACTTTTCTTCTTTTTATTTCTAGCCCTCTTTAGCAACCCCTGCTTTCTTGTCTTCCTTCTTTCTCTCTCCTCTAGGACATCAGGGAGGACTCTTCCAACAAAAAGGAGAGACTGGTGAGGTACCTTATTTTTATTTCTTCGTTGATAGGAGAAGAGAAGGTAGGGCTAGAACAAAAACAAGTTGGCAGATAGAAGCCCAGACAATCTGCAGGTTGGGCATCTTTCACCTTTTCTTCTAGGTGTCGTGTCTCAGTGTCAAAGCCAAAACCAGCTCCCTTTCTGTGCCTCCTTCGAATTTCCCTGTACCTTGCTAAGTCCACAGAGAGGGAGGAAATACCACCACGCCACACACACATCTCAGGTGAGGGAGGAAAGGGAGGAAGAGTAAGTATCTTTCAGTGCAGGAGGGGAAGCCACACTGGCCACACACATACTTTAATCTCTGTTGAGAATGAGCTCAGAGACCTTCTCAACCAACTACCAGTAGAGGACTTAAGATTTACTGAAAGCTGCCGTGGCACCTCTTACAAGCTCCATAGATTAGACTTCAACCTTGTACCTTAATGGGTTTTGTCACTGTTTCTTTTGCACTTGTCTTTTATGTAGAAAGGGAATTTCTAACCTTCAGTAAGAAATACTAGTGCAAACTTACAACTAAGGAAAAGGGAGAACACCAAGCTTGCATGACAAGGTAACAAATTTCCCTAAACACTACATTGTAAATATTTACTGAGACTCACAGAAAAAAAAATCAGCAAAACCTTCAGAGAACAAATTTCCAAATAAATAAATAGCATAAAATCAAAAGGGGCACTAGTCATTTTCTGGAATTCCAAAGAAAGAAAAAAAAAAACTTTTCCAGGCTCACAATGATTTTCCTATCCACATTAAGCGTATTTTTCTATCAAGATTTCTCTTAATAATAGTATGCCATAAAGGATCATTAGGCAGGGAAAAGGGTCAGAGCAAGGATAATAAAGATGAAAAGAAAACTGCTGAGAGTTCACCTCTGCTGTTTATTTTGAGGCACACTTAAGATTCGAGTCGGAGAGTCCTAATTGTATTCAAAGATTTAGTTCTCTAAAGAACATAAACAAAACTAGCAAGGGGTATCAGCCAGAATAAAGCTTTCTTCATAATCATAGAATAAGGTCAGCTTTTGTTTGTTCTTTTATATGATAATATCCACTCTTTTGTGTTGACATTTAAATGTTTTAAAATGGAGGAAATAAGTATCTGAAAACTAATGGCCTATTTCTGCGGGCACAGCTCTTTTAGCATGTTCTCATACTTTCTAGCTTCTTTTGGTTGTGCTTTCCTTATGAAGCATTTTAAAGCTTTTACACCTAATCTAGGTTAGCATGCTCTGGTTAGCAGCTTGTATCCATTGAAAAGCAAGGCAATAATCCATCTAGGTTCAGGGCTTTTTCATAGAACTGATGCAGAGCTGTGTCAATTTTAATGTCATGCTATGGAGAGTGCATGTAGCTCTCTCCACTTTAGAGGATTAAAAGTGACCTCTCTTACCAAAATCAATAAGGGCAGCTTGCTGTGACTAATAGGTTGTAGAAATTCAAAAGAGACAGTTTGTAACACTGAGTTCATTCTCCCCGTGTCTCTCCCCACCCAGCCCCACACTGGCTGGCAGAGCTGCACTTTGACATGTACACTCACATGGCAACCCAGTGTCTTTTCCCTTCCCAGGGACCAGACCAAGCCACACACAGTTCACTCACATTTCAGGGAAGAAAAAAAAGCTGGTATTTATTTGATAATAGTGGACCTGGCAACTTTTGCAGAGAAGCATATGAGAGAGAAACCAGAATGAGGAAACAGTTAGTATGTATAATTTTTACCTCCCTAGTATGATTTTTAAAAGGCCCTGTTTTTACATATTAGCGGGACATCAACAACTACCCAGATACTTCACATCACATCACGACCACAGTTGGTTTTTTTCCGGTCTCTTAGCAAGGCTTTTCTCCCTTCAGATCTTTGCCTAGTTGTAATAGGTTAAAAATTTAAATTCCATTAAAGTCAATGAAATGCCCCTGAGATGTATGACGCTATACATCCCACTCTTGCATTCATTTACTGCCATCACATGTGACCAGTTGTTCTGGCTTATTTCTTCTCTCCACTATTCCTTTCTTTACTCTGAAGTACATCAGATTTAAAAGTTAAATATGTGCACTACTGGAAATGGGACATGCTACAGCATGCACACAACTGCACACAGACTCACTTTACAAGAGAGTTTTCAGTTTTTCTGTTTCATATTTTGTATATCTAAAGAACACTAGCAACTCAGATGTGGATCTCCCACTGTAAGGTGAAGGTACCCTTACTCTACTGGATGTCTTCGACTTCCCACTTATCCTGCTTGATGGACAAATTAAAAATCCTTACCCACAGTTCATAGCTTGTGGACATTTTCTCCACCTAACAATCACCATCATTGTCTTTATGCCAAAATAACAAGACTTGCCTTGGGGGAGCAAGGGAGAAAAGAGGCTGAAGTTATGGGAGGAACCCAACTGTAAAGGTTTAGGAGTCCCTACGGAGGTTTATAAATAGTTGACTGCCATGTGCAAAATGTGAAAGAAACCCAGTCAGCAAAAGAGCTGTTGCCGTTTTGAAATCTTCCAACTACATCTAGTTAGGCAGTAGACAGTGTTATAAATAAACAATAAATCAAGAAATTATTAGCATCTGAATTTTGGCAAGATAATAAAATGTGTAGGGGTATAATCAGCAAATAATAGGAAAGATCTGCAAGTAAACCCACCAATTAATGATAAATAGGACTTGGCTCTGGCTAACTTCACCAATGTGGATCTCATTAGATGGCTGTGGAATCTGTTCCTGCAGCAGCCCTCTCCGAGTGAGGGAAAGGTGAGGTAACTGAAATGTCAGCACACCCAACCCTCGCGGTTCTTGGGCTCCAGGATTGTAACCACCTGGGCCAAAATGACAACCTTATGCTGCCGTGAAGGCCATGCCACAGTGTCCCAGTCTTAACCAATAGGTTTCCTTGCCTCAGCTTTTGGACAATTCTTCTGCAATCCCTTCTCAGCAAAGGAGACCAAAAACACTCAGCTTCGCTCTCTGGAGAGAAAGAATCCTTCTTTCCTCTGTTCACCTTGCTTTATTAACAATACCTCTTACAGAGAGAAATGCCCCCAAGCAAGCTATATCACTTAAACAGATAAATAATTTGCACACCAGGCAGGGGGAAGGGAGAGGGAAAAGAGACCCTGCCTTATTAGACTAGAAACAGACACACCATGTTAATATGAAGGATCAGCATATGGTTCTAATAGGCTTTCTAAAATGATTTATCAGCTGTGATTAAGCCCTTGACCAGCATGTCTATCTTCATAAATAAAGGAAAAGTGCACCTTGCTCTGAAGTGTATCAGCAGTATCTTATTACCCACCCAACCATGGAGACTGCAGCCCACTCTGGGGAGCAAAGAGCTCGTGTTTAATAGCAGAGCGTATGCTCTAAAGAGACTGCCAAGATTTAGGGGCTTTACCTAACAGATAGACTTATAAAAATGCCACTACAGGAAAGGTTTATCCGTTTTTCATGTGCCATCCAGTCCACGCTGCTGAAATCTGAACTGGTAACAAGGAAGCTGTGCCATTAAAAACATTCCTAGGAAGACCAAGGCAAAAGGCACAACTTCGCTGTGTTGTTGTGAAAAAAATGTTGGAATGAAATCAGATAGGCCTCCTTTTGTTGGGGGTAGCCAAAATACAGAAAACATAACAAACCTCCAAGCATTACAAGAGGGTGATTCAGCTTCTTTGGGACAGACACAATAATAAGAAGGAAAGTGGACTGTCCTGACTGAGCTCTGCAGGATGATTCATCAGCTGGAATTCAGAAGAACATGGAAGGATGATGGTTAGGGAGGTTTAGCTGAATCAAAAACGTATGCTCTCAAGATTTGCCTTTCTGCATGATATAGGCACTTATTGCTAAAAAAGCATTCAGGCCTTCTCTCTGAGTATGAGGATCTAAACCTATAAATCTGCTCAAAAGTCCATTCAAGATAAGATACACCCGCCTGCCAGCAGAATATAAGATGCTGTTCCATCAGCAACAAGCCTAAATTAAAGCCTATTCTTGTGAATATTTCTGCTGCAAGGTCACAAACTTTGTCTTGACAGCTTTCCTGCGCCATTATGCAGAAAGTGTCCTTTTTGTAACACAGTCCAGTGTGGCAACCAAGTGCCTGGAGATGGATACGTGCTCAAAACAAGACTCATAAAGCCGGGGACTGAAGCACCAACTGTGGAGCTGCCATCATATAAAATACAACAAACCACCACATGTCTACCATGAAATCCATGAAGGTTAAGAAGTTAAAATCCAGCAAGCCTACCCATCTGGAGAGAGGAGGAGAGCATTCTTCCTGTCTTTAGCAACACTGAGCAACAGCTGATAAATCTTTAACACACATGGTCTGTGGGATGCCCTATGCTGAGACCAAGGAGATATGGAATCAATCCGAGGCTCTGCCACAGACTTCCTGTGCAATTTTCAGCATGTCACTTGAGCCCAGATCCTTTATGGTAGCTCTCTGATTTACTCCTGCTTTGTTTCAATTAGAGCAAGGCACCAAAATGTTTTTGAGGGTGTCTATCAATCTTTTGGGGCCATGCTGCTGAAGAGATTTAGGAACCAAATGAGATAGAAAGCTGCTCTCTTGGCAGAATGGTGGAGACGACCCAGATACCCTGCAATTCTCACTCCACATATGTGATTCCTTCCAGAGCTTGGTGTCACACTACAAAGGAGCTCTGGAAAGCAATGTCCTCTGGAATCTGTTTTTTCCCTTAGAAAATAAGAGACAGAGCATTTACCTTCTTCATAAGAATACTGCAAAAGTTAATTTAATTAAGAAAAAAAAGGGTGTTGCAAGCCAAAAAATGAACCCAAAAAGCAGACCAATAACCTGATGCAATTAATGCATGTGAAAACCCAGAATAACCCTCAGAAAAACTCAGATACAGAGTGACAGTGTATCTTTCCAGTACTTCAATGTGTCACCCAGAAAAAATGCTGTGGTATGAGGATGCTTACATCTTCAGAGATATAGATGTTATATTTAGAGTATAGGAACTATTACACTGAAACCTTTGAATGCAGGGTGATATTTTGGACTTTGAAATTTGGAGTTTTGAGCTATCACCTTGACAACAGCTTAACTGATTGATAAAGTAACAGCTTGAAGTTATTACAATATGTACAACAATGGTACCCTGGCACTTAAGTACTGTATTAACATAAACAATTTCTAGTCTTACGTTGTGTCTACTATGACATACTGAGTATATAAGATACTTAATCTCAGTGGGAAAATAAGAAATCAGAGGGCCCTTTGAATTAAAAAAAATATGGATGGTCTTACATCATGTTTAGACAAATGCAGGGAGAATGTACATATGTGCATTTACGATAGCATAATTTTTTAAAAAAAATCAAAATAGTAAGCATTTAAACATAGGTCTTTCCTTCCATTGTACAGACTATCAGACAATGAGCCAGAAGTGCTCCAGGAACAGGCTTATGAGTTGGTTGGTTTGTATTATTTCACAAGTGAAATTTAGTCCTTTCAGAGCACTTGCCTCTGAAACATCTACTGAAACATCTCTGAAACCCTGCTCTTCTCCAGGACTCTACTGGAGTTTCAGAGTACTTACAAGGGAAAACTGGGGCTAATTTGTCACCCATCAGCCAAGCCAACCACCAAAATGAACACTTAATCCCTGTTCTTTCACCAAGGGAGTGCATTGCCAGCATTACCCCATAGCCTATTAGTATTACAATACAGGCCTCTAAAACTCAAACACTTACACAATGTGCTTTATCAACATATAAATATTTTTTCTTCTCATATAAGGGTACATTACCACCCTTTCCTGGCTAAGGGCCCCATTTACTGCACTGCTAGTTTCAGCTGCTGTGATGTCAACTATTAAGTACAGGCAAAATCCCTTATGATTTTTCTGTAATACTTTTCAAAACAGGGGAAAACCTATGGGCTAGACACATATTGCATGAAATTTAAGCAAGGTGTGGAAATTAAGTTAATTTTTTCACCAAACTATACTACTCTAGAGACAGATTCTATCATTTCCACCTTGCTTGGAATTATATCATCTTCCCTATACTCATAGGCTACAGAACCAAACTATGACATTCAGCAAACATTTGCAAGAAGTTTCTTCTGGAGGTCAGAGAGTCACTGAGTTCATCATGAAATAGTGATGTGCTATAAGCTATACAAGTGCATTTTATCTACTTTCTTATGCTGATACACAGGAATATATACAAGGTAGAAAGACATCCTAGAAGGTACAAACCAAATATATGTCTTTCAAACACATATCAAACTGTAGCATCATCCCTTGTTTAACACAACTAAACTGGATACTCAGGCTTTTTATTTCTTCTGCAGTCTGAAATTATTTAACCACTGCAGGCTTTGTATTTGGTTTTGTTCCTCTTCTTTACTGGACTACTTCTATTTGTTGATGCTTTTCTAGCGGTGAGGTGCCTGCCTTAGGATAGTACACTTAGAACAGGAATATTAGGCCATGTAGAGGACTAATGAGCTTCCTGAACTGGCACTGAACAACCCACAGTAAAATCAAGCTGTAATTAAGAATAGCCATTTCCCTTCCTCATTTGCATAATTTATACATTATCTTGCAGCACTGAACTGCAGTTAGAAGATTTCAGAGTTTCAGGATAAGTCTTAGGAAGTGATGCATCCAAGCTCTAGCATACACAGAATGTGATTTTAAACATGGTCTCATGTTGAAAATATTCAGCTCACTATTTGTAAATGCTATTTGATGCAATACTCTACTTGCTACAAACAGCATATTTCCACTTTTTCTCATTTCGCACAGGGAGGTCAGGCTAGATGCATTTTAATGAAGTGGGTCCACCAAGTTATTCAGAAACAGACCCTGACTCTTCCCATCTCTGACATTATCCCCCCAGCCCCAACTCAATGCTCAAAACAAGATGTGACAACAGTAGCAGCAAAGGTCATGTGTTTGCAATTACAACCCACTACAAATGCTTTGGATGCCTCATGTTCCAAGCAGTGTAAGCCTAAAACCTGCAGCCGGTGGGCTAAGACGGTCGTGTGATCTGCCAGCACTACCTGCCTTGTTGAGCTGGGTTGCAAGTTTTGTCTGGGTCCAAGCTGTCAATTGCTAACTTTAACAATTACAATTTTGCAAGCAGAAATATAGTATAGGTATGCTGTTACCTGTGCTAATTTTGGTGGTGAATTTGGGAGGTAGGACGCTTGTTTCAGGAAGAGCGCTGTCAAGGTGATGGAAAAAGCCTCTTTCTCACATGCTTATCCATATGCTTATTGCTGATCTGTAGCATCCCTTGCATTTAGGGAGCAGGTCTTTCTCAAAGAGAGACTTCCAGCCAGTACAGGATGGTATAAACAGCAGAGAAGCCAAAACAAACTGAAAAACCCCATCCCAGTTATAGCTTTATTTTTCTCAGTTCAGGTCCTGGAGGTCATCATCATCATTATTGTTCCTTGAGTCCCCTCAGTCCCTGAGCAAAGGCTAATCCACATACATTGTCGGAGGTGGTCCTTGGCGGATTATCTTACAGCCATAAGGCATACCTAGTGTGAGAGGCATATAGAGACACTTCTTCCACCTTACCCATGAGCAAGTGTGGCAGAAGGATGTCAAGTGATTTCTTCCTGGATAAGAAGCTGGGATATTAATGCAAGTGCTTTCGACTCAATGGTACCTTTACAAAAAAAGGTACACATGGTGTTCCTAAACCCATGCACTCACAGCTTCACAGCTAATTTGGAAAGTCCCCAGCCTGCATAACCAGCTTCATCACAACAAATTCTCATGGATTATCCATGGGCTCCCACCCAGAAGATTACAAAAAAAAAAAATGCAGCTACTTGAACTTTATCCTCTGACTTTTCAAATTATGACTCTCAAGGAGCAAAAAAAGCCAATGAGAAATGAAAGTGTTTTTCTGTTACAAGATTCCAGTGTCAAGCTGTGTGCTAAGCCACAGTGATATACTAAAATAAACAAAAGTGTTTCTTTCAGAGTCCAGAGAAATTAATATGACCAAAAATATTTTTGGAAGACTTTTCTGTGCAGTGAGTAAGATTTCCATGCAGTTAACCTTAGTCTCCATGTGTTGGTAGGTCCATTAGGCCAACACTACATCACACTCATATTCCAGGGACAGGCTGTTAGAAGCATTTCCTTAGGGATAGCTGCAGCCCAAGGAGTCTCCTTCTGTCTTGGCCTTTGTCTCTTGCATTTGTGCAAAGCCCAACTGGGGCCCGCTTCAGATTCCTATCTGACAGTCAGTCAGTAATGTAAGAAGGAACATACAGCAGACTAATTGGAAACACAGAGCAAATGTTACAGGTTAGCCAGCTAGTGAGACTTATGCCCCTTTTATTTTCTTTCCTTTTTTTCCTTTTTTCACCCTTTTTTTTTTTTTATTTCCCACCCCCATGATCACTTATTTGCTCCCTGGACATCACCAATGGCAGCTGCAGGGGTTGGTAGGAGGGCAGAATAAGACTCCCAGAGACTGCTAAACAGCTGGAATTATCAGGTAAATTGATGCCCTTGTCTAGGTTTTAATCAGATTTTGCAACTATCCCTTACAAACTGAAATCTCTCTGCCACATCAAACGCTGCAGTCTGTGGCTAACTGCACTCAGGTCCACCTCAGTAGATTTCTCCTCTTCTACTCCTGCAAAATAAAACACCAGGCACAGAGAAAAACTTAGAAATCCCGTAATGGACAAAGAAGTAGGAGTGTACAGAAATGTTCTCCCTGATTCTAAGACTCCCCTCAGCAGAACCTAAACCACAAAATTTTTAACATGTCTAAAATTAGGCACATTTATCTCAATACATGGCTGTTTCCTAACATTTGTCCAACACACAAAGCTGTGAGGGTCAATCTGTGCAATTTTCCCAAAATTTGACCAAAACTTGACCTCTCTTACATTTGGACATTCTTATTCCTTGCTCAGCATACCATGACACAGCCTCTCTCCTCCTCTATCTGTCCCAGTCTCTTTCCATATGAACCACAAATAAACCATACCTAGACTCCCTTCCTTGTAAGCCAAAACCAAGCTGCTCCTGGACTCCCTTCCCTTTCTACAAGCCTCCTCTCCTGTTCTGCACCTCAGCAGGCAGCTTTACCTCTTTTCTTGCTGGCTTCTCTAGTGCACTAAGCTCTTTTACAATTCTTTGAAAATTTTAACAGCACTTTAGGATCCCTGAAAACACTCTTAACTGTCTTTGGGTACAGGAGTACACTAACATATACAAGGTGGCCAATATAATTCAACCTAAACTTCAGAATACTGACAGAATAACTTCAGAATAAACTAAAAGAATACTAATTGAAAATGGGATATGTTATCTACTAAGTATTTCAAGTCAAAGTTTCCCAGCTCAACTTGAATGCTTTATGAGAAATACAGAAACAAAATAAAGCTGGTATTGATGATGAATAAATCCAAGGGCCCACTGTGTTGTGGAGGAGTCAAAAAAAAAAGAAAGAAAAAGAAAAACTTTTGCTCGTAAGTAAACGCCCCTTCATAAGCCAAATTTCCCTGTAATGTATTTGAGCCAGTTTGCAATCCTCACTTCAAAGATGATATAATTTTCCCAAGCCTCTCCCTCAAGAGGTGTGTGGTTTGTGTTATAGTTCACTTAAAAGCAGAGACTTGGAATCAAACCCTAGCAAACAGAGTTACACTCTTTTTTTGTTATTTAATACTGGTTTTTTGTTGGTTTGGGTTTTTTATTTTCTGTCAACTGCTTCAATAGTTTTAAAAAGCACATCACAATTTATAGTGCCACCTAGTTTCCAACCAAAAGGTTACTACTAGGTAGTAGAGCTCAATTTGCTTTCTCACAGGTTAAAGGACACTTCCTTTAACGTTTCAAGGAATCAGAAAGGGAGGAAGGGCTTGGTGTACTCACACTCACCCTTTTGTTGTTCTCTTCTTCTTGTGCCTTCCTAAACTCGTGCTCTAGGGAGCAGTCGATGTCGTTGAAGAGGCCAACTTCCTCACAGTTCTTCAGAAAGCGTGTTGGTGTAGGAGTCTGATCTGAGAGCAAGACAAGAAATGATCATTGGTGCTTAATATTAAAAGGAGAGGGAGACAATTAAATAGTCTTCCAGGAAAAGAGAGGTTCTAACCAAACTTCTCTTTGCCTTCCCAGCCCTACCAACCACACCATCATTAAAAAAACCCACACAGCGCTGGATTTCAAGACTAAACACTGCAGGCATCCAGTGCTTGCCATCAACGTCCGAAACCAGTCAGCAATCATCATTTGGGCAGAAAGACAACAGCATGGGTTTTCCCAGGGCACATAACACAAGTGCATCTCCTCAGTGAGTGCAAATGGTCATTAGAACTCTCTATAAACCTCAAAAAACAGGCGCATGCAGAACCACGCACAGTACATCTCGTAATGCACATTTAGACCACAGCACCCACGTTAACTGCTGTGGATACACACTAGTTAATGCCTTCAAGTGCTCAAAAACCACCTCAAACATACACATACTTAGCAAAAAAGGTAGCCATGGCAAGAAGTTTTGCTTCCAACACAATTTTTGAAGGAAGAGTTAAACAGCATTTAGAAAAGCTATGAAAAGTGAAATTCTGGACATGAAGAAGCATCCTTTTGCATTTTATCCCTGAAAGTGTTGATAATACATGCAAAACCATGAAATTTGGAGTAAAAAAAATTTTAATGCCTTCATCTCTAGGATTTTTCTGCCCTCTCAGAATTAATAGAGGAAGGGCCGTATTCTCTTTAGTGCCACAGGGGGGAGGGACTGAAGCTATTACAAGGTTTTCTGACACCTTTTCAAAAACCTGCAAGACAGACAAGCTAAATTGCCATGCAGACTGTAGTTTCAGTGATGACCTTGGCTGGTCTTTCTTCAGGAAATGAAAAATCAAGCCCAAATTTGGGAACCAAAGACTCCCCAAAGCACAGGTCTGAGACACCTCTATTCATTCTGAGGCTAGTTCCCGATTATTCCACCTTGGCTCCTTTCTCCCAAGGCTCTGTTCCAGCTCAAGATGCTTTGTACCTGATTTTACAGAAAGACTGGGCTCACTTTGTTAAAAAATAATCTTCAGCACAGTCTTGACCACTACCTATTGTTTGTATTTCATTCTTTAAAGAATGAAAACACTGTCATATTAAACCCCATTGCCCATATTGGGTCAATTCTAACCTCAGAAAAAAGCTTCCCACTTCAGTGAAGCAAAAACTGGTTTCTTGCACCTAGCTAAGCTGGGTCAAGTTCTAATATTACCCTCTTACAGCAAGCAGTTACCTGACACAATGAATTTTACATGATCAGGATAGAAATGCACATCAGCCCTTAATTAAGCAGTACAAAAGCAAGGTACACAAAAGAAAATGCAGTTTTCACTTAGAAACTAAGGAAGACGATCAACCTCCTCCATTATAAAGCGAGGAGAAGCCAATTTCCACCTGTATCAAGCATGGTCCTCCAGGTTTGACTTTCACAGGTAATCCAAGGGCAAAGACACTCATTTGCATTTATATTTCTGATGGAACATCAGAATGCAAGTCCCTAATGTTAAAACTCTTTTTTCATTTCTTTTGGCTCAAGCATGCTACTTATGAGCTTAAAGGAAACAAACTTCAAGCGTTTGGGAATGCACACTTATTTATCTACTAGCTTTCACAGCTAACTACTGTATTACCAGAGTTCGAAACATAAGTTTCTAAGAATCCTGCAAGAACTCAGCATAAGGAGATGAGTTGACAAGGTGCTGGCATTGATGGGAGCTGAAGACACTCAGCACTTTACAGGTCCATATCCTAAATAAGCAGTGCCAAACAAATCTCTAGAGTAACCTCAGTAAACTCAGTAGATTTACACCATGGTTGTTTTTGGCCGTTGGACAAAACAGTCCAGTACGTTGGAGCTCGTACTGGAAATGAAGTGCACTAAAATGCAGGAGAAATAGATTTAATTTCCAAAAAGGATTAAATGCTACTTTAGTGAACAACACCATTGTTTTGTAGAAAATCAAAGACAATTGTTGCTGTCTTCCTGGACACAAAGTGCACATTAGTATCTGAATGTGAGGTAAACAGAGGAAATGTTTTACTGTTAGAAGTGGTATATCCATACTAAATAATCAAGGTATCAATTTCATGGCCAAGATGAGAAACTATGGCTCATAAAGAAGTTGATGCCATCACTTTTACTAGAATCAAAAATCCTGGGTTTCGTCAGAGTTGCTTGGGCCCAGAACTGACACCAAAAAAAAAAAAAAAAAAAAAAGTTATCTCATTGAAGTAAATCCATTTTAACAGTGAAAAAAAGCAAGCCAGACCAAGAATGTGACTTCAAATGCAAAAGGGGCTCAATGGCTTCTTTTCTCTGATCGTGCTGAAAGTCTATCGTCTGCACCATAAGATAACCTATGGTGTGTCATGGTGAACTTTCCAATTAACTCTTTTAATATCTCAAAAGATCAAAACTGATAATGACATTGTTTACGCCACCTACATATTGAGATGGTGGACTTATTTTATTACCTCAGTCTCCCCATATTGCTACTGTAGTTCCTTTGCTCCAGAAATCAGACTGGCAGGAATTCACGTCAAGATTTTTGTTAAAACAGGCAGCCCCTCATTTATCCCAACTGAGGAAGGAGCACCACCAGCCAGCCAGCCTAAACTTCATCCACAGACCTGCTGGAAGTCAGCTCAGTCAGATGTAAAACAAGACCTGCCTTTCTAGTTCTAATACTTCAGCCTTCAACATTCACAGAAACCAGAAAGGCCACAAAACCTCTGTTTGTATGAGAGCAGACTTTAAAATGTTGAGACTCTGTGTAGTAAAGTACTTACACTGCACATACACTGCACTCATTGGTTTCAGGATTTCAAGGCTACCAAGTCTAATGAGCTTGTTTTCCTCCTGAGCAACCAACTATTTTGCCTCTGCAAAACACCAGTTCTCCTTTAGGATGTGGGCAAATTAGTAGAAGAAATTTCTCTCAACACCTCAGAAATTCTTTTACCTAGATTAGGCAAGCCTTTGTGTTTTAATTGGGAAGAGTATCACAAAGACCCTAGCATAAGCTACAAAATCAGGTCTCCCAGAATTAATAAAACATTCCTAATTCTCAGCACTTAAAAATGCATTAATAGTTCCAACAGCTTGTGCCTGACCTCATTGTTCCTTGTTGGTACAAACAAAGCTTTTGTTGCTATCACCAGCTCCCACAACTATTGCAGACTCACTGAGAGCAGGGCTCTGATTTGTTGCTCTTCAGCAACTGGATGAGCGAGACCCATCTGGACCAAAACTCGGGCAGAGCCAGCACCACTCTCAGCATTCCTGCTGAGGACACACATTACATAGGAAACTGTTCTGCAGGCACACTGCTACTCATAAAACCCAGGACTCTAATGCCACAAACTGTATTTTGTATTGGCAGCTTGGGATACAGGGTTATCTAGGTTAACCCAAGACACCTGCCGGCTATATATACCGAGATATATAAATATATGTATATATATACTGAAACATATATATATATATATCGATCAGCTATCCCATTGTTCGACATGTAAAAATCTTTCCATCCTCAACTAGTTCCATCCTCTAGAACTAGTTTACTGTCCTTTGAGGCATCTACCTCTAGCCATCTGTCACTTCATAGGTAAACCTGTCATCTGATAATTACTTAGGAAGTTTTTTCTATCTCAACTTTATCACCAGCTTATACACCAATTTTGTCAAGCTTCAGACTAGGCAATGAAAATATTGTTCAGCCTGTTACTCAGGGGAATAATCAGCCTTTCTGATGACAAAGTCATGACCAGAAAGGCTGCAAGAAACATTAAGTTTAAATAAGCCTCAAAAATGTAAATGGGCAATATATAAGCCCCAGAACAAGCCCAGATGATCTCACCTGTGCAGATCCCAAGTTAACCTACTGTATCTTATAGGAAGGAATTTCAGATGCACTCAGCAATCATATTCTGACCAGAATTTCACATACTGTGTATATTTTGGTAGCCGACTTCTGAAAACCTGTCCTCAATGTCTGAAGTGATACCTGATTTTTCAGACTCATTAGAAAAATATATATGTGGTAAGGCAATGGGGAACTTGAAGTCTTCAATAAAGTCAAAAGGTTCCATTATGTACTCATGACATTTGGCAATGCATGGGGGTTTCTCTGTTGTTGTTCGTTTGGGGATGTGGGGATTGAAATAATAGTCTCAGAAAGGACACTCAGTCTCAATACATTGTTTTCAAAACAACAGCTCAGGAAACACAACATAAGCTTGCTACACAGAAACTTACTTGATTTATCCAGAATGTGTTTTGTAAAATTACCTTCAATTCCTGAGTTTAATCCCTCAAAACACAAAAGGAAACTTTAAAGCATGCCACCAGTTTAAAAAAGCCCAGGAGAACCAAGGGACACTTATGTGAAAGAAGCCTTCATTTTGAGAAAAAAAAAAAATTAAAAATTCTGATTTGCTAAAAGATACCTAACAGCACAGCTCTGAAGTGTGTAACCTGATTCTTCATTTTTCTTTAAAAAAAAAAAAAACTGTTTAGTCTGATGTGCAATAATAATAGACATTTGGCTTGTTCAGCTGTGGGCTCTGTTGAAGTTATACACTTACCCGTGTTGTACTTTCATACAATGATAACAAAGTCACAGTAATGGGGCTAGCACAGAAATTTGAAGGGCTGCCCATCAAGCAGCCACAAAGACAGAGGAATGTCCTGAGAAGTTCAGAAAGGTTTCTTCATTGATTTCACAGGTTTCTACCCAAGTGCACTGAGGAGCTCAACATCATAACACATCAGCCAGGTGGAGAAAGAGGAGGGGAAGAAGAAATGCACTCAAAAATAGGTGGTGAAACTGCTCCCACCCAGATGAGGGCTACCAAGAACTTTACTGCTTAAATATGTACTCTTTAAAGCACTGGTTGGACTTTCCTGGAGGGGTACAAGTAATTTTTAAAGTCTTCTGGTCACTCTGAAACTGACAAGTAAATGTAAGAAAATGTTTCATTTCATTTTTGATAAAGTAAGGGACACAGAAGCAAACAAGAAAACAAACTGCAGTATGAATCCTTATACCAAATCATTTTGCACACCTCAAAATTCATGCCTAGATAAACCTCTCTGTGTAAACTACAAGAAGGAAAAAATTAAGGCAGCCAAGGGTGATGTAAATTATCTCACTGACACAGGCATTACCTGGGAAAAGGAATACCTACCTACCTTGCACTACCTTTATTACAGGCACTTCTTCTATCTAGACAAAACTATTTCTATCTCCACGGTGGCTTTATCACCAAAACTCTAGAGGATTTGGTTTCAGTAAATAGAATGAGGAAGGAAAATTGGTTTCTATGTAGATATTCCCCAGCTCCCAAAGTTCAGTTCCACAGGACTTTTAGTATTTCCCCAGAGGAAAAAATCTATTCCACAGGCATTAATATTTTGGTGTTTAAACACAAAAGCTTTTTCACACAACAAAATGTAGAATTTCAAAGCAGGGCAAACACTGTTCACTCAGCACAACAGCGAAGAGTTGATATCTATTTCAGTAAATTTAACTATAAAGTTGCCTGCAATGGTGACTAGCATGCAGAACTTACATAAGATATCCTGTGTTATCTCAAACAGCTCTTTTTTAGCTGGAAAGATGGAAAATGAAAACATCAATGACTCTCTATCCACACTCTTAACAAGACTTTCTAACAAACAAAATAAAATACATACAACAAAGAGGAACAAATAACATTAATTTAAAAAGACAGAATTGTGTTGTCAAGTTGTGCAACAAAAGTATCACTTGCATTTTAGTGCAATGCCTCTAGTGGATTTTCCTTCCGTTTATACAGTCAGAGAACAGAAAGCTGTTTGGTGTACATGGGAATCTAGAGTTTCTGAACTGGTTCACCAGATTTAATGTGACTTGTTCTTCTTCAGACAGCATGAAAAAAATGGTAGAAAACATAGTGAAGCTGGTTGATAACTTGGAATCTCCTGGAAAGATACCTGATAAACCAGCACAGGAGCAATTGTTGCAATCAGGTCATGCACCTTTGTTTACTAGACACTGAGCCCACCTACATAACAACATATAACTTCACATATAACATAACTTTACCTCTCCCTTAGAAGCTGATATTTCAGACCCAAACACAGATTTCACACAAAAAACAAGTTCCTTCTTCCCAATTCATATTTTGCTTGGTTTCTAAGATGTCTTGTACAAGACCAGCAGTTTATAGTTTTCTATAAACTGTTTTCTAAACAGTTTCAGTGCCTACTTCCAGGAACAGTTTATAGAAAACATGCTTAATGTGTGTTAAATATTACTGATATTATAGTGAAACCAGACTGGGGATTTAGCTACCTCTGTAAACAGAGTAAATAATTCTAAAGCATACAGTGTGTTATTTTTCATTACTAATTGCTAATAATAAATGGATCATACAGAACAAATTAAAAGATAGTATGCAACATACTCGAAAAAGCATTAGAAAGTCTGACTTCTAGGCAGCTTAGGAGAAAGAAGGGGGAAAAAATCCAACACTGCGCCTGGCTTATTACAGAGCAATTGCTGCTGCAATTCTTTGAACTTCCTGATGACAGGAACAATTTTTTTAAAAAGTCGCATAAGCAAAAATGCAAAAAACAAGGAAGACATGAAGATAAATGTCTAAGAGAAAAGTCTGTCTCTTTTTCCCGTATATCATTAATTTTTCATTCAGAAATCTAAGAATAAAACATCTCAAACTTTAAGGTATTTAGATTTCCCCAGGGTTTCAGTGGGTAATGAAACAACTATTTTTCAATGTCTTCCTGCAGAGAGTAGATGATCTATGATGCTTCCTGAGTAAGGACTGCAAAATGCCAAACAAATTCAGCAAACAAACAGAAAAAGAGGAATCAATACACAGCAGAACCAAGTTGCCAGGCCATTACAGTCAGGAACATTGGCCACAGTCTTTGGGAACACATGTGGCTTTTTACTCTTTAACTACTACAGAGGATCATCATAAACAAACCTCAAAAAATATATCCCTTAGAAGCAATCTCAGAGTCTTTCTGGCCAGAAAATTCTGTATTAGTATGTACAGTTGGCTAACTGCAGGTTTAGGGGGCCCAGTACCAGTGGTAGTGCTGGAAGACAGTCATTCTTTTTGCTGGGGAAAGCAACCCATAGGAAGGAGCAGGACAGCTAAATCATAGAAGTTACCTAACACAAATGGAGCTACTCTGCTCAGGGGCCTCCTGATGACAGAATAGATTCCCTAGAAACTGCACTCAAACAAAAGTCTTGCCAAACAGAAAGGTTTAACAAAAGCCAGCACTTGCACAGGGTGAATGTGCCCCCAGCACAGACATCTTCGAGCAGTTTCACCGCCAGAGGACATAGCCAAATGCAAAAGAAGCTTTTTCTCATTTGTGCTTGCAAACACAGGATTCTGAGGGCATAGCTGGCATTCAGGCACTTTACAAGACCTACTCTTCAAAATGCTGTGTACTGTTTCTTTCTAAACTTAGTCCACTCTGGCATTTTAAAATGTAAAAGCAAAAAAGTTCTATTTGGGAAAAAGGCTGTCCAACTTCTCATTGGTGCCCAAAGTCCCAACAAAAAACAAACAAACAAACAAAGACCTAAATATTTGCAAGCCATTGTTACTTCATTATGGTTTTCATAAAAACGGAAACAGTTTAACCAGAAAAGAGTTCATCTGCTGTAGTCCCTTTAATGAATATACATTTATATCTGAAATGGCACAATTTACCTTGAAGAAGCCCATTGCAAAAGACAAATGTCAAACACTGCTGAACATCCACACACGCATTTGCAACATAGGGGGGTATTCTACCATTACTTTGAAACCTGAAAAATTCTAGAGATACTATTCTAAATAGTCCATTACTATAGCCCAAAGAATAAACAATAGGAAATGGGATAGGAGAGGAAAGAAGTAAAATGAAGGGCTAGCTTGACCTTACCCAGCACTGGCTGAAGCCCAGCAAGACATTGATACGTGGTTACACAGACAAGAGCACAGACAGACTACATAAGAAACATACTACTCAGGAAATTATAGAGTGCACTTGTACCTAATACCAAATAACCCCTGTTTATGAAGGGGGAAGTGCAGAGAGAGATGGAGAAAGAGTACTGGATATCAGCACTGGATTACCTTTCTGGTTATGGCTGTTTGCAGTGGGCAGCTCCTGAGCCACCACGCAGGTGGCTCATACAATGTGGCTTCTCCCAGCTGCTGAAGCGAGTCTGTCCAAGCTGCTTAAATAACTAGTCTTACAGCAACAGCACAAATGCACCTCATTAACACTCTCACTGCTGGGCTCCCAAGTGACATGCACTTAAGTGCCTGTATTTCACTGGGAATCAATGACAGAGTTGCCAGAATGCCTGAGGTTCAGTGATTTCTTTCCCTCTCATGGCAAACTTATATGAAGGCAGAAGAATGGCAACTGTCTTTTGTTCAAAGATATGCATTCTAGCTTAATTCATCTCTCCTTGTTATTTAATTGGAGCTGGGGCTTTTTAAAACCAATCTTGGAGTCATTTTGCCAGTAGCTTTCCAATAGGAGTCATGCTTTCAACATCATCTGAATAGTTATCTTGACTCTTGAATTCATGTCTTCTTACCTGATAACATATTATCTGTTTTTATTGAAGGAAACTTCAAAGTCATTTCATGTTTGTGCCTGTGAATCATCAGATGATCCTCTGTTGGAAAACGCTGTCAGGCAAACACAGAAAGAGAGAGAGGAAGAGAGAAAAAAAAGAAAAAAAGAAGAATTTAATTCTCTAATAAACTTTTGGCATTGGACAGAATTTCAAAAAATGAGAGAGAGAAAGAAATTTATCCAGCTAGAAATGTGTCCAAATGGCACAGGAAGCAGAATATTTGAAAATACATGTGAGCATGAGTAACAAATAGCTGTACTCGATCTAGAAATACATTTGCTGCCATGCTCTCTGGGATGACAAACCATAAGGTGTCATGCAACTGCTTGAAAAAAATTACAGTCCAAGTTTTAGCTTCTAAGGGTCTCAGACACCCACTCCAGATACCACAGCCTCACAAGTCACCACGTGCCTGAGGATCTGTGATAGCTGCTGCTCTGTGTGCTCTTAGCCCACGGCAAATGCTAAGTAATGAGGCAAATCTTAAATCACTTTACTGGATTTTTCTGCTTTTGTGTCTTTCTGCAACATATATCTGATGAAGAGCTATAAAAATAACTAAATAAGCCAGCTTTTCTCTACCCGAAAGTATTCAGGCAAAACACGTATTTAATTTTGGAAATATCTGATACTTTGACTTGATTTGGAGTGGCAATGAAATAGTGCACAGTTTTATAGCAGCTAGTTATGACCCTTTATGATACTAAATCAAATCCTTCTCCTTTGTCAAGCAGAAAGGTGGAGAGATATTTTTTGTAAGAAACTAATCGGTGTGCTACGTTTGTTTTACAATCTGACTACAGACTTCTACAAGAAATAGCTTCTTTTGAACAAAACAAAGAAGAGACAAGCTTGAATAAATGCTCAAGCACTTGCACATTTGGGCTCAAACAGCAGAATGGTTCTGTGAAGTTTCCTTCACCAGAACGTGCATACACAGACCTTTGCTACTGACATGGTTTCAACAGGGTTATTTCAGGACTATCAAAAGCCAAAAGTTGTATCACCAAGGCTTGAGAAAAAAAAAATTAAAAGCAGCTTTTTAAAGCAACAGGTACATAGGAGACAAAAAACAATGACAACAACAGAGCTAAAGGGACCTAATATTTTCAACACAGTATACTCTTGGCTAAGTGACTTTGCTTGTGGCTATAATATAAAAAATTGCCGTATGTCACACCTTCTGAGAATCTCTCTAAATCCACAGACAAAGCAGCATAAATAATGGAATTGAATTCTCTGGGGAAAAAAAAACTGAAAAAGAAAGAAATCCCAAAGACCTTTTCCTCACTGTGAAATCCTGGTTCACTGCTTACTCATCTGGAAGAAATGCAGCATTAGGAATTTATGTTAAGAACAAAGGGAATATCTGAGAAAGACTTTGCTCAATGAAATCGTGAAGCGGGGGGAAAAATCACATTTATTTCTCTTGGAAATGGATTTTACTTCATGGATGCCATGCTCTCTCTTCATGATGAAATCAGCCAGCTTAAACAGGGCATGGGGCAACAGAGGAGAAACTGTTCCTCGAGCCCAGACTTCTCTGTCTTTTTTCTAAGTCTGCTTTCTTCCTTGTGCAGAAGGTCCACTCCATCAGCCCTCAGCATATATCTGCATGGGCCAAGAGAGAAGCCAGTCCCCAGCCAGCTTAGCTGGACAGCAGCTCTGCATTATGCACTTATGTCAAGCCCTCATTTATAACAAACAGGGGAAGTTAAATGTTTTTTAAGATGGAAGTCATGCCTACGTTGTTCATCTTTCCAAATTGTAACAGCAGGCAACCAAACTTGCTCTCTGAACACCTAAAAGAGCTTGTCTGGATCAGATTCTCCTCCACTGGGGAAATTAATTAAGAGTTGAGATGAAAACACTCAAGTCCATTGATTTCAGTGGAATTTACTTTCATCAAAAAGGTAAAAAAAAATCATGACAATTAAACTCAAATACTTTTATTCTACTTCTGTGACAGAATGGTGAAAGTTTAACTCTGCATGTGGAAATCCAAAGGGACATATTCTCAACCTGAGGGATAATCCAAAAGATGCACTCTGCCTTCCATAGAAAAACTCCCAGTTGGGAAACAGCAAAGCCACTCACCAGTTGTTAACTGGACTGAAGGCTTCTGCCTCTCCTTATTTCAGCTCTTGGCAAAATCAACACCTACACTTCATTAAGAGTCACCCATCCCTCTGCCAGAAGAACCTAAAGAGTTGTAGATATATTAGCCAGCTGAAAACTCCCAACATACAGTTGAAACAGGGAAAGATTCACTAATTAAGAGAGGAGGACTCTGGGAAATGGGTAAGCTATATCACTTGGCATAGGTGCACACAGGAAGCCAGTGGCAAAAGCCCAAAAGATGCCCTTGTCTGAAGATTTTACTCACAAACTCTTGTTACTAAAACAAATTAGGGTCAGGAGTGCCACACATGGCACTTCCCTCATCACTGCATGTGGGGGAACTTCCCTCACCACTGCAAAAACACTGAAAAAACCACACAAACCCCAGTTCAAATCTCAGCAGGTAAAATCCTTGTCGCTTCAGGTTTTTTTAAGCTCATTAAACATCTAATGTTACAGGTCAGGTTTTGCCCTCAGAGACATATGGCAGAGCACCAGTCAACAGGACAGGAATACTGAATGCACATCCTGGGGCAAAATTTATCTACAGGCTGCATTTTCCACAGAAAATATTTAGTAAGAAGATGACTTAAAGACTAAAACTAAATAAATACATAAATAAATAAAAATCAGCTAATAAGATATCATTGTATTTAAGCATTTAAAACAGAAAAAATAAAACCAGGAGGGTTACCGCCTCCAATAGCAACGTAATATATTCCATCATACATCTCAGCAGAAGACAATAAATGTGTCCTGCCTAGTGTGTCCTCTCTTGTTAGTCCCTAAAGGAATCTGCAATACATGGCTTGAAACATTAGGCTTTGGGATGAGAAAAGGCACAGAAGCAGCTTGAGGAGTGCTTGTACCCACTCACTTTTGACTGGCTGTTGTATTTGCTTGAAATATTTTGTAATAGTGTCTTGTGGGAAAGGAGAGAATTGAGGGGAAGCAGGTCTTAAGAAAAAACACACAAAAAACCCCTGACACACATATTATTATTAGACATGTGTTAATATATCAGGAGGCATTATACAAGCCAGAGCTAGTGCTGAGGACTCAATTAATATCACCGCTGACTCCACTCACCTGTGAGCAGCCTGGGGCACTGCAGACAAAAGGCCTCTCCTGCTCCAAGTTCATCTTTGATTCCTCATAAATCTACATGTTAAAAGGGGAAGGGGGAAAGAAAGGGAACCTATGAATATATACGTTCTAAACTTCACACATGCATGCAACATACAGAAATCGCAGTTTGTGCTTTCATTTCAAACTCCGCAAACAGATCAGAACAAAGTTTTCATACTCAGAGTACTAATTTTGCTAAGATTCAGCAGGCTCCCTACAGTCTAAGTTCTTATTGCTCCTTCCTGAGCACCAATTTACTTTCAAGAAAGAAGAAAACGTTCAGTTTTCACAGCATAAATCTGCCTCAGAAAATAGCATATGTTCAGTGTTGTTATTAGATAAGACCGTGTCTTCTCAGAAATATCTTGAATTAAAGGTTTTTACCTTTCCTCCTTCAGTTCCTGTGGAACAACATTAAAACCAGACGTCTAGGTTACTTCTGAGAAAGAGCCCACTTTTTGAAGTTCTGCATCGATACTGTCTGATATTAATAACTTAAATACATTACATACATGCTCTCCATACACACAAGGTGACTGTGCATCCCCATCCTTTAAAAGGTCATCTAGAGCCTCAGGAGCTTCAGCAGTGAAGTTTTGTCTAGAACTGCACTTCCCCATAGCTGTTCCAGTCCTGTAATCTTGAACTAAACCCTGGAGGAAAGCTCCCAAGTTTCAAATAAAGGCAAAGGATGAAACATTCACCCTCAGAATGCAGTTATGCACCTGAATTGGAATCAATATTAGGGCAGTGTCCCTGAGCAGAAAAAAAATTTTTAGTAAAATTCTAGGGAGTAAAATCAGTAAGTCATTTATATCAGAAATGTCGTCAGCCTGTTCAAACAACTGTTTTTACCAGCTAGAATGTAGTGGCTGACCCATCTCAAAGTAGATGACTTATGTTTAAAGATTCCCTGAAATCCTTTAAAACTCAGCCTCACCACAGCCTCTCTTAGAAAAATATCTGCATGGTATTTGGGTAATTTTTTCATGAACCAAAGAGAAATATCTTGGTGGAGAAGCAGAATTTGATTTTTAAAACCACAAAAATCTGCAGACGGACAGGTGGCAAAGTTGCTCAAATCCACTGAATTTTTTACAAGCTACAATTCATTTCTTCCTATCAGCAGGAGCATCTTTAGCATGCTTACAGTTGATAGTGTAATTCACCATTAACCTGTACATCAGCCAGACCCGTACTTGCAGCAATTATTTTCACTGGATGATAACATTTTCTTTTTAATTAAACTTCATTCTGGTGGACAACATTAGCCTGACAGTATATTTTCCTAATTGTGACATAAAAAACTCCACTCTATCTGACTGCACTGACTCCTAGAAGCAGAATACAGAAGTGAAGGATTTCTACTTCCATTTGCCCTTCAACCTCCACAAGGACACTACTCCCAAAAGTTGATAATAAGCATCAACTGATCTTCCTGACCAGGGCATCTCCAACAACATCTGGCCAGAGACAAATGATTTATAGTACAATCATGTGTCAAGAAAGACCCTAACTCAGCCATAACTTATGTATCCACACAAGGCTAGAACTGAAATAACTAAAATTGTACCTAATTTACTCCTTTAAGATTATTCATATCCTGTTTTGATTTAACTTACAGCTATGTTAAACTGAAATAGGATACTCATAATCAGAAATGAAAGAGTATATTCGCATACTAAAATAACTAAAGGTGTTAAATTACTTCTAATTTCAGTTATTTCAGTTCCAGACTGTGCATAGACAAGCTCTTCAGAGATGAAGCCATAAAAATACTCTGAATTACACTATCCTGTCTGAAAGAAACAAGCAGCAGAGAGATAACTGACTAGGAAAACAAACCCCCGCAAAAAACAAAACCAAAACCTCCAGCTAAGTTAGATTTTTAAATCCACCTCTATTTATGGGATGTGACCCCAGGCATGTTGTCTTTCCTAAAGACAACTTTTTCCTTTACACAGAAGAAAAAAAAGAAAAAGAAGCTATGCATGGATAATGAAAGGCTTTATTTAATCTCAATTGCTCCTGCAACTGAAGCACTGCCAAAGATTTCTGTTACCCCTTTTTCCCCTCCTCAGGGGACAGTGACAACAGCATTTTCAATAGCAAAACAACAGATGAGACTCAGTTAAAGAAAACAAGATAGTTACAATTCTGGTCCCAAGAGTCCAAGTGAATTTCAAAACATTACCAGGAATTATTTGGAGTCCGATTTCTTATTGAGTATTGCAAGTCTAAGACTTCCCTCCCCACCCTGGTCTTGACCTTTAGTCCCTGAATCCATCAGTGCATGCTCTGATAACAATTAAATTATTCTCAAGGTTATCTAGGTAGATAAGCATGGACTAAGCACCAAAATAACAGACTAGATGAGGACTAGAATCCTGAGTGCAGGGATCACCTCCAGGAAATCAGCTATAAGAAAACATGGATTTGGTGTTTACTCTTAGTACCTGGAAAAGGCATCAGATTCAACATCAAATTGTTTTCCCCCAAATGTACAAGCTTGTTTCCATGAGAATCATTCTTTGCAGACACTAAACATAAAACAAGCAATGATCCAGAATGGCTGTATCACCTGCACTCCAAGGTGCTGTCTAGCAGAACTTGACCTATATAAGGTGTTGCCAGGTGCCAGTGCCCTCAAGACAAATTGCACTGTGCAGAATTGGTGTTTACATGTGATGCAATCACTGCAGTTCAGACTGTGGTACCACTGACTCTCTCACAACAGTAAATGAGTGAAAGAAGCTGCCTGCTGCCAACACTTTCTGCAAGTGTCTGGTGCTTGGTTATCATATGGCAGTAATTCCAGTGTTGTGCTTGAATGTTGACCAGAAACAAGCAGCTGAAAGTCTGGGCTGTGAGCGTGGACCTCCTGCATGCCTGAGTCCCACTGAACTCTGCAAAAGCTGCAGATGCACCAGCACCACTGGGCCTCACCCCAGGTTTGCAGCAGGATGGGGGCTCTCAGCAAGAGAGGTGTTCTGGTTGTGCACAGCTCAGCTTGCATGGCATCCTTCTCTGGATGCAGGCAGGCATCTCCCATCCTTCAGCTCAGACAGCTGCACACAGCCTCTGGCACACACTTCTCTTCACATGGCTCACGGGTGTTGCTGAGCCACACAATCCACGTCTTCTTTTTCCACAGTGTGCAGGTGAAGGAAGGAAATAACACAACCAATGGCAACATTTTGACTTCACCTAATAAAAATATATCACAGCAGCCTTTCCATCTAAATTAGGGTGCTTATTAGCCTTTGGGATCTTAAAAATTCAAGTGACACTCGTGCAACTCTTGTAGTAGTACCAAAAACTGCTCCAATTAATGCACATGAAAAATATCAGACAAATCTATGATGACTGTAAAGTTAAAAAATTGCTCCATTCTGAATTTTTTGTTTCTGTTATCAATAGCTTAATTTATTGCAACTTTGTGACTTTTTTGAAGAAACAATCAAGGAATATAAATAAAAGCAAACATTATTATTGATATGTCAGCATTAGTTCTGATATTATTAACAATAGCCATGAGTGTATAATCCAGCAGAAAAGGGGGCTGAATTTTAATAGACATGTTAACAGCATCTGTCAGCATTTATTGCCCTATTGTGAGCACATAAAGAGCCTTATTGGCAGAATGTGTAAGTGAGGAAATCTGCTATGCTGCTGTAGTTTGCCATTCTCCTGAAATATCACTTTGCTCAGGAGAAGTTAAGGTATTCTAATTCTAAAGAGAAATAAATAAAAATACAAGAGAAAGACTTCTCCAAGCTATGTCACATGGTAGAGAAACAAGTTCTGCAGCAAGCCAAGATTTTCTTCTACTCCTTGATTTTTGCATGAGTCTTCTAAAAAGTTTTTATTATAATTAATAAAACTGAAGCCCACAGTGAGGAATGCAAGAACATAACAAAGAGACAAAAGCAAACAGAAGAAACAAAACCACCCTCAGAACACAGCAACAAACCACATCTCCTCTCAGCAGCATCCACAGGGAAGTACCCCATGTCCTCAGGCTCCTCAAGGAGATTTTGCAGAGCCCCAAGATCATCTTTTCTGAACCAGAAAAACTGTTCTTACATCTAAGACCAAGAAAGCATGCTCCTTTCTTTCTCTCTCTCCCCCTTTTTAAACTCAGCAGTAATCTTACTGCCATACTGGTAAAAACATCAAGCAGGCTTGTTTCCTGTTTCAATGTTATTCTTGAAGTGGGCTGCAGTAAGAATCTGATTTTCATTGGGCTATTATTATTTGCAGCTGTGTGACCTTTTTAACCCTCTTTTAAAAGTGACATTTCAGCCTTCAACCTCAAGCTGTCTAACTGTTGCAGGGTTTTCAGGCCTCTGATTAACAGAGGAAAAAGAACCGATGGGGAGGTGTATACTACAATGTGTCTAATGCAGGTCAGCTCACCCATCCTGCTGTTTGCACAAATGAGTAATTACACTCTTATAAGCAACCTGTTTGTTGAAATTAATCACCTGGGTTCATGCTTGCAAGACAGGTTTCTTCAGCATGGTGTGCCCAAGGTCACTGTGATTTCCAAATACAGGTACAAAATACACAGTCTCTTGCGTTAGCAGAAGTATGCAGAGACATGAGCAATAAATGAAGCATCACCTATTTTTTAGGGTCATGGGCACAATGTCTAAAAAGTGAGAGGAGACATGGTTACACTGCACTTGTGAATAGCAAAGAACCCCATCGCTGTGTGCAGCATTTTAAACTGCTAGTCATGGCTATTCAGTACAGTGTTATTTATAGATAATTAGAGCGTTATTAGAAATGCTATTAAGACTTGTTGGTTTTGGAAGTGTAATGCATGCAGGGTTAATGCCTACGGTTGTTCCCCACACATACTTGCTTGAGCAAAGCCAATTTTAAGCAGCATTGTGCTGGAACGGCGCACGGTGGTTCTTCTCAGCATGGGCCTTTCAGGGGAAGTGCTTGTTTTCTGAACTAGCATCACGCTTTCCACATGCAGGCATACAGGCTCATTATCACAGCCCTGCCTGCTACAGCTGCTACAACGAAGGGTCTGTCAGCATTTCCATTAGAAACTCCCTGGTTTCAGGATTAAAGCATTTCCAAATGGTTCTGGATGTTGGAAAGCAATTTGTGTCTGGAGTCCCCAAGAAGGACTTTAATACAATGCACATTTGAGCTGGGGCTTGAGCTCTTGCTGGTAATACAGTGAAGTTTTTGGGATTGTATTTATGACATTTATATGTGGAAAAACAGTCAGCTTGGTCCTTTACTCATTTATTTTAAAAGAAGAGAGGCCCATAAATCTTCAGGCAGAGCCGAGTGCTCTTAAAAAGCAGTTGATGTGTGAATTGCCTCAACAGCAAGCAGCCTTCCTTCGGTCTTTTCCCCGTGGCTGGCATCTGTGAAGTCACTAGCCACTGGCACACTTCAGGATCATTCGCAAAAGGAATATAGAAAAGATTCATTTTCATGCTTCCAAACACCCTAGTTGTTTTTAAATGGCCACACGGTTTACTTATTGCCTGCCCGAACAAAATCCAGTGCTGGGAAGGCTCCCCAGCAGTCCTAAAGTTTTGTCCCTCCTCTCTCTTACAGGTATATCCATTCACCTTCAAATCAGCCATGGGAGAAAAGTTTTTGATCCCCCCACTCAGCATTTGTCCACTAAACCCCACAGTTTCTGTTACCAAAGAAAGCCAAATAGCTGCTTCCTCACTTCCTTCTGCTTATGCAGAGCTGCTTTCTTCTCAAGAGCATAACTGGGGATAACTAAAAGAATATGGGGCAAATATAGGATATTTCAAAATGGAACAAGAATTAATGTTGGAAAACTCTAGAAATAAGAAGAAAGAACGACAAGGGGACTGGGGGCAAGAGGACAGCAGTGGAAATGGAAGAAAAGAAAAACAGTGGAAGGACTGCAAACCACTGAGGACTGGGCTGAGGAAGAGGAGGGGAGTAAAAGGATACCTCTGAAAAAGAAACTCAAAATAGAAGCAGATGACCTACTGCCTTCCCACGTAGCAGCAGCATGAGAGCCCAGCACAGTGTATCACCCATGCAAGTATTTGGTAGAGGGCACAATTTGTCCTCTGCACTGGATGATCAGTCTCTCAAGTCTAGTGGAAATGCACAAGTCTAAATAATTACATTTCTTGGACTCCCCATGTCAATATAGGAAACCCATCATGGTTTCACTTGCTATAGCGTAAATGGATTTGCTGTTTCACAGAAATGGCCATGGAATTACTAAGCACAGGCCACAGAAGACAAAAATGGAAATAAGAGAACAGAGGTGAAAAGTGACTTTAAAATGAAAACATAAAAACAAAAGAAATACCTAGCCCTTTTGAAAACAGTTCATGAAAGTTATCTCAGCACAGAAATATTCTATAGGAGAAATAAGATCTTTATAGAGCAAGATGGCTATTACTTCAACTCTGGAAAAACACTTTGAGGAATAATGTGGTTACTTTGCACTCTGTGATTGGCCAAACAGGGCCAGCCTAACCTGGAAATGGCCCAGGCTGTCCCCCACTGATGGCATTTGCNGTGGCCCAGGCTTGTAGTTCTGCAACTGTCCCCCACTGATGGCATTTGCAGAATAACCCTAATGACTGCTGTCCCTAGTTACAAGTCTGAAACCACCTGAGAGGCCAGACTGGAACGTCACTGACAGCACCAAGGTTTGCTTGACAGAGCAAGCAGCAGCACAAGCTGCACCAAGGTAAGGAAAAGGCACTATTCAACACCAGCATCTCACACACCAACAGACAGAAACAATACCTGATGCACTTCCCCATTTTCCCTACGTGCAATTTTTCTGCTTTCCAGCGCTGGAAATTCAACAGCTAATCCAGACCTACTGAAGTAAAACCAGTATCTGGGTTTGTAGACTTGACAAATGTTAGGGAGATCATATGTCTATGGATAGTCAAACAGCATCTGAATTCAAGTTTATCTCAACATGAACAACTACTGTCATTGTCCTGTACCATCTGTCATTTAACTGAAGTGCTCATGTCAGAAGACTAAGTTAGACATGAGGGTCTTGAAGGGGAGGGAAGGAAGAAAGGAAGGATGGAGGAAAAAATGGGGAGGGGAAGAGGAGGAAAAGCAGGGGGGAAATGAGGAAAAGCAGAAGAAGGAAAAGAAGGAAGAGGAAGAAGTGACAGAAGGGAGAAAAAGGAAGGGAGGAAATGGGAAGAAAGGGAGGAAAGGGAAGAAAGAGGAAAGGGAGGAAAAGGAATAAAGGGAGGAAAGGGAACAGAGGGAGGAAAGGGAGGGAAGGATGGGCTATGTTCAAGCAAGATTGAAAGTGTCAGATGCTTTAAATGGTGTGCTACAAAAGGACTCTCCACTATTTTAAAAGCTTTAACACTGAGGCATTGTGATAGTATAGTATATAACATAAGGTACCAGATGTACACGGTGATAATATAGTCCTTATTTAGGTCACTGTCCATCTCACAAATTGTTCTGCTGAAAGGAAGGTGGCAGAACTGCAAAACAACTGCAGTAACACAAGTGGCAGGAATCTTGCATCAAGAGACCACCACTACCATCTAGCATTTTAAAGGAAAAACATATTTGCTCTGTCCTTTATGAGCAAGTCTTGGCTTCTCCCTGTATGTGACAGAGTCCCTTGGGGCAAAGCATGTGCACAAAGAAGTTAAAACCACCATTAGCTGAAATCAATATTTACTACCAAACTCTTGAAAGATTTAAAGGAGAAGATACATGCAGAGAACACCATTCCAGGTTCATACAGGCATTACTAACATGGATCTGATAGCACCCACTCTCCCTCACTACCAATTTTTAGTGGGTTACACACTTAAATACAGTGTGATATTTGATTAATTACAAAGTTGCTAATAATATAAGAATGGTCTCCTTAGAATTGCATTTACAGTTATTTTTCAGGCAAAGGTATAAAAAATAACAGAAAATTCTTAGCCTATGAGAAAGTCTGCCCCAATTTTCATTCATCTTCAAAAGGTTACCAATATTAAGTGAGGTGAGTAGTCCATCCTCTACAAATCTCTTCACAAACACAGCCCCATTCCCGGACCTGTGGCAGTCACTGTGCTTCACGTCCATGGTTCTCATGCCAAGAGGATTATCGTGGGTGTATGAAAGAAAAACAATGAGTCTTCAGATCAGCTTCACAAGTTAAGATGGTTCACCATGCCTATTGCTATGAAACAAAAAAAAAAAACCAAAACAAAACAAAACAAAACAAAACAAAACAAAACAAAACACCTACTTCAAGGGGGAAAAAAAAGCGTTATGCACTGGAGAAGATCTCCAGGAAGCCTGCAAAGGGCAGAAAAGGCAATTGCAACTGTGGCGAGAGATGAAGCCCATGAAGCAGAGGGTGTCAATGATGAACTCCCTGTAACATCTGGCAAATAACCTAATCTTTTGGGACTTTCCAATGCTGGCAGACAAGTGTGTTGTCCGTCCCCTTCAAAGGCTGACCTCATTTCTATCCTTGGGTTAATGGCATGCAAAGCTCTGTGCTACACTTACTTCTTCACTCTTCCTCCTGCCCCAAACAGTTATTATTAAACACCAAAAAACTTTGCCTATAGTTGTAGTTTGCATACAATTTAATTAAGTGTTTTCCCTCCAGGAATAATATTGACTGAAGGTTTTGTAGCGTTGTTTTGGTTTTTAAGTGTACTGTAACTGCAGTATGCTAATTGCTTTGGTTTATGATACACAAATAGATAAAAGAATTTACCTAACTTGCATGCAAATAAACACTTGGATTTCCAAAGGGAAGGAAGAAAAAAAAAAGAAAGCATAAAAGATATCCTGGGGGAAACAACAACACAAGGCTGCTTAGCTGACTTTCATACCAGAAGCAGTTAGGGGCTTTAACACAAGCTTTGAAAATTCTGCCAGCCCAAATTTTCCTTCCATATTTTATTATATAAAATAATCCCTAAACCAGAACTCTGCAAACAAACTTTAACATTTTATGGATAAAACTCTGCAATTCTGTATGTTTAAAATAATTTTAAACTAAGACCAATCTCACTTTTTACCTTTTTTTTTTTTGCTTTATAGTTAACATACAAGACAGTTTAAGATTTTCATTACATAGAAAAATGAGGCTATTAATAAATCAGCTTCAAGACATTAATTATTAACTTTCACCAATTTTTAATTGCCATTTTTAAAGATTTTTTTAGTTGGGAAACTTCTCTCTCTGCAAAATGACCAAGAAAAAAATTCTGAATCAAACCTTCAATGTTCACTCTTCCTAGCTATAAGATAAAATCCTCGGGGGTAACAAATCTCTGCTGAGAACACTAGCAGCCCACAGGTCCCCTCAGGCAGTACTCAGCACTAGAGAGTTTTAGACACTAAAAACTGAAAACTGTTCTTTTCAGCCCTGACAAATCAAGGGCAGGCTGCTTTGCAACGCTTTAAGCTTTGTAGATGTGAAGCTGCTCACATCCTCAAATACACACACTTTATCTCCAGATAAAGTTTCTCACCAGTCATATAGCTAGTTTTACTAACAGCAGTGTAACAACCTATTTCAGGTAAGTTTCATTTGGATTTAGGCTTATCCATATGTTTTTAGGAAATCAAAGATGGAATCATCTTGCTTTTAAAATACCTTCATAAAAATAAGAGGGTCTTAGTTCTGAGACTGGGTTAAAAAGCTGCTTCCAAATCATCCATTGCATTGAATACAGCACAGTGTATGTAGACTTTGAAAGGGCAGTACACAAATAAAGCAGTAAGCAAGGATTTGCCTGAACTAATAAGCCAGAAAAAAATATACACTCAAAGCAGCTGCAGACATTAAAACAAGAGTTTATATTTTCATAGAATCATAGAATATTTTGAGTCAAAATGTGCATCTATAGGTCATCTAGTCCAACCCCCTGCAATAAAGTAGGGACATCTTCTACTAGATCAGAGCCCTCCAACCTGACCTTGAATATTTCCAGGGATGGGGCATTCACCACCTCTCTGGGCAACCTATTCCAGTATTTAATCATCCTCATTGTAAAAACTTCTTCCTTGTACCTACTCTAGATTGATCCTTCTTCAGTTTAAAACCATTAACCCTTGTCCTATTGCAGCAGCCCCTGCTAAAAAGGTTGTCCCCGTAAGTTGTGGCCCACTTACACTTTACAACCACCTCTTTATGGAGGTTGTTTGTGAGACTGGAGTCTTCCAGCTTATTAAAAGAGTTAAAACTATGAACTAGAAGAATAATTCACAATAGTTAATGAAAGCCTTTTGGGGTAGGCAGGGCAGGTATTTTAAACTCAGTCTTCTGGAGTACCTGAAGTGCCATCAGCAGTCACAGGACACTGTCCCATGCAGGTATCACCTACAAACAGTGCTGTGCTGCAGGATCAGCTGCTCCCAGGGCTCTGAAATCAGCCACTACCAAGGCCCAGCACCAAAGACACCAGGAGCAGCAAGCAATGCCCTGGGCTGGCAGGCTCAGCAGAGAAGCAAGCCCCTCTTCCCCTGTCATGACACAGGCTGGTAGCAGATCCCCCTACAACACCTCCTTCCAGCCAGCACCGGAGAGAAGGCTGAGGAACATCTGCCCCAGCAATTCAGGTACCTGACTTGGAAAGGGAACAGGATGGCCCACAAACTGCTTGGCAGACATCCAAAACAAAACAAAAAAGCCCAAACCATTTTGTGCTGCTCCCCCAGCCCTCCTGCAGACCCCCCAGCTAGGCTCTGGCTGCCTGCTCTGCCCTGGATGTGTCTACAACCTTTGGGTCAAGCTTCTCAACCATTAAAGGTCTGGACCCAGGAGAGGGGCTAACTTTGATGGGAAGCCAACACAGGTCTTCAAAGGCTTTTCTGCAAATATATGCTTTCTTTGAGCACAAAAGTGGTGATCCCTCTCCTCTCCTCAGACAAGAACGCTCCAGAAGTACCCCTGAGGCTTGGAGGTGCTCTTCCAGTCCCCAGCACTAACAATTGCCCTACATTTGCTGCATGTGAGACAAACAAGTCTGCCTCCCTCTCCATACCCAGAAGAGCAGTGTTTCGAACATCAGCATCTCAGAGGAGCTCCAGGATAGGCAGAGACATGCCAACACCCACGGCTGGGGCTGCTCTGGCTGCCTTGTTCCCTGGCTGGGGACGTGGGATGATTCCTATCCTGACACCCTCATGAGCCCCCTGAGGCTCTCGCCCCCAGGGAGACCCCCGTGGTGCCTGACTTAGTGCTCTTCTGGTGGTCTCCACTGGAGAGCAGAAGCACAGCCCGAGGCACTTGTGGGGATGCTGCTCAGCTACTGATCCCTTGGGAGCACTCCACGGTTCTATAAAAAACCCAGACCGTTTATATGCAGCCTGTGTACTTCTGCCTAGTCAGACCTCAAGCCCTACCTCAAGGAATGAGAGATTTGGGATGCTGAAGGGACACAAATGCAGGTATTGCTCCATTGCCACTTGACAAGAAGGGGACATCTGATGTGGGCTGCCACTCTCCTCAACTAATACAGTGACTGCAAAGCGAACTGCTACCAGTGGCTGGGCAAGGGGATGAGTCTGCCTTCCAGAATCAGCTGAAACAGCACCCATCATTAGGCAAATGTCCATGCAAACTATGGGAGACCCTCCCAGGAGCAGAGAGAGAGCTCTGCACTCCAGAAGTGACTGTGCTTGTCTGTGGGGTAGGTGAGAGTGTGCAAAGGACATTTCTTTTCCTCCTATTGGGATGCAAGTACCCCTCAGCAATATATGTCTCCAGAACCCTTCTCAGAAGACTGCTGTATCACTTTTAAAAAATCAGGCTTTTTGGTCCATGGATTATTGCCTCAGTGAAGGAGGCAGCACATCAAAATGAAGCAACTCTAATCAGTGACTAGCCACAAATTTCTGGAAGTGACCAATCCATAACTACAAACAAGAACCTTAAAAACTGGCACGTATGAAAAAATTACTACTTTTCCTAACAAGAAGGAGGCAACGCGAGGGGTAATTCTCTGTAGGCTGTGCATTCCCAACCTGTGAACTACTCACAGCAACTTACAACATACTGCAAGTGTAAAGCGGTAGAATTCAAACATCTCCAAAAACCACAGATTTGTAACTTGTGCTTATGTAAATACACAGCTTTCAAGCCTCAGCCGTCCTGGCCATAGCTCTTCTGGGAAAAACAAAAAAATCTTGGCTAAGATTTTCAAGAGCAAGCAGTGATACTGAGCGCCTCCAGTTTTTATGCATCCAATCAGAAGTACTTTAAAAGGCTTTCTTTTCAACTCCTGCTGTACACACCCTCTTCCAATTATATCCCTTTAGGGAATATTTATCCTTGAAAGTAAGCAAATAAGGAAAAATCAGACACATACACATTATTTTGTTCATTCTTCTCTCAGTAGTCTAACAGAAAGATGCAATACTATGCCAAAACGATAGACAAGAGACTAAAGAACACACTTTTAAAGACTGATTTTAATTCATTTTAGCAGAGCTGAAAGATGCTTACAATCACAATTAACTGCAAGGAGTTTTAAATATATTTTATCTGTAGTTTCATCTAGAAGATTCTAGCTTACATGATCTATCCTAAGTCATTCAAAGTTGGTGGCAAAGTCAGGAAATAAATACATATATATTTATAGTTACAATGTACTGATTAACTACAAGATCATTATTTTGGGAATGGACTGCATAGACTGATCTGGGTTTTTGCATTTTTAATTAATGTAATTTATCTCATTTTGAACTAGGGTGCAGAGTTATGACTAACGAATACTTTGTATGAGAACTTAAAATAGAATTTCAAAAAAACTTAAAAAGCTATTTCAACATATAATTGCCTCAATTTCTAAAAAGAGAATTTAATATATATGCTGTTTTGAAGGTCTAGCAAGTATATGAATACATAATTCCTTTTCCCTTCCTTGCAAGAACAGAAGATCACTGAGATTTGTACCAGGACAGTGAAAAACAGCCTTATTTTGAAAGTAATCCAAATGTAAGCATTCACATTCCCCAATAATATAGATACTATAGTCCATTACACAAAAAAAAAAAAACAAACAAACAAAGAGCATACAGAATCACTAAGCCTACTGCCATATATGTGCCTGTAAAGCAAACATGCTATGGATGTCTTCTACCAACTGCCCAGATCTATGTACACTTACAGTGCCTATGCTATAGAGGCAACATAATCAGAAAATAAAGGCATAATTGAGGTGGCAGGGTTCCAGGGAAGGCAGATTTCACAGAGTAGTAATATCAGTGACTGCGTCCAATAAAGGAATTAAAAATGCAGGCTTCAGTATCTGGAAAGGCAGTGCACTTTTTGAATGACACTTTGATCCTAAGCACTTGACAGATCCTCTCAGTATATCATCTGCCTCCAATCAGTCACCTGAGGAGTCAGGAGTTTTCTCTGAAAGCCATATTACTGCAGGACACTCCTTTCCAAGTATATGCTGATGATATGAAGGCCATTAAGTCTGTATACTCTAGCTGTCATAATCTTGTGTAATATAGTATCCAATATTTTTATAGGTGAGGCTAAGTTTTCTTCACAGAGAGAGCTATTTTTATGGACAGCTACAGATACTGACTAATGCTTTTGCATTTATCAATGCCACAAATAGTTTTTTGAATATTAATGCTGCTAGATTTTCTTTCAAGACAGTAAGTGGCAATTATAAATAGGTCTTATTATCTTCTCATGTGTCAAAACAGGCAAAAAAATGTTTAACATACATTTTGGTTGGATCATTCAAATAATATGATTCTTTGCATAATTCTGCAGGATAAAAAATATTTGGGGAGTATCAAGAACAAACGAGATTGTCATGAATCTCCTTCCAAGCACTACCATCCATCTTCTCTAGCAGACTTGTACACTACACTTGCCTCTTTCTCTCTCATGCTCTTTGTCAGGCACTGCCTTGGTCTGAAATGAAGAAGCCTCTGATCTTGGATCATTCATTTTGCATTTACGTATATAACAAGTTATTTTATGCAGTTTTGCATTACATCATAGCATGCACTTGCCTGTAGTACACAGTGTGATATGAACATTTTGTTACAGCATTTAATAAAAAAAGGTCCATCTCCAAGGCACTTTGATACTACACTAATACCTCTCATGTTTTCTTGGCTTGGCTGTAGACCTAAAAAGTTTTCTCCTTTATGTGGACAGTGGTAAAAAAGAAGCAGCAAAATATCTCCACTCATGTAGGAACATCTGGGCTAACTAACCAATCTAAAATACAAGGGTGTCTTCTGGTATCAACTCACAAATAACAAAAAACATATGTGGAGATACAGGCTGCATCTTCTACTTGAAGTTAACCTGAAAAAATTCCACTGTGTGTTACCTAAGCTCTAACAAACATAAAAGAACAAAGATCAATACATTGAAAGCTTATTTAATTTCAATCAATTGTTTGTGAGAAATATTCACAGATTGTCTTGCTTCCAGCACTAATACTTAACTCTTTAGTAGACTCTACATTTTTCTTTATAGATTTCAATCTTAGGTGCAAGGACTGAAATGAATCACTTTGGCAAGTAACTGTCAGAGCAAAGGAAAAAAAACCCTGTCATTTTGGTCCCTAACACTAATAAGAAAGTAAAGGAAAGTAGTTCATTTTTTTAAGTACTTGCTGTCTTCTTTTCTTAATGTCTTTTTCTGGCAATCTCATTCCCATTCTCATATTTTCCTACTGAAAAAGAAAAGTGAAAAGAAAATGAAAACACAGGGAAAAAATATTTGGGAGAAGGTGTTTGTGTCACAGAGTTCAGAGGAAAATTCTGGAATTTTTTGGGTTTCATGCTCAGTGCTGTTTTTAGGGAGTTCTATAGCTCCGGGTCAGCTCTTCAGTTCACATACATGATGTGACTGACAATGAAATCCATTTTACAAGAATTGAGAGAACAACATTAGTGAGGCCATCAAAACTTCCTGACAGAGAACATGGGACTCAAACGGTCCAACCTCATTTCAAGAGGTCAAGTTCATTTCACTACTGAATATTACTCCGTATTTGGAAAGCAGGGAGGAGAAAGCAAAGAAAATAGAACTACATATATGCTGGGAAAGATCTCTTCTTGCCTTCATCCCTTCTCACGAAGCCTGTATAGCTTGTGCTTTTTGATGGAAGGCTGTAATTGTGTGATAAATCACTTCTGGTAAAACAATTATTTCCAGTTTAAATCAAATCCCTTTTGAAGGCTTTACCAGAACAGTTCTGCCTGCAGATCTGCCATAACAGAGTCTGGGTAGCAAGACTAGTTCAGGCACTCAGCAAGAGAGCACGAACATGCAAACGCACATCCACCATGGACTGATTTTACAGTAACTTTTAAAGCAGCATGGCTACAATATTGCAAGACTACTCATTTTGGTGTGTGAAAATCCCTTTGGTGTTTTCCAGTTAATAAGGATGAAAGGAGGGGGGAAAAAAAAAAAAAAAAAGAAGAACAGAACATGGGAAAAAATTATAGGGCTGCATAGGCAGCCTCGAAGGAACATGGATTGAACAACCTTTGAAGTACCCAATTCTAAAATGAGATCATATGAGAATTTTTTCAAGCAATAAAAGTGAAGCCTCAGAAACAAGTGTAAGTTACAGCCTGAAGTGCTTTATCACAGCTCCATGAACCCTCTTCCATAAACCCTAGTTCTTTTAAAAGTTCATTTACTTCAAGGAAAAATTGAACAGACTGTGGGGGAATGAAAGGCAGGAGGGATCTATAGTTTTCCAGAGGTGTGTTGATAAATAAGGCCTGTATCTCATGACATCAAAGTCATTAGTGGAGAAGAGCTGTCTCCTGCCAGTCTGCAAGGAGGCATTTTCCACTTGGGGATAAGAACAAATACTAGTGCCTTATGTGCTTCTTCAACAAAACTCCTGCCCTCTGGAGAGCAAAACCTTCAACTTAATGACATGCCTACAGGTATGTATCATCTACTGAGGCCTCAAAAAGTTATGTCTGGGCTAATGCTGTGCCGCACAAAATACCCAAAGCTGACTCTGAGGGGACGTGGCTGTTTACACAGCACAGTGCAGAGCTGGGCAGACATAGCCAGCTCACATCGTGGAATATCAGCACAACAGTGCTCTCAAGGTAATCAGCCACGTCTCTCAGTGGACCTAAACACAAAATTCAGCTTATATGCCCCTTCCAGACAGAAATCTGCCCACCACGCCCATCTGAGGGTTTCTGGTTTGTATGAAATGCACATAATCATGCTGGCTTTGAACATCCTCAGCATCTCCATCTCAGTCAGTCATTCCAGACCACCTCCACAGTCAATGGAGAGAAACAGGCACATGAACGCTCTCCACTTGATACAGATCGCTGGGAAAAGAGGAATCATGAGCTAGAATTGCTAATTTCTCACTACTGGCTTTGAAAGAAGACTGTAGGATTAACTCAGGCACCACATAGATGCCAGTCAGAAAAAACAACTCTTCCACACCCAGTGTTGCCACAGATGTCTGAGCTAGAGTAATTCTGGCTGCCTGTTTGAAGAGTGCTCTTCATACTCATAAAGCACTGATAAAGGACAAAGTCATAGGTTCAGAAACTGTTCAAGATAGGTCACTTTTTTTGCAGCTGGATCGAATTTTGCTGTCACCAGAGCAGAAGGCTGGCTCCAATCTCCTCACTTCATTCAAGTGACACCACCTGGCCATGGGCCTGGCTGGATCAGCAAGAGGAAATACCCCACACCATCCCGTGTGAAAGGAATGCTTCACCCTCTCATGGTGACCTCCAGCTGAGTATGTGCAGACCTTCCTCAGGTGGAAAACCACCATGATGCAGGACCCCAAGCAAGGTGTGGCATCTCATGCCATGGGGCCAATCCAGGACAAAGAGTATCTAAGACACTGAAAACAGGTCATGTTTTCTCATCCTTCTTTTCCCAAAGTACATCTGTGTTCAGATAACAGGTGTGCAAGGTATCACCTTGAGATATCAATTGAGCATGTATGCTATTGCGTACAGAAGTTACTTTTAAATAGATTTAAATGATAATCACATCAATATAGCTTGTGCTGGGAACTGTAACAAATTCAAAACTTAATTTCTGTTTCCAGCCTCATGGCTTGGCTGAAACCAAGTTCTTCTTTAAGACCCAAATTTTGTATCCTATACAGGCAGCTATTTGTTAAGTAGTTTTAAAGAAACCCCCAGAAGCCCTGGGAAGAAATATAGCTAGGCAGCAGGAGGAGAGAAATTGTTCAGCTCAGAGACATGCTCAGAGCCATTTAGAGATCTTTTCTGATTTTACAAATGAGACAAGAATTACAGATTTAAAAATTATACAAATGCTGAACCATTTGTTTTAGGAGATTTAGCAAAATGAAGCCTTTAAATTCAATTCTTCAAGTTATAAAAGATTCCATCCGGGGCAGTTGTTACAGTAGGTTGACCTCATCCTCTAAGGCAACTTTCCCTCTCTACTCCTAAGCCCTGTAACACCCTGCAAGCCCCAAGGGCACCCCTGCAGCAATCTTTGGAGAAAGAAAGACAGATAGAGAAAGTTGTCCTTGGATTTATTTAGCGAGAAAGAAGCCAAATCTGGGACAGGGAAAAAGGTTTGCATAGAGACAGAGCTCTTGTGGATTTGTACAATCATCCATGCACATGGAATATATTGAACCTTGAACCTAAACTAAGGTCAAGCAAGTTTAAGGCTTGATACAGATGTTTCACAGAACTCTGGTAAATGAAGGTGAATGTTACTCTTAAAGCAAGAGAAAAAACAAGCCATAAAAACGGTTGGTCGATTGTTTATTTTTCTTTTCAGTCCATTGTCGAGTTTACTTTGTCCCCCTTAAGCCCAGCACTGGTATTTCCTGCATCTGGGTGATGACAGCAATCTCTTATACACCACATAAAACAGATTTAGAAGTTTGAAAGCCACTCCTGGTCTGGTTTCTCCCCGGAAATATATCACTCCAGCACAAGGAAATATATACATTTTCTTCATTTGTCTTTAATTTCAAAAAATACTGATTGTCTTCTGGAGCATATAAAGACTAAATCAAACTGTTCAACCAAAACAAAACAAAACAAAAATAAAAACAAACCAAAAACTAAATTCACTATAAGTGCAATACCAACCCTTTCATAACCAGTGAGGGAGCTTTTGAGCCAATACTACCTTTTTTTTTTTTTTTAATTTAAAAAATAAGTTACAAAACAATCCAAAGGGGAGTCCCTCAAGAAAAATTAACATAATGACTTCTTAAAAAGATACTATGATCACTTGTTTTTAGCCAATTACTTGTTTTCTTTTGGCATGAACGAGTTTGAAACTATTCTCATAAAAGGGGAAAAGACCTTTCAAGTTTGATGTCATGATGAAGTGTAGGCCAATATGGAAGATATCCCCATTCCACTCAAGTTCTGACTAACAGTGATAGTGTTATTGGCTCTGAATCTAGAATGAGTCTCAGGATTTGGCAAAGGCAGGATAAATGAAAGTTTTAAAATAATTTGGAATAGTTAAAACATTTTAGGAGATTCACAGTAAAATGCTGTAATAATAACAATAATAACAACAACTTTTCAGTTTTAAATAGCTTAGCATAAATAAACTTTGTGCTAGTTTTGACTGGGATAGAGTTAATTTTACTCATAGTAGCTGGTATCAGGCTATGCTTCGGATTTGCTCTGGGAAAAGTGTTGATAATATAGGGATATTTTAGTTACTGCTGAGCAGTGCTGACACAGCCAAGACTTTTTCTGCTCCTCACACCCCCCCACCAAGGACAGGACTGGGGGTGCACAAGTTAGGAGGGGACACAACCAGGGCAGCGGATCTCAACTGACTCAAGGGATATTCCGTCCCAAATGATGCCATGGTTGGTGTATAAAGCTGGGGGAAGAAGAAGGAAGGGGGGAGCATTCTGAGTGATGATGTTTGTCTTCCCAAGTCACCATCATGGTTGATGGGGCCCTGCTATCCTGAACATCTGCCTGCTCATAGGAAGTGGTGAGTGAATTCCCTGGTTTGCTTTCTTTGTGTGTACAGCTTTTTCTTTTCCTATAAAACTGTCTTTATCCCAATTCATGAGTTGTTTTTTTTTACTTTTACCCTTCCAGTTCTCCTCCCCGTTGATGGGTTGCAAAGGGCTGCACGGGGCCATCTGCCACCCTTTAACATTACCACAAACTTTTAACATTAGAAGATGCAGAGATGGTATTTTCTCTGCTCTACTGACAGGGTACATGAGCAAAGGGACATCAGGGGAGAGAAAATATCAGTATCAGAACAAATTAAAACAAGAGACGATGGGCCATGAAGTATTGTGTTTAGAACAGATTAAGAATGAGACAGGCTTAAAAGTTAAAAATTTAAGGAAGTACAAGTTTTCAGGAAAGAAGAGTTTGGTGCTCCCAAGCTAACTGCTAGAGTGAGACAGTTGCAGGATTACCACACTTGTTTCTGTAATTCAGATTTAAAATCAGTTAATTTCTTTGTTTTCTCCATGTTCCCACTGAACTCCCAGGAATCCTGGTCCCAGTTCCCCACTGGTTTGCGCCTTGGGTAATCAGTGCCCTGATTCATGAAAGCTCTCAGCTGCATTCTTAAGTTTCAGCACACATCAGTACTCTCAACTCTTGATTATCTATGGGTGGTTTTCCAGGTTCAGTGGATTAACTGTGCTGCCGACAGAGAAAAGCAGTACCCGGTGTTACATGGAGCCTGTGAGGCTCTGGGGTCGGGCTGGTGGTTCAAGCACTGCTCTCCTGCTTGATCTGTTATCGTGAGACCAATGCAGACTAGTTTGTGTTGTATCAAATTTACCCACACAGGACCCAGAGTGCCAGGAAACATATTCCAGTGACACCTGAGTAGCTCTGTCACACACAGGTCTGCATCAGCATGGTTCACCGTGGGTCAGGCAGACCTGTCCTGCCCTAAATCCCTGCAGCATCCCTGCACCGGGCCCTCGAGTTGTGCCCAGTGTGTCGGGTACCCCCCTGCAGCTGTGGGCCAGGAGATGAAGAACAGTTGGTGCCCACTGGCTTCACTAACACTGCCCACAAGTTCAGAAAGTTAAAGAGGCATTCTGTAGCATTTTGCATTGACAAAAGTAGCAGGCTAGCTTTTAGTTTTTAAAAGTTTCACTTTCGGAACAGAATCCTCCAGCATCGAAAGTCAGTACCCAACATGCCAAAAACATGACAGCAACCAGCCTAGTGGGATAGCCAGAAAGTTAAAAACAAAGACTCACGTAGCTTTTAGAAACAGAAATTACTGGCAACATGATTGTAGGGATTCACTACAAAGAAACTTAAGATTTTCATATAAAACACATTCCACAGTCTTACGAGAAGGACTTGAATTCGTACCAATTTTTAAAAGCTCTACTACATTGTCCCATCACTCCCCTAGTCTAACAGTGAATAGTATAGGGAACAAATAGACAAAAAGTGAATAAGAAGATTATGTTTAAAATGCTGGAAATATTGTGGGAAAAAGAAAAATCTGTTACAATTACTTCAGTGACCTCAAATAAGAAGATACTGTAGAAAAAGAATTCAGCCTGACGCCATGAAACATGAAGAAGGAATAGATGCTTGCATTAGAGAATGAAGAATGCAGCCATCCACTTCAAGTTCAGGCAGATAAAAACCATTACTTAGGGCAAGAGCATTTGTAGAACTATCAGTAGAAGAAGAAAAATTTAACCCCGGGTAAGTACCTGCAAACAACACAGGCAGCTGAATTATGGAGGGAGAGGATCAAAACAATGAGAAGTTCTAGTGAAGATTAAGTAGTAGGGACACATCTGAAGAATTTAGAAGGCAGAACAGAGACTAACTGAGATTGCTGGCACTCTGCTCCTGTGCACAGGATCTGGAAAGCATCAGGAAAAGCTGAAAGAAAAAAATACACAAACTATGGACAACTGTGGGAAACAGAGCTACTTTATATACTAATGCCACAGTAATCCTGGGGAAGGGGATGATTGAGTAGCTAATGTAGTTGTATGGGCAGTGATTGAGGACAGAAAAGTTCACTCTAGGAGGAGAATATAGGACACATAACTTAAGAAAAGACTCCTGTGTACAAATACTACACAAAACTATCAGCTGTATCTGCAAGTGTGCCCCTGGATTAAACAGCTAGCTAGATTGCAGCTGGGCTGTGGAGCCAGATGCAACATGATCACAATCGTGATGAGCAGCAATATTAGACAGGAAAAAGGTGACCGAGTGCTGGTGATGCACAACGCTGCCAACAAGAACATCATGAAGCAAAAGATGCTATCATTTGGCATTTATAGCAGATGACTCATAGGAGTACCACCCACCGCTGGGCAACGGGGCAGAGCAAGACACTGATTTGAATGCAATACAACACCACGACTCCTTCATCTAATACCCTGGGAATGAATAGTCACTGTGGGTCATGCAGTGCTCTGGCTGAACACATAGGTTAAGTTTCAAAGACAAGAACACCTAGAAAACAAGGTACAGCCAAGCAAAAAAGAAAAAAAAAAAGCTAAAATGCAGAGGGGGGGTTATGCTTTGGGAGAGCTACTGAATCCAGCAGCTCTGCAAAAAAGCACTGTACCTGTAGACACTAGCAAAGACTAGATCAGCCATCCTAGCAAAATAAAAGGAAAAAAATAAATCAGAGGCTGTACCCTCGGTACCCCAATTCAAAATTGCTGAGAAAAAAGAGCAAAGAGATCAAAATCCATTAGAACTAGCTGAAGCAATATTATCAAGATATATTCAGGGCATCTTAGTTTAAGATTATAAAAGTAGGTCTGGCACACTGCCACATCTATTGGCTAGCAAATACAAGCACCAAGGGCTTACCTACTGTAAACTGGACCAGACATGAGAAGAGACCCGTGTATTAGTGTTGCTGTCACTGTAGAAGATGTTAAGGAAGAGGCATTTCAGGACTGTAAGAACCAGTTTCAGTTATTCCTAAACACAGCAGAGTAGGAGGCTGAAAACTGGGAGGCTGAAACAAAAAAGCAATGCGACTTTCTGCTTTGGACATGGAGACTCAGTCCTAAATCCTAAGAAATTCAAGACCCCCAAGAAACACCCAGACACAACTGGGCAGAGTATTTGACCGTCATTCCAGATTTGATATGCATCAGCGATGTGATGCTTGTACTCAGTGAAAATCCAGCCTTGTCCAGGGAGTGGAGGTGGTGGGGAGTCTGGGATTCAAAGTCCAGATAGTGAAAACAGGCAAAGGTAGACAAGCTAAAATAAAAATTTAAAAAATTAAACATTTAAAGAATATAAAGTATGTCAAATCGAGACAGATCTAGTTGCTAGGATGGACTGGACAAATCTCAGCAGTGCACTCCCAAGCCCACTCACCAGTCATGAGTGAGCAACAACCCAGCCTCCCCCAGATAAACAAAATAAGCCAAACTCACTTGTGAGATCACCCAGCTCATTCATATGCATTATGTGCACCTGGATTTAGAGATAGCCAAAGCTGCAGTACCCCTGTAAATAGTTGTCTCACTAAAGGCAGCTTCTCTTTGCAACATGGTGTCCACTCATGCTAATACCCACCATATTGTACATAAAATGCCTGCTTGCTCCATTGTGGCCACTGCCCTTTTTCAGAAGGGGTCCCTCTCCAGTTTCCCAGTAGTACCCTTTGTATAGAAGGGAAGAGCCATAAAACAAAAGGTTTTCTCTCACAGTTTTCCTTGTTGTAGCCAAATGCATTACCACCATAGACCCACAAGCAAGTGCAAAATCAATCACCAATACTGCAATTATTACTCCCCTGTATATACTGCACATACTGTATTTGTTAGTATACATTTGCTTACATACTTTTTATGTAAACAAATATATTTCCTGTAATAAAGTGACTGATATTTTCCTGTGCATTACTGGAATACAATTTAATTCCTGCACTAAACCATATCACTATGCAGTGCCTGTGTTACTGGTGTGTATAGTACATGCTGTGAAAAAATACTGCGCGAAGCAGCTAAATAATCACCAATAAAAGACCTCACTACAATTATATAAAGACTTTCACAGACCAAAATCCAGCCTGCAGCAGCAGTGCATAGGTCTGAAGCAATTTTTTTTCTGACAGACTGAGCACTTACAGCTCCAAGTGACAACAGTAAGAGCAGTGTACACCCAACAGAGCATCTTCAATTTTCATCCATGTGCCCAGCTTCACTTTGAAGTTCCACATCCACAGTTAACAATTTTATGTGTATCCTAAGTAAATAACATTATCAAAAGTACATTAATGCATATATATATGTGTGTATATATATATATGCTATATATGCCTGCTATAATGTCAGATATATATTTCATGCACAAACCAGGCATAGAAAGAAGATATGCACAATTACTTCACAAAAAGTATTAAATTCCCTTTGTTTCTCTAGGAAAATTTTTCTATCATTTTCAACATGGGCCAGCTGTTAGGACTGAAAGTAGACTAAAAGGAAGACGTTACATGCTTCAGACGAGCAGTTGTGCAAACACCAGCACTGCAGTCTGGCAGCCCTCTTTGCAGGAAGCAGGATCGTAGAGCAGGACCAGAGCTCCTTCAGAGAAAGGCTCCCAAAACCAAGCAAGTGGCAGATTTACAAACTGCAATCTCTTGACATGAATGAATAATGTGACTTTACTCCAGTGAAGAATATGACCTCCTCTCTATCCCACGTATTTCTCTCTCGCCAGAGCTGAGCCCTGCAAGGAGACTGGAGTAACCACAGCAGGTAATTACATGTTATTAGTGTTGCATTAGACTGAGTAGCTATTCAGTAAATTAGTATGTGATATTAACTAAACCTATTCAGCTGATGAACACAAGAATCAGCCTCAAAGTACCAATTAACAAATTATTCCTAAACAGGTGTCACTTACACAGTAAGTCAGGCTATCATTTTTTTTATAATTCACCAGGAAAATCCTGACTTCTTCCATACAGTAAACAGAATTTAAGCAGATGGTATGTTCTGAAAAGACAAGAGACCTATACTTAAATCAATGCTGTTGGATGTGAAGGCTTACACTGAACTTCAGTCGAATTTGTGGCACATCTTAAGATTTAGGAATGATTTACTACTATGCTGAGAGAACAAGCCCAAGATCTAAATCTTGCTGATTAAACTCCATGCAATCCTGGGGGAAAAAAAACAGAGCTCTTGTTTGTCTATAGAAAATAGTCACTGACACCTATCATGCTCAGGTTTTTTTAAAGAGTAGCATATTATCACAAAAATATTGGGATCCCTGCTAATGTAAACAGTGGTTTTAATGCCCCATAGCAGAAACACACTAATTCATTGCCTTTTAGTCTTGATCTTGCAAAAAGTCAGTTCTCTGTATAGTTTCCCTGCTCTTTAGAGAGATTTATGTACATGTGATGTTGAGTCCCTTGGGTTACTGAATGCTTGAACACATGAAACAAACTGACAGATGAGAGTCTGCTTTAAACCAAACATTGCTGCAGAACCCAAAGGCTGAATGGATTGAAAATGTGCATAGGAGGAAAATGCCCTGAGTTATTAACACGAAGTCAACAGCTCCCTTTATAAGCCCCATTTCACTGGGCTTTGTTACAAGAGTGTTNCATCCATCCATCCATCCATCCATCCATCCATCCATCCATCCATCCATCCATCCGTCCGTCCATCCATCCATCCATCCATCCATCCCAGAGCTCCCGGTTCCCGGCCGCGGGCGCGGCACGGCCCGAGCCGCTGCCCGGGCGGGGCCGGTGAGTCCCGCCCCTTCCCGGCGCCAGGCGCGGGCTGGCAGCAGCCTCTGCTGGCGACCGGGCGCAGGGAGCGGACCCGGGAATCCACCGCCGGCATCCGCCACCGGCAATCCGGCCGACGTTCAATGCCGAGCCGGCTACCCCAGCCGCAGCTGAGCATCTCCGCGTGTGCGAGTGGTGCTTGCACGGCATTAAACACCGGCAAAAGCCCGCTCGTATTTTCCTTGGAAGCGCTGTGATTTTCTTCCTTCCTACTCTTTAGAAAAGTAGGTGAGAAGTTCCTCCAGGTTTTCAAATTTTTATCAAAAGATACCTGTGAAAGGTAACCAAAAACTATGTTTAATGATGTGAAGAGGCACCACTGAGGGGCAGGCAGATGTGCATATCCTGCAGTCACTCTTCAAAAGCCCAGACAGCACAGACCACAAACTCGGACTTCTGCTGGATAGACTGCAACAAATTGCAGCATGTACATACTAATGGTTTGTTACACAAACGATGTAACTGAGAAAAAAGCCCTCACAGAGGAAGAGAAGATGCACTCATTGTTTTGGGGCAGAATACAGGGCAAGAGCCCACTAGAAGTCGCTGGAAAGTAAAGCTGATCCCCAACACCAACGTACTCATTTGCTGTCTTAATTTGCTGGTAGAAGAGTTGCTGAGTGAAGATCATTTTCCAATTGATGTGATTAGTATAAACAATTTTAGCCTTCATTACCCACTACGTTTAGTTTTTCATGAAAGTATTTTTCCAAGCCTTTGGAATTGCAGAAAATACAAGCATCTTAGGGCAGAATCCCAGCTCAACAGAAACAGCAGCAATCTGATTTAATACCATACCAATTTACTGCAAGGTCTTTCATCCAGCTGGCACAGCAGAATCACCTAACCTCAAAAATTTATTCCCAAAGAAATCACAATCTCTCCAACAACCAGGTAAAGAGAATGTTTTAAAATTGAAAGCTTTTCATCATCTTGAAAGTAAATTTGTTCTAATGGGCAAAAAGTTAGAAGTATAAACAACAGTATTATATTGTAAATAGTATAACAATGTTTACAGCCAAAAAAAGAACATGTCTTTTGACACAAAACACCTTCACTGACTTTCTGATTGATCTGTACTCGCATTTTCACTTTGCTTTGAAATTAAAGCCAAAGTTTTTCTGAAGTATTCTTTCATGATAAGAAAACCTTATCTTATGACAAATGAACTTTATCCTGGAGACATGGGAGGGGCTGAGAACATCATGATTGGGAAATATCACATTTCCTCACTTTCACCCTTCTTCCAATTCACCTGGGGCTGTTTCCTCCAAGATTTTTTCAGCAGCCTTAAGAGACAGAGCACAGGAGGCCACCAGAAGACACTGCTCAAGGAGCACAGAGCTGGTCTTCTCTTGAGCATGGTCTGCCAGAAAGCAACATCCCATCTTCCAAACTGGGTCCAGCTTATGGAGACAGAATATTCACCCACCTACTACAACTCCTGCCACCTCTGAATACCTCCAGAAATCTGCAAACACACTTTCTGCTCAGATAAGCTGGTGTTTTCTGTTAGGAACACTGCAGGACACCATGTTTAGACATAATTTTGATGACCCTAGAGTTGAGGGAATTCCCTGATCTATGTGGCACAGCTTGTGCTGGTGCAGGGAGCCCAGGCAGACCATCTACTGAGAAAGTTACAGGGACAAGCAGGGCAAGGGATGTGTCTTCCCCCTATCCAACAGGTACCAGTGAAGGGAGGGGATGCATCCCCCCATTCAGGAAACAGCTGAGTGGCAAGAGCCAACACAGCCCAAACTCTTGATGGAGAGCCTCAGGTCCCTGCAGATCCCAGGTTTCTTCTCCAGCTAATTCAAAGCGAGCGTGTTGCCAACCATCACTTGGAAAAGCCATACCCATGGGGGTGAGCAGGCATCCAGCTAGACCAAACACACCTCCCATTTCCAACTTTGACTTAAAGTGAAAGCAAATTTTTGTAAAGAAATCTTTTTCTTTTTTTTTAACTCATCATAGGTACATGTTGTGGAGAAGTAGAGAGCCATGAGTTTCTCCACAGTTCACAGATCTGTAGCTGTAATTTGATTTGCCTAAAATTGACCATCACACAGGTAACTTAAACAAAATCTAAAATACAATTAGATTGGTCAAAATTTTCCCAACCAAGTTCTGCACAAACAAAAGCCGACCATTGAGGGAATCAATCTTCATAGGCATCACACACACAAGGATTCACTGAGTCTTTTCCTTCTGTTCTTTGAACTCTAAATTTCTTTGGCCTTTACCTTCCACTGCAGCTACTTACTCTCTCTGTATTTACAGCTTCACAGTATTTTACAGTTTGGTAATTCAGCAGAGAGACTGCCCAGCCATCAAATTCTGGGGCTGTAGCAAAGCTGGGTGCCACCTACAACTTGGTTCAGGGAACTGACCAGCAGGAGTTTGATTTTAAGTGATATTTTGCTCATCATGCAGAGGCTTTTTTCGTGTCTGAAGCAAACAGTAAAATCTATGCAAATCCACCTTACAGCATTAATGCAACAAAAATGGGACATACAGAGTTTCTAACATTGATAATATTTCAAAATCTTGAGTAAAAGGAAGCATGGAAGCAGATGAGAAAAAACAGAAACCCTTTTTTCACCTTTTTTTCTCCCTCACTACAGACTCTGCTTTTTTTTTATTATTATTTTCCTTTGGCAATTGTACATGGAATTCCCCCTTCAGTCAGTGCAAGGTTTTCCACTGATGAGCAGCAGGGTTTTTGTGGCTGGTCTGGGGGGAGAAATAAAATAAACAAACAAAGAAGCACATATACAACCTTTTCAGACAGAATATAAGTCAGATGTTCATCATCAACTGTGAGTTACCATATCTTAGTGAAAATAGAGCAGTAATTACTTTCTGTTCTGACAGCACTTTACTTTGGTGGCTGGAACTTAAAATGTACAAAGTACTAAATTTGTGTTGAGACTTAATTTACTGTAAAAGGTCAACAGTTTCTAGCAGGGAAGGGTTCCACCTGTGGAGGATGACTTCATGGCTTTTTTCAGAGCCTCCACAAAACCCAAAGAAAGAAGCAGCTTTCACCCACTGTTGGCTAGTCCTATCCTGGTTCTACACCACCTCCTGCCTGCAACATCCCCACTAGAATGTGTTGACATTTCTTACTCCACAAACTGATCAGAAAATTGTCTGCAAGCTCTTCCACCTCTCTGTGAGTAAGGATTTGTATATACTTCTCGTGCTCTGCCATGCTGATGCATCCAGCTGCCACACAACCTCTTGGTCTCATTCTCTCGGGTTCAGTCTCAAAGGAACCTTCTGCAAATGCTTGCTCATCTCTGCAAGGACAGAGCCCTTAACTGCAACCACAGCTTTGGTTTGTAACACTTTGATTGTAACACTTGAGTGCAAGGCCAATTTGCTTCATTAGTTACTAAATCTCCAGCTACAGAGTTTGAACCAAAGGGGGAGATGCAATTAAAAAATAAAATTACACATATATACACACAGGAGTACTTCTTTACATGCTTAAAAATAAGAGTGGGCTTGGCCAAAAGGGAATATGCCAAGCACTCCTACAGCTAAATTCTTAGTGAATGAATTTTTGGGAGGTCGCTGACACAGAAAACAAGCAGAACACCAGGAACCACCACACTTCACGGAAACCTCTTTTTCATCTTGCAGAATGTTTTGCCTTGGCAGTTTCTATTTTAACCTCTATATGATCACACTGAAAAAAAAACATTACTTCTCTTCATTATTCATTTTCTTATTTGAAGCAAAAGAAGTAATACCATTCACATTTCACATTTATACCCTGCTCTTCCTATATACTTTTAAATATTCTCAGACAGTTATCATGCCTAATTTTTGCAAAGAGCTCAGGCCCAGCTGCCCAGGCCATACACATACAGTAGTCATGTGGCAATGAGCTCCCATTAGGTAAATCAAATTTAAATTCTACTCCACGACAGAGCATTTCAGTCACTGTCTGCATGTGCTTAATTGGTAGACTATAGAAAGAAAGTGAAAGCCATGTTAGCAACAAGGTAGCCTGGGTTTCAGTGTTTGGGGATGAGAGGAAAAATCCTTATGATTTACTATTAAACTTCAGATAAAGGGCATTTTTCCCTGAATTATAACTATTTGCATGTGAAAGGTATACCAGCAGCTTTTGTAGAATTTGCGTATACAGAAACCATGAAGAAACGTTGTGATCACTAACTGATACAACCAGGCTAAAAACATCATCATCCTTCATTGACAAAACCCCAGACTGAGATATTTCAAAGCTCCCTGGGAAGATTTTTCATTCATTTTTAGAGGATGAATGCAGATAAACTGACTAGACACTCATTTTAAATTGTATTTTCAACACCTCTGGGATCTGTCTAAAGTCTCCCAAACAATTTGTCATCTTTTTAATTAATCTGGAAGAAAATAAGTTTTGTCTAATTTCTGGGATTTTGTATTATCAGCCAAAATGATTTTGTAGTTACTCTTTTGGCAAAATGAGATTTTGCAATCTACGTTTTTCAAATCAGAAAGAGGTAGCTTTTGCATCTTAATTTGTTTAAAGAAACAGACAACACCAACCTTAATTTAAAAGATCCTGAATTCTGACAGGAGGGGTAACCAAATTATCAATTCAACCCTTGCAGCAGCAAACCTCATTAGCTTTGGCCATGAAGTTCAATTAAACTGATCATACAAAAACAAACAGGCTGAAATCCTGTTACCCTTGAAGCTGACAGCAAAAATCTCACAGATTCCAGTGGGTACATCAGTGTGCTACAACCTTGACAAAGAAACCACCTGGGGCTTTGTAATGCACAAAGGAGCCACTTTCCCAAGGACACGCCTTACCTACATATGATCATATCCAGTCATAAATGTAACTTTCTTTGTGCTGTAGAGGAGGTGCCTGAACTGATTTGCAGTGTTGCTAGAAGAGATGGACAAGCCACCAAGAGACTCTACAGCAGTCTTCTAATAATGCCTGCCTTTTACAGAGATTGACCTCTTTTCACCTTGCTAAAAGCAGTAAGTAGTAAGTAATAGATCTTGTCAAAGGTTACTCTGTAGAATAACCTCTGGAGATATTAGATAGAGGTGTCCAGAGAAATACCACAAAGGTGCTGACAAGGAAACCAAAGGGATTATGATTAGGAAGTGTGAATAAGCTAAGGTTTCAAACATACTCAGATTTTGGTTAGAAATGCTGAAGTACAGGAAGGAAATGTTCTACATACCATCAAACCACCAAAACACACACTTGAAAAGACAAGTTAAAGAGCCATCATATGGAGATTAAATACTACACATGATCTAAGAAAAGCAATTCCACCCAAGTAGAATAAGCCAGAATTTCTTCCTCATCAAATCCTAGTATGTCTCCTGATAAAAAATGAGAAACTAATCTGCTCAAAGGAAAAAAAAAAAAAAAAAGTCATACCTAGGAAACATTAATTGTTCCTTCAGCTCCCTTTTAATCCATCCTTGAATATTCAAATTAATCAGAACTTCCACCAGATAATTCCCAGTTAGAGAAATCCATATAAGTCATCTACATTTCCTGTAAAGAAGAAATACATTTTAAAAGACTCTAAAAACCTAAGCCAGTAGCATAATTAAAAAAGACTCTTTCTCCATTTACTCCAACTTCTGAATTTTAACAATTATGCAATGATTTAATTCAAAAAAAGTCCAAGATATTTCTGACAGTATTCTTAGCAGAGAATACTCTCCTAAATTTACTCCTAAATTTACTCTCAGCAAAGGTGCTATTCAAAGACTTGGTTTCTTTCAGCCAATCTTTTTCTGATCCCATCAGTTCATTACATTGATTTTGCAATGCCCTCCAGGGAAGGCAATCATCTTCCCTGTTCCAGTCAGATCAGACCAGACCAAGTCTTAGGAAATATTTGGGAGATGTGGCCAACAAAAGGCCTCTATCCAGCTATTTGAAGCTCTCAAGCAACACAGCTTTCCAGGAGCTTGTCCCTGTCTTATATGCACAGAACTATATTGTTCAGATAAGAAAGATAGAGACCCCAGCCTCCCAAGCCAAGAGCAGACAAATGAAGCCGGATAAACATGAAAGTGTTTGCATCAACCTGAAAGACTTTATTCATCACAAAAAAAAAAAAAAAAAAAACCAAACCTCTGAAAGATGTAGCGCCTTATGCCTTCCTTAATATAAATAAATTTTCAAAGAAGATGTACCTTGTTCTGAAAAAAATGTTGAAATAGAGTATTTTGACTTTTTCACATGATTTTCTCCCCTTTTATTTTGGCTGAAGCTACTCAGAAAATTTGATCTTTAACTGTGAATACTTTCAGGCCTCCATTTTTTTTCAGTAAAGTTCTTTGTTTGAAAGTCTTTGGTGAGTATTTTTTCCCTCAAAAAATGTCACTAGCCTGGCTACAAAGGCCAGATGTACTCCCCTCCAAAGAGGTTGCTCAGAGGCCACTGACTTTAACCCCTGGCAACTGGTACTTGGTTTAACTCAGGATTGGATGGGGTGCAGAAAAAACCCTGTGGCCCAACTGTCTTCTCTACACAACGGCAAGGAAATCCCCTCTGTGCTAAATATGGGGCTTAGCAAGAGACAAGAGGCTCTGTCCAGACCTTGCCACTTCTCAGACCATCTCACGTGCACCATACTTGAGAGCACAGATAGAGCCAGTCATTCGGTGGAGAAATAACTGGCATTTTAATGTGGGCACCAAAAGGGTGATGCTTTTTTAGCATGTATTTTGAAGATGGTTAGTAGGAAAGCATGAGGTATGTGAGGAAAGTGATACACACAGAATTGTAAAAGGCTGAAAAAAGTACTCCTGTTTGGATTTTCATTTAACTCTTTCACTATCAACCTTTATCAGAAATGTTATTTCCATGGCATGGACCACTTGCTTTTACCTCTTTCTCACCTAACAATAAGCTACACAATTTACTGCTATATATCATTTACTATGTAAACAAGAGGCTGTCTATACAAACCAGTTGCCAAACTGCAGACTTGTTTTTTCTATTAAAATTCTGTGATGTCAGGCTGCAAAAAAATTGGTATTTTACAAAATCCATTCTCCATGCAATACCTGCCCCTTCCAGGTGCTACTGAGCACATACCTCTCTACAAATGTAGACGTGGGCATTCCCCTGTCCAGTATTTTCTAAGCACTGGAGCCAATTGAGAAATTTGTTTGAAACCTTGCTTGGGCTTTCTGAAAACCCTTGAACTCTGGTGGCTGCAATTTTATTGGTTGGGAAAGGCATAAGGTAGATCTCACTGCCACAGTCACACAGCCACATGGCTCAACCACATTTTTCCCTGTTCAAGGAAAGCTGTTTCCTTGGAAGAAGAGATACAAGGAGCTCTGCATATCAGGGTGTCAAACTGACTCTCCACTTGCAAGGCATCCTTAGTTATATTTAAGCTATCTGACACCAACATAGCAAATTCAAATTTAAAAAGAAAATCAAATCTATTTTCATGACTAGCTTGATAAACCAGTCAACATCATGCCTCTCATTGTCCTCATCATAAATTAGTTTAGAATTAATTACAATGCTGAAAGTATTTCTTCTAAGCTCCTTCTGTGCCTAAAAGCTTTCAGCCTGCTGAAAAGCTTTTGGCTGACAGTACACTGACTCAAAACTCTGAAATGAAAACTGGAAGACTGACAGCCTAGAAATAGGCTGTCTCAATATTTTGGAATAGCAACTTTTTGGCAAGAAAATTCGTATAGAATCAGACAGCATGAGAGAGAAAATACAACATGTAGCATCCTGACTGCTACAGAGAGAGCAATGTTTTTCAGTGTTTCCTTGTGTATCCTGCAAGCTCCACTCAATTTAGATAATCCAGTAAGAGGTTCAAGTGTAAGGCCACCTCACAGCAGTAAAATAAACTATCTGGAACTCCTAAATTTTAGGGTATTATTAAGTTGGTTGACTCATCTGGGATCCATTGACTTTAACTGTTTCTGTTAAAAACAGACCACTATAATTTTTGCTGAGGAACAAAGGAAAAATGTTGGGGGGCATGCACATAGCTGATAGCTTATTTTTCACAGCACCTTTGACTACACATAGCTGCATTCATTAGTCCCAAAGCTTTTTAACTTAACACTAGGGAATACAAAATCATTCTTGATAACATTAAAGGTCACTTTCAAACGAATAAAATTCCCTATTTTGTGGAATGTAACAGAGGCCAGAAATGTTTTTCTCGAAAGCAGGATTTTTGTACCATTAAGGTATATGCAGAATTCTTCATGTTGAAGGACTCCTTGAAGGCTACAGAATTAAAGCACATACTTTTTTAAGCTCTCTATTGAAGAGCTGAAGCATATCTTGATGCAACAAAGAGAGCTTTACTCCCAAGAACTTGTTAGCAGTTTTAATTAATGGAGAATTAAGTTTCATCTCAGCAGTTTTACTAAACTTTGGGGAAAAAGGGGCCCAATGACACTAGTCCCCGAGTGCCCTCAGCAGCCATTGACCTCAGTGGGAATTGAGATTTGTCCTACTTTTGATTGACACAGAACCTTGCAGAATTAGATCCAATTCCCTTCTCTTCCTCCTAAGAATGAATTTCTTCCCATTAGCCATCTGATTTTTATTTTGCTTTGACCAGAAATGAAATGAATGTAGATGTTTTGGTGTTGACAATCTCCCTGTCAAATTATATAGTGACTTCTCATGCTAAAACTTGTTTGTTTTCACACCATCATCACTGATGATCTCAGCCCAGCAGAGCTCTGAGAATAATGGTTTAGTCAAACGCAAAGCCAGCAGAAGGAACATAAAACAATGTGTGCTTATATAGGGCCTACATAAATAGTGCTTTTTAAAAATGTTTGGCAGTGAAATAATAGTTGTGGGTTTGTTTCATTATTTTTTTTTTAAATAAAATAACCTCTGGATTTTTAAGGATCCAGAGACTTTGCACACCAGAGTGGTCATAGGGCCTAAAAGTATTTGTTATAGCCTCTCACAAAAGAATATACACAGAAGATGGATGCCCTTTGTGTGCCATTAGTAATCATCCATGGCCATACCTTCACTCCACACAGTTTCAGAGAAGTCAAGCAATTTATACCAATTTCAAAAGAAACAGAGCTGACCCCACATATGCTGGGCCAAATGAAGGAAATTAGAAGCAAGTGTATGTGATTAGGGCTAGGCAAAGTATGGGGTTGCACACTGGACACTGTATATTTATCACTATTTACAATGTTTTTCTTTACTCAAAACTCCCTATTTATTGCTGTTTAAAAACAAAATCAGAGTAGCTCAGGCAGTGATGATATTTTTCCCCCATTTCTCAAAGACTTTGTTCCCACTCTCAGGCCAGCTTGGGAGCTATGCAAGATGGCCAAGTGGCCTGGCTGTTGCTTTCCAGTGCTGCAGACAAATACTCCAATTTATTAAAACTGCCAAGCCACACTGCCTCCTCACTTCTTTTCCCCTCTATCACCTTTTTTTTTTTTTTCAAATACTAAAAGAAAACTGAAAAACTCCACATATAAAATGTAACTGAAGTCTAAGGTGTTAATTCCAATTCACAGCTGCGTCATTAATAGCGAAAATGTACATCATATTTAGGAGCAGAATTATATCCTGCCTTGTTTAACTGAAAACCTTGGTGGGCTTTTCATCTATGTTGTGCAAGCCCGAGGCCAGAGTGGTGACTGTCACAGCCAAAGAGACACAGACAGATAGATGATGGAGAGTGCAGACTGCGCACCCACACATAAAGCGTGTGAGAGGAAGGAGAGCGCACAGAAGGAATATTAATTGAGCAGAAAATAAGTATTCTCAATATCCCCCTGGCCTCTTAAAAAGTAGCCACAAGATGAGGAGAGCTGCAAACATGTTCATCTTGGGGAAACAGCCGTCCTTAACGTGACGTGTAAGGCTATTACTTTAATAATGGGATTTGCACAGCGCACAACTGATAGGCTATGTTCAGAAAAGACCCCGTGAATCTAATTTTCTTCTCAATGAGTATTGTTGCAGTTGGTAGCTCCACAGATTTCTATAGAGTTGCTCCAGATTTGTATCAGGGTGAGTGGAGAATTAGGCTCTACTACGATATTTTTTAAATCCACGAGAATGTAATTCTACTTACCCAGTCATAAAACCCATGGCTCTTTTGATCCTTTCTACTTTCACTGCAAATTATTTACAAAAGCTTGTCTTTTAAAGATTCTCATCAAAATAGTTAAATTACTGCTTTCTCTCACTTTTTGTTATAAACCATCAATTACTCAAATTTAACCCATTTTCATGCCTGAGTCCATGTACTGCTTTACTACAGTTGAAGAATGAAAGGGCAGTACGGGATTTGTAGAAAGTGGTTTAAGTTTTACATCATTCATTTTGCTTTCCCACTACCTTTTTAAAATGCTTTTTTGTCACACATCCAGTAAAAGAAATTTACACTTATTTAATTACAGATATAAAACAACTTTTAAAGTGCTACACTGATACACTTAAGGATATGGAAGTAAGAAAAGAAGAAAAATTCCTTAACTCGTTTTTAACTATAGAATCTCTTCCCTCATTTTGTGCACTCTAGAAAATTATGGAAGTCTCTACAGATGTTGCTCCTGATCTCTTCAACTTTTAAGAAAAATATGCAAATGCCATAATATGCCATATGCAATATGCAAATGCCCTAATCATCGCCAGCAAATGAGCTTTTTTTTTAAATCACAAAAAATGAAGTTGATGTTGTGATTGAAATTATCACAAACCCTTAACCAAAATTTCTTCTTCCTAAAGCATTCATTCAGTAATGAAATTAAACAATAAGCAGGAAAAGATAGTCTTGAACAAAGCAATTAATGATCTATTTATACTCCATTGCTCCACTTTTATTTTTTTTTTAGGTTGTATTTCACAGCCATGCTGAGAAAAGAAGTTTCCTATAAGTAAGATACTGGCAAGCCCAAACTTCTAACACAGACAATGCCATTTCTGGACAAGCACAATTCCAGGCTCTTTGCCATCACACACTCAGGTCACCTTTGGAGTTCTTGATGGGCATCTAAAAAAAATTGTGGTAAACTCATTCCCTGACTTGACCAGAACCAAAAGCAGATGTAACCAAACCAATTGCCTAAAGTTAATTCAGAGTAGTGGAGGTATGATTTACTATTACAGAATCATGGAACCGTTAAAGTTGGAAAAGTCCCTTAAGATCATCAAGTCGAGCCATTAACCCAACACTGCCAAATCCACTACAAAACCATGTCCCCAACTGCCACATCTACACATCTTGTAATTAAAATTACCTACAGAGATGGTGACTCAACCATTTCCCTGGGCAGCCTACTCCAATGCTTGACAACCCTTTTCGGGGAAGAAATTTTTCCTAATATGCATGCTAAACCTGTTCTGGTGCAACTTGAGGCCATTTCTAATTTAAAGCTCTGCACCTAGTAACAGAGCATTGCTGTTGAATAAGTTTTTTGAAAAGTTAAGTGAGAGCTATATTTGGACTGGGAATGATTGCAAACTAGTTCAGCCATGACTGAATTACTGGCAGCTGGTTTGCAGCATCAGTGCATGACCAAGTGACCTACTAATATCATCATCCATATCTTGGAGCATTTACTTAAGCAGAATATTACTCTACAGGTAATATTTTCAGCACTCCAGAACTTAAAGATTTAAAGGACAGAAAAGGAAAAAAAGAGAGAGTGAGTACAATACAGTAACATCTCAATTTATTGCTTAATGTTATAGCTGCTCTATATAACGCATCCCAAATCCAATCTCAGATTCTGTTTATTGTGCTACAGAGCCCCCTGTGTTGAGCGTATTAACTAGCATTCCTTACATTAGACCAGAAGGAAAAAAAATCAGATGTTAGATCTAGGAGCCACTGGTCCAGGTTGATTTCCAGAAAAGACAAATTAGTTTCTGGGTACTTGCAAACAGCTCAGAAAAAGGTGGCGGTGAACAATGCTGCCTTACATGCAATGAGAGAGTAACTAAAGGCACAAGCCCACAAAGTAAACAGGAAAACAGGCAGCCTCCTCTAAATGAGAAAAGATCAGCCAAATTAATTACATATCTCTGTATTAACTTTAGGCAGTGTATTTAATGATGACCAGTTTGAACTCAGTAGATCCCTGGACAGAAAACCTTACACAAATATACTGAGATTGGGACCAGACATTTCAACTGCATTGAAATGGTGTGGTGACTGGTGGCACACAAAGATAAGGCCCTTTGGAAGGAAAGAAGTTGAGTGAGAGAAAAGCAAGCTGCTTGAGAAAACACTGCAAAGGTTAAAAAGGCAGTAGAAACTATTTGTGGGAGTTTATGTGGGGTAGAAAGCTGCAGGTGAGATCAAACCATGCCCAATTCCTGAGCTAGCAGAGGTCTCAGTACCTAGTAAGAGCAATGAAAACATTCAGAGCTAAAGAAAAGCAGAATCAGCTGGCAAAGGTAAGAGAGGATTTGTAATATTTTCTCCCCAATTAAATTCAAATCTCATTCCTTCTGGTTTCTTCTAAAGACATTGCCATTTTCATCACCCACAAAGTGGAGCCTTCTGGGCAGGCAGGGCTTCACCCCACACCTTAAAATCACCTTACGTGGCAGGGCAGCACGACACTGACATGAGCTGTCTCAAAGGAAGAGATTATTAAAACCACACACCTACACAAACACTGCTGGTGACAGTGTTTCAAGGCATTTATTCTGTAGTAGTGTGTGGGACTGAATTCTCGAACAAATTCTCAAAAAAGTATAAGGCGGAAACAAGAACCAAAAGCAAAACATCTTTTAAGCTAAGGAAATTGTTGTAAGCTTTCAGTGTTTTACTTTGAAAATCCTACAGCCTTCAGCAAAATCCTTGGAAAATCTCTTCGTGTTTATGAAATAGCATTTGATATCACAACCTAAAAACCTACAAAACAGTGCAACCAACCCTTTCTTAACTCTCTAAGGGCAAATAACACCTGCATTTCCCATGCAACAGCTAGTAAAGAAATGCTGACTCTCAGTTATTGTAATTACAGACTAAAATAACACCTTAGTGAAAAATAGTAGATTAAGTATTATTTTAGTTTCAGAGTTGCCCCATCAACCTGAGCCATAATAGGAGCAAAATAATCAGTGCACAAACCAACACAAGAGCTCCACGGATGTAAAAAAACACAAGAGCTTATCTGCTTTAACAAGTCCTTTCATCACATATCCAAAACAGTTATTTTATATATGTTATGTTGTGCTTGTTATGTATACCTGAGACTATTTAAATAATTTATTTGATTTTATGTGTAACCAAAACAAAAAAGTATTTCCATAACAGGATTTTGTTTTTACATGTCAAGTCTACAGAAGCTAATTTCTGTACTTCCTGCTATAACTTAGCTGAAGTTAAAATACAGCATGATAACATATTGTCTGAGATCACTGTTTTGTCTGTGTCAGAGAATACTACACTTTCAGAATTGTAAATTAGCATAGTAATATGACTTTTGGTAAGAGGGAAAAATATGTTTTTATAGTTCTTATTCCAAACTGTTGCTTTAAATTTGTGATCAACCCTGATCATTTCTCAAGGCAGAGAAATGCAAAAGCCCTTAAAGTTCTATATTAAGGCTAGAGCCCTAAAAGCTCTGGAGCATTATAATTTGCTGATATAATTTACCAAGAAATAAGGGGGGGGTGGGGGGATGGAGTGGGGGAGAACAGGGATTGAATATCTTGCAGCATGGAGGGAGGGCAAGTCAACAGAAATTGTTTTGAGATATTGCAGAGTGACCTACCAAGCTCACTGATCAGCCCTAAGTTAGTACTTAGGACTGACAGAATCTCAAAGTATTTTAAATATTTCCACTAGGACTCCTGTGTATTTGTATCAATGAGAGCTTACACATGAAAGATTAAGCCAAAAAGGCTGGCTTACTTATAGATGTCTGCCTGTTAATTTGATTAGCATGAGATAACCAAAACAGAATCAAAGCAAAAGAATCACCTAGACCTGTGAAGCAGAACTGAAAGACTTGTTGCTTTATACATCTGCTTTTCCAGCAACTGCGTGTACTGAGCTGAGCATTCCGGTAACGGGTTACAAGAAAAATCAGGGTTCGCGGTCCTTGAGAAAAAAAAACAGTTTTTTCCAATAATGAATCACATCATCCTTAATAATAATTTTTAAACGTTTTAAGGAAAAAGAGTTTTGCTCTTCTTTTATTTCAAAATCTTGTCCTGAAATAGTTTTCTCATAATAAATAGTTCATAAGAAAGATGGTCACTGGAACTAAAATTAAGCTTGAAAGACAGCTAATAGTACATACACATAGGTATAAACCCTCAAAGCAGCAGGTTTATAGGAAGTCCAGAAAGTTAACTAATGGCAGAAAATAGAGACACGGGATGACAAAAAGTAGAGGGAAAGTCCTTGACTGAAGAAATTGTTTTAAAAGCAGCAAAAACCTTGCAAGAATTCTTCTCATATTTAAGATCCTCATACTGTGATTAGGGGCACATAGGTTTTTAGAGGGGGCCACAAGGAGACAAGTTAATAACCCAGTTTCAAATCATCCTGCAAGACTTACTGAGCTCAGAGAGATTCTGCCCACACAGAGTTGAAAGGTTTAGTGTGTAAAAGCTGCCTTCTGACAGCACTGGGAGATTACCTCTCTCTTATCAACTCCAGAGTGAACTCTAGCTCTCACAGCAACCATCTTTTACAGAAGATTCCTCAGCAGTGAACAGGATAAATGTGATTGCAGCACATTTTAGATTCTTAGCGTGAGGAAGTGAATATCAGATTTAAAAAGCACCTATTACTCTTAATCTGTGTAAGTCATTCTGCTAAGTGGTGATATAAATAAAATTACATGTACAATCTCACTTCTATCCTCTCTTTAAATGTATAGACGTGGTTTCTTTCCCCTTACATTCCCTGGGTTAAATTAGCAGAAGAGGAGTGTGGTAAATTGAAGCTGAAATATAAATGGGTGTTTTGGAAGGGGGAAAAGGTTTCCACTTGTTCTAAATGTGTAAACTTTTAAAAATATTGCAATTTTAAATCCTGGAAAAGTGCCATCCAATATTCATGACTGGCAGACAGCGCTTATTGCCTTTTTTATATGCTGTTACAAAACTTTTTGATTTTAAGCATTAGCCCGACTATTCCTAAGAGTCTCCAATTAAAGATGTAACAATAGGAGACTACAGCCATTTCTTTTTCATGCCATAAGTTCATTATTTCTGTTTCCTGTTTCACTCAAGTGTTTCTCTTAAAGTTTTGAAACTCCGATGATCTCCACAGTTGAAACCAAACATAAATCCCATGCAAGCTAATGGGACAAAGGAAACCCCGAAGTCTATTGACAGTAGTAGACACCAGTTCTTCCCAAGCCATATATAATTAAGAGTAATGAAAAATCCCTGGTTAGTTATCATAAAAACAGGCTCCTTACCATAATCTGTAAAGCACAGTCAGGTCCAAGTTGTTTTGTTCAACCACCACACCAACTGTTCCTTCTTTTTAGTGATATTAAAAAAAATAAAAAGACTCACTTTGCCAGTGATAGCTGCGGGAAAAACTCCCAAGAGCTTTCAGGCTTCATTAATTAGGGCCATCAGAACTGTACTTCATTTAAGCAGTACAAAACAGTGCAATCAAGAGTTATGTCCCGGGCCGTAGCTATTTGCCCCTCTCTCATTCTCTTTTTCTTTCTCTCACCATCTCTTTCAGTAAATGAGACTAATTTTTCCAGCAGCCTTTAACTCCCTAGATTAACTGAAGTGGAAAATGTGACTACAAACTCCTAGCACTGTCTAGCCTCCAAGCCAGCACAGAATCAACTTTGTTGTAAGTGTTGAAGGACACCTAGCAAGCTGCTACTTGCTAAGTTCATAACCCAGAAGTGTATATTCACACACAACAGGACTGCGCCATCTAGTTTGCTGCCAGCAGCAGGCTTTGGGAGCAGATGCCTCGGGATGCAGGGCTTTAGCCCTTGGCAATGTTCAGCTTCTTACAGATTCAATTGTGGTGTGGGGTTTTTTTAATAAAATATCGCTACTGAGATAATCCACATCTAGTGGATATGGGAAAATTTAGGCTATAATAGCGCAGCAAACTTCTACATCTATCTTTGATTTACAAGATAAAAGCAACTTTTAAATTAAAGAGCCTTTCTGCTAATAGAGCTTATTATGCCAGAGACAGGAATGATTTTCCTAGAAAGTTGTCCCTGTGTGCCCGCCTATTATCTTTGCTTTCCCCCTTCCACTAATGAGCATTTATCTAAAGAGCCTGTTAATCCTCTGATGTGTGCTTCTGGTCAGAGGTAACAGTTTGAATAAAACCACTAATCACTTATCACTAATCACTGATCATTAATCACACTTTTCCCTAGTGCTTTGCGACCCGTACAGCTCCCTTTAGGATTAAGGAGTCACAAATAAGGAGTTTAGCCATTTTTTATTAAGAATTTCCAGCTTTTGATACCGACAACCTCATTCACCACATGAAAGTGACAAAACACTGCGTGAGGACTTTCACCACTGTACACTTTTATACTGAAAATAAACTGTCCCCTTATGGAAGCATACCTCCTTCAGCAAAATTCCCACAAATTACCCTACGTTTTCGCATTCGGCTCTCACTTTCTACCTCCCGATTTTCTTTCAGTCCAGTTTCTGGATTATCCCTGCATGTATCCTTCAAGAAAGTTTTCCTACACCACTGTTCCTTGACGCACTGCTGCCTGTCCAAACGGCCAGACAAGGAAAGTCTGGTGCACACCAGCGGGTGAATCTTTCCCTAAAAACTGCAGTCTCAAGAAAAGCCCTACTAAGATGCTTCACAGTAATTATTATTCTTCTGTTCAAGCTTCAATTCCATCTAGCTAAGCACTGTTTCTTACTGATAATATATGGAAATCTTCTAATCTTGCTGCTTAAGTCATTTCTCATATCGGTCTGGATTTAAAAAAAAAAGAAAAAAGAAAAGCCAAACAACATCTGGACATTTCATTTTCCTTTATTCCTACCCCCATCTCTGAAACTACCTCTCTCTTTCCAATTATAAAGCTTATATTGAGCCCTGGAGATGAAGGATCACTCACCATGCTCGGACATAAATAATAGAGGAGGCAGAGTTTAGCAAGTATTCCCCTTACACTCCTGCAGCTCTTATCGTCCTGAAAACTTCGCTGGGGAGAGAGAGACCCCTGTAAGAGAGGACAGTAGCAGGGGAACACGGAGCTGGGGAGGGGGATGATGAGCGAAGTAGAGGGACTGTAAAGGGAGGGGAGGGCTGCAGAGAGGGGATCTTGTCAACACTCGCCCCCACCCCGCACCCGAGGGCATCAGAAGCGGAGCATCAGCCCCGCACCGGCCCGCAGCATGACGTAAGGGCCGGCAGCAGCCCGACACCCGGGGTGTCTCACGGGGAAAGCGGCCGCGCACCACCCCGCGCACCGCGCCGCGGCCAGTGCCGGCTGCTCCCGGCTCGCTGGGAAGCACGGCCGCCGCCGCGAAACTTATCCAGAAGTTTTGGGGGCGGCGAGGAGAGAGGATGGCGGGGCAGCGCGCCTCCGAGCTGTCACCGCCGGGTGCCGCCGGGGCACGCGGAGGCTGGAGCCGTCCCGCCCGCCGTGGGCGCGAGGACTCCGCCGTGCCTCCGCCGGGAGCTGCCCACCCGCTCGCTCCGCTCGGGGCAGCACCAGCGGGGTGCTGCTTGCGCTCCGCGGCAGCCTCCCCATCTCACCCCATCCCATCCCGGGAAGCAGCGCGCAGACTTCCCAAACTCCCTGAAGTGTGGACGGGGAGTCCGGCTTCCCCGCGTCTC